>CATKUP010000441.1:0-189000 GCA_949786385.1 Onychomys leucogaster | reverse complement strand
AAATGCCAGGCGTGTTTCTTCCTACAAGCAACACTTCGTTTCAGGTAAACGCAGTCACTTTTCATCTCAAACGAAGCTACATTGTTCACGAAGCTCACACGTTTCTCGCTCTTTACTGAAAAGCATTCGATGTTAGAGGACCTGTGGTTTGTATCAGTTTCAGAAACAGAGTTGAACTAGATATGGTCCGTGTGTAGGAAACACAGTTCTTTTGTTCTGAGCACACTCACGTTTCCCTCTGTATTAGAACTCTAGAAAGCAAGAGCGTGCTTCTTTCTCTAAAGCAGAGTGTGTTTCATGGATGAGAACTTTGCGTGTGTTTCCCTTCAGAAACGGAGTTAAATGCCAGGCTCTGTGTCTTTCTTCAAGCAAGACTTGGTTTCAGGTAAACACAGTCACTTTTCACCTCAAAGGAAGCTACATTGTTCACAAAGCCAACACGTTTCTCGCTCTTAACTGAAAAGCATTGGATGTTAGAGGACCTGTGGTTTGTATCAGTTTCAGAAACAGAGTTGAACTAGATATGGTCTGTGTGTGTAGGAAACACAGTTCTTTTGTTCTGAGCACACTCACGTTTCCCTCTGTATTAGAGACTCAATAAAGCAAGAGCGTGCTTCTTGCTCTAAAGCAGAGTGTGTTTCATGGATGAGAACTGTGCCGTGTGTTTCCCTTCAGAAACGGAGTTAAATGCCATGCGTGTGTCTTCCTAAAAGCAAGACTTCTTTTCAGGTAAACGAAGTCACTTTCAGCTCAAATGAAGTTACATTGTTCACGAAGCTCACACGTTTCTCGCTCTTAACTGAAAAGCATTGGATGTTAGAGGACCTGTGGTTTGTATCAGTTTCAGAAACAGAGTTGAACTAGATATGGTCTGTGTGTGTAGGAAACACAGTTCTTTTGTTCTGAGCACACTCACGTTTCCCTCTGTATTAGAGACTCTAGAAAGCAAAAGCGTGCTTCTTGCTCTAAACCAGTGTGTGTTTCATGGATGAGAACTGTGCCGTGTGTTTCCCTTCAGAAACGGAGTTAAATGCCAGGCTTGTGTCTTCCTACAAGCAAGACTTCGTTTCAGGTAAACGTAGTCACTTTTCAGCTCAAACGAAGCTACATTGCTCACAAAGCTCACACGTTTTTCGCTCTTAAATGAAAAGCATTGGATGTTAGACGACCTGTGGTTTGTATCAGTTTCAGAAACAGAGTTGAACTAGATATGGTCTGTGTGTGTAGGAAACACAGTTCTTTTGTTCTGAGCACACTCACGTTTCCCTCTGTATTAGAGACTCTAGAAAGCAAGAGAGTGCTTCTTGCTCTAAAGCAGAGTGTGTTTCATGGATGAGAACTGCGCCGTGTGTTTCCCTTCAGAAACGGAATTAAATGCCAGGCTCTGTGTCTATCTTCAAGCAAGACTTCGTTTCAGGTAAACGCAGTCACTTTTCACATCAAACGAAGCTACATTGTTCACGAAGCCCACATGTTTCTCGCTCTTAACTGAAAAGCATTGGATGTTAGAGGACCTGTGATTTGCATCAGTTTCAGAAACAGAGTTGTATTAGATATGGTCTGTGTGTGTAGGAAACACAGTTCTTTTGTTCTGAGCACACTCACGTTTCCCCCTGTATTAGAGATTCTAGAAAGCAAGAGCGTGCTGCTTGCTCTAAAGCAGAATGTGTTTCATGGATGAGGACTGTGCAGTGTGTTTCCATTCAGAAACAGAGTTAATGCCAGAAGTGTGTCTTCCTACAAGCAAAACTTCGTTTCAGGTAAACGCAGTCACTTTTCATCTCAAACGAAGCTACATTGTTCACGAAGCTCACCCGTTTCTCGCTCTTAACTGAAAAGCATTGGATGTTAGACGACCTGTGGTTTGTATCAGTTTCAGAAACAGAGTTGAACTAGATATGGTCTGTGTGTGTAGGAAACACAGTTCTTTTGTTCTGAGCACACTCACGTTTCCCTCTGTATTAGAGACTCTATAAAGCAAGAGCGTGCTTCTTGCTCTAAAGCAGAGTGTGTTTCATGGATGAGAACTGTGCCGTGTGTTTCCCTTCAGAAACGGAGTTAAATGCCATGCGTGTGTCTTCCTAAAAGCAAGACTTCGTTTCAGGTAAACAAAGTCACTTTCAGCTCAAATGAAGTTACATTGTTCACGAAGCTCACACGTTTCTCGCTGTTAACTGAAAAGCATTGGATGTTAGAGGACCTGTGGTTTGTATCAGTTTCAGAAACAGAGTTGAACTAGATATGGTCTGTGTGTGTAGGAAACACAGTTCTTTTGTTCTGAGCACACTCACGTTTCCCTCTGTATTAGAGACTCTAGAAAGCAAGAGAGTGCTTCTTGCTCTAAAGCAGAGTGTGTTTCATGGATGAGAACTGCGCCGTGTGTTTCCCTTCAGAAACGGAGTTAAATGCCAGGCTCTGTGTCTTTCTTCAAGCAAGACTTGGTTTCAGGTAAACACAGACACTTTTCACATCAAAGGAAGCTACATTGTTCACGAAGCCCACATGTTTCTCGCTCTTAACTGAAAAGCATTGGATGTTAGAGGACCTGTGGTTTGTATCAGTTTCAGAAACAGAGTTGAACTAGATATGGTCTGTGTGTGTAGGAAACACAGTTCTTTTGTTCTGAGCACACTCACGTTTCCCTCTCTATTAGAGACTCTAGAAAGCAAGAGCGTGCTTCTTGCTCTAAAGCAGAACGTGTTTCATGGATGAGAACTGTGCCGTGTGTTTCCATTCAGAAACGGAGTTAATGCCAGAAGTGTGTCTTCCTACAAGCAAGACTTCGTTTCAGGTAAACGCAGTCACTTTTCATCTCAAACGAAGCTACATTGTTCACGAAGCTCACACGTTTCTCGCTCTTAACTGAAAAGCATTGGATGTTAGACGACCTGTGGTTTGTATCAGTTTCAGAAACAGAGTTGAACTAGATATGGTCCGTGTGTGTAGGAAACACAGTTCATTTGTTATGAGCACACTCACGTTTCCCTCTGTACTAGAGACTCTAGAAAGCAAGAGCGTGCTTCTTGCTCTAAAGCAGAGAGTGTTTCATGGATGAGAACTGTGCCGTGTGTTTCCCTTCAGAAACGGAGTTAAATGCCATGCGTGTGTCCTCCTAAAAGCAAGACTTCGTTTCAGGTAAACGCAGTCACTTTTCACATCAAACGAAGCTACATTGTTCACGAAGCCCACATGTTTCTCGCTCTTAACTGAAAAGCATTGGATGTTAGAGGACCTGTGGTTTGCATCAGTTTCAGAAACAGAGTTGTATTAGATATGGTCTGTGTGTGTAGTAAACACAGTTCTTTTGTTCTGAGCACACTCACGTTTCCCTCTGTATTAGAGATTCTAGAAAGTAAGAGCGTGCTGCTTGCTCTAAAGCAGAATGTGTTTCATGGATGAGGACTGTGCCGTGAGTTTCCATGCAGAAACGGAGTTAATGCCAGAAGTGTGTCTTCCTACAAGCAAGACTTCGTTTCAGGTAAACGCAGTCACTTTTCATCTCAAACGAAGCTACATTGTTCACGAAGCTCACCCGTTTCTCGCTCTTAACTGAAAAGCATTGGATGTTAGACGACCTGTGGTTTGTATCAGTTTCAGAAACAGAGTTGTATTAGATATGGTCTGTGTGTGTAGGAAACACAGTTCATTTGTTAGGAGCACACTCACGTTTCCCTCTGTATTAGAGACTCTAGAAAGCAAGAGCGTGCTTCTTGCTCTAAATCAGAGTGTGTTTTATGGATGAGAACTGTGCCGTGTGTTTCCCTTCAGAAACGGAGTTGAATGCCAGGCTCTGTGTCTTTCTTCAAGCAAGACTTCGTTTCAGGTAAACGCAGTCACTTTTCAGCTCAAATGAAGTTACATTGTTCACGAAGCTCACACGTTTCTCGCTCTTTACTGAAAAGCATTGGATGTTAGAGGACCTGTGGTTTGTATCAGTTTCAGAAACAGAGTTGAACTAGATATGGTCCGTGTGTAGGAAACACAGTTCTTTTGTTCTGAGCACACTCACGTTTCCCTCTGTATTAGAACTCTAGAAAGCAAGAGCGTGCTTCTTTCTCTAAAGCAGAGTGTGTTTCATGGATGAGAATTGTGAGTGTGTTTCCCTTCAGAAACGGAGTTAAATGCCAGGCTCTGTGTCTTTCTTCAAGCAAGACTTGGTTTCAGGTAAACACAGTCACTTTTCACCTCAAAGGAAGCTACATTGTTCACAAAGCCCACACGTTTCTCGCTCTTAACTGAAAAGCATTGGATGTTAGAGGACCTGTGGTTTGTATCAGTTTCAGAAACAGAGTTGAACTAGATATGGTCTGTGTGTGTAGGAAACACAGTTCTTTTGTTCTGAGCACACTCACGTTACCCTCTGTATTAGAGACTCTATAAAGCAAGAGCGTGCTTCTTGCTCTAAAGCAGAGTGTGTTTCATGAATGAGAACTGTGCCGTGTGTTTCCCTTCAGAAACGGAGTTAAATGCCATGCGTGTGTCTTCCTAAAAGCAAGACATCGTTTCAGGTAAACGAAGTCACTTTCAGCTCAAATGAAGTTACATTGTTCACGAAGCTCACACGTTTCTCGCTCTTAACTGAAAAGCATTGGATGTTAGAGGACCTGTGGTTTGTATCAGTTTCAGAAACAGAGTTGAACTAGATATGGTCTGTGTGTGTAGGAAACACAGTTCTTTTGTTCTGAGCACACTCACGTTTCCCTCTGTATTAGAGACTCTAGAAAGCAAGAGAGTGCTTCTTGCTCTAAAGCAGAGTGTGTTTCATGGATGAGAACTGTGCGTGTGTTTCCCTTCAGAAACGGAGTTAAATGCCAGGCTCTGTGTCTTTCTTCAAGCAAGACTTGGTTTCAGGTAAACACAGTCACTTTTCACCTCAAAGGAAGCTACATTGTTCACAAAGCCCACACGTTTCTCGCTGTTAACTGAAAAGCATTGGATGTTAGAGGACCTGTGGTTTGTATCAGTTTCAGAAACAGAGTTGAACTAGATATGGTCTGTGTGTGTAGGAAACACAGTTCTTTTGTTCTGAGCACACTCACTTTTCCCTCTCTATTAGAGAATCTAGAAAGCAAGAGCGTGCTTCTTGCTCTAAAGCAGAACGTGTTTCATGGATGAGAACTGTGCCGTGTGTTTCCATTCAGAAACGGAGTTAATGCCAGAAGTGTGTCTTCCTACAAGCAAGACTTCGTTTCAGGTAAACGCAGTCACTTTTCAGCTCAAACGAAGCTACATTGTTCACGAAGCTCACACGTTTCTCGCTCTTAACTGAAAAGCATTGGATGTTAGAGGACCTGTGGTTTGTATCAGTTTCAGGAACAGAGTTGAACTAGATATGGTCTGTGTGTGTAGGAAACACAGTTCTTTTGTTCTGAGCACACTCACGTTTCCATCTGTATTAGAGACTCTATAAAGCAAGAGCGTGCTTCTTGCTCTAAAGCAGAGTGTGTTTCATGGATGAGAACTGCGCCGTGTGTTTCCCTTCAGAAACGGAGTTAAATGCCAGGCTCTGTGTCTATCTTCAAGCAAGACTTTGTTTCAGGTAAACGCAGTCACTTTTCAGCTCAAACGAAGCTACAGTGTTCACGAAGCTCACACGTTTCTCGCTCTTAAATGAAAAGCATTGGATGTTAGACAACCTGTGGTGTGTATCAGTTTCAGAAACAGAGTTGAACTAGATATGGTCCGTGTGAGTAGGAAACACAGTTCTTTTATTCTGAGCACACTCACGTTTCCCTCTGTATTAGAGACTCTAGAAAGCAAGAGAGTGCTTCTTGCTCTAAAGCAGAGTGTGTTTCATGGATGAGAACTGCGCCGTGTGTTTCCCTTCAGAAACGGAGTTAAATGCCAGGCTCTGTGTCTATCTTCAAGCAAGACTTCTTTTCAGGTAAACGCAGTCACTTTTCACATCAAACGAAGCTACATTGTTCACGAAGCCCACATGTTTCTCGCTCTTAACTGAGAAGCATTGGATGTTAGAGGACCTGTGGTTTAGATCAGTTTCAGAAACAGAGTTGTATTAGATATGGTCTGTGTGTGTAGGAAACACAGTTCTTTTGTTCTGAGCACACTCACGTTTCCCTCAGTATTAGAGATTCTAGAAAGCAAGAGCGTGCTGCTTGCTCTAAAGCAGAATGAGTTTCATGGATGAGGACTGTGCCGTGTGTTTCCATTCAGAAACGGAGTTAATGCCAGAAGTGTGTCTTCCTACAAGCAAGACTTCGTTTCAGGTAAACACAGTCACTTTTCAGCTCAAACGAAGCTACATTGTTCACGAAGCTCACACGTTTCTCGCTCTTAACTGAAAAGCATTGGATGTTAGACGACCTGTGGTTTGTATCAGTTTCAGAAACAGAGTTGTATTAGATATGGTCTGTGTGTGTAGGAAACACAGTTCATTTGTTATGAGCACACTCACGTTTCCCTCTGTATTAGAGACTCTAGAAAGCAAGAGCGTGCTTCTTGCTCTAAAGCAGAGTGTGTTTCATGGATGAGAACTGTGCCGTGTGTTTCCCTTCAGAAACGGAGTTGAATGCCAGGCTCTGTGTCTTTCTTCAAGCAAGACTTCGTTTCAGGTAAACGCAGTCACTTTTCAGCTCAAACGAAGCTACATTGTTCACGAAGCTCACACGTTTCTCGCTCTTAACTGAAAAGCATTGGATGTTAGAGGACCTGTGGTTTGTATCAGTTTCAGAAACAGAGTTGAACTAGATATGGTCCGTGTGTAGGAAACACAGTTCTTTTGTTCTGAGCACACTCACGTTTCCCTCTCTATTAGAGACTCTAGAAAGCAAGAGCGTGCTTCTTGCTCTAAATCAGAACGTGTTTCATGGATGAGAACTGTGCCGTGTGTTTCCATTCAGAAACGGAGTTAATGCCAGAAGTGTGTTTTCCTACAAGCAAGACTTCGTTTCAGGTAAACGCAGTCAATTTTCAGCTCAAACGAAGCTACATTGTTCACAAAGCCCACATTTTTCTCGCTCTTAACTGAAAAGCATTGGATGTTAGAGGACCTGTGGTTTGCATCAGTTTCAGAAACAGAGTTGTATTAGATATGGTCTGTGTGTGTAGGAAACACAGTTCTTTTGTTCTGAGCACACTCATGTTTCCCTCTGTATTAGAGATTCTAGAAAGCAAGAGCGTGCTGCTTTCTCTAAAGCAGAATGTGTTTCATGGATGAGGACTGTGCCGTGTGTTTCCATTCAGAAACGGAGTTAATGCCAGAAGTGTGTCTTCCTACAAGCAAGACTTCGTTTCAGGTAAACGCAGTCACTTTTCATCTCAAACGAAGCTACATTGTTCACGAAGCTCACCCGTTTCTCGCTCTTAACTGAAAGGCATTGGATGTTAGACGACCTGTGGTTTGTATCAGTTTCAGAAACAGAGTTGTATTAGATATGGTCTGTGTGTGTAGGAAACACAGTTCATTTGTTATGAGCACACTCACGTTTCCCTCTGTATTAGAGACTCTAGAAAGCAAGAGCTTGCTTCTTGCTCTAAATCAGAGTGTGTTTCATGGATGAGAACTGTGCCGTGTGTTTCCCTTCAGAAACGGAGTTGAATGCCAGGCTCTGTGTCTTTCTTCAAGCAAGACTTCGTTTCAGGTAAACGCAGTCACTTTTCAGCTCAAACGAAGCTACATTGTTCACGAAGCTCACACGTTTCTCGCTCTTAACTGAAAAGCATTGGATGTTAGAGGACCTGTGGTTTGTATCAGTTTCAGAAACACAGTTGAACTAGATATGGTCCGTGTGTAGGAAACACAGTTCTTTTGTTCTGAGCACACTCACGTTTCCATCTGTATTAGAACTCTAGAAAGCAAGAGCGTGCTTCTTGCTCTAAAGCAGAGTGTGTTTCATGGATGAGAACTGTGCGTGTGTTTCCCTTCAGAAACGGAGTTAAATGCCAGGCTCTGTGTCTTTCTTCAAGCAAGACTTGGTTTCAGGTAAACACAGTCACTTTTCACCTCAAAGGAAGCTACATTGTTCACAAAGCCCACACGTTTCTCGCTGTTAACTGAAAAGCATTGGATGTTAGAGGACCTGTGGTTTGTATCAGTTTCAGAAACAGAGTTGAACTAGATATGGTCTGTGTGTGTAGGAAACACAGTTCTTTTGTTCTGAGCACACTCACGTTTCCCTCTCTATTAGAGACTCTAGAAAGCAAGAGCGTGCTTCTTGCTCTAAAGCAGACCGTGTTTCATGGATGAGAACTGTGCCGTGTGTTTCCATTCAGAAACGGACTTAATGCCAGAAGTGTGTCTTCCTACAAGCAAGACTTCGTTTCAGGTAAACACAGTCACTTTTCAGCTCAAACGAAGCTACATTGTTCACGAAGCTCACACGTTTCTCGCTCTTAACTGAAAAGCATTGGATGTTAGACGACCTGTGGTTTGTATCAGTTTCAGAAACAGAGTTGAACTAGATATGGTCTGTGTGTGTAGGAAACACAGTTCTTTTGTTCTGAGCACACTCACGTTTCCCTCTGTATTAGAGACTCTATAAAGCAAGAGCGTGCTTCTTGCTCTAAAGCAGAGTGTGTTTCATGGATGAGAACTGTGCCGTGTGTTTCCCTTCAGAAACGGAGTTAAATGCCATGCGTGTGTCTTCCTAAAAGCAAGACTTCGTTTCAGGTAAACGAAGTCACTTTCAGCTCAAAAGAAGTTACATTGTTCACGAAGCTCACACGTTTCTCGCTCTTAACTGAAAAGCATTGGATGTTAGAGGACCTGTGGTTTGTATCAGTTTCAGAAACAGAGTTGAACTAGATATGGTCTGTGTGTGTAGGAAACACAGTTCTTTTGTTCTGAGCATACTCACGTTTCCCTCTGTATTAGAGACTCTAGAAAGCAAAAGCGTGCTTCTTGCTCTAAAGCAGTGTGTGTTTCATGGATGAGAACTGTGCCGTGTGTTTCCCTTCAGAAACGGAGTTAAATGCCAGGCGTGTGTCTTCCTACAAGCAAGACTTCGTTTCAGGTAAACGTAGTCACATTTCAGCTCAAACGAAGCTACATTGTTCACAAACCTCACACGTTTTTCGCTCTTAAATGAAAAGCATTGGATGTTAGACGACCTGTGGTTTGTATCAGTTTCAGAAACAGAGTTGAACTAGATATGGTCCGTGTGTGTAGGAAACACAGTTCTTTTATTCTGAGCACACTCACTTTTCCCTCTGTATTAGAGACTCTAGAAAGCAAGAGAGTGCTTCTTGCTCTAAAGCAGAGTGTGTTTCATGGATGAGAACTGCGCCGTGTGTTTCCCTTCAGAAACGGTGTTAAATGCCAGGCTCTGTGTCTATCTTCAAGCAAGACTTCGTTTCATGTAAACGCAGTCACTTTTCACATCAAACGAAGCTACATTGTTCACGAAGCCCACATGTTTCTCGCTCTTAACTGAAAAGCATTGGATGTTAGAGGACCTGTGGTTTGCATCAGTTTCAGAAACAGAGTTGTATTAGATATGGTCTGTGTGTGTAGGAAACACAGTTCATTTGTTATGAGCACACTCACGTTTCCCTCTGTATTAGAGACTCTAGAAAGCAAGAGTGTGCTTCTTGCTCTAAATCAGAGTGTGTTTCATGGATGAGAACTGTGCCATGTGTTTCCCTTCAGAAACGGAGTTGAATGCCAGGCTCTGTGTCTTTCTTCAAGCAAGACTTCGTTTCAGGTAAACGCAGTCACTTTTCAGCTCAAACGAAGCTACATTGTTCACGAAGCTCACACGTTTCTCGCTCTTAACTGAAAAGCATTGGATGTTAGAGGACCTGTGGTTTGTATCAGTTTCAGAAACAGAGTTGAACTAGATATGGTCCGTGTGTAGGAAACACAGTTCTTTTGTTCTGAGCACACTCACGTTTCCCTCTGTATTAGAACTCTAGAAAGCAAGAGCGTGCTTCTTGCTCTAAAGCAGAGTGTGTTTCATGGATGAGAACTGTGCGTGTGTTTCCCTTCAGAAACGGAGTTAAATGCCAGGCTCTGTGTCTTTCTTCAAGCAAGACTTGGTTTCAGGTAAACACAGTCACTTTTCACCTCAAAGGAAGCTACATTGTTCACAAAGCCCACACGTTTCTCGCTGTTAACTGAAAAGCATTGGATGTTAGAGGACCTGTGGTTTGTTTCACTTTCAGAAACAGAGTTGAACTAGATATGGTCTGTGTGTGTAGGAAACACAGTTCTTTTGTTCTGAGCACACTCACGTTTCCCTCTCTATTAGAGACTCTAGAAAGCAAGAGCGTGCTTCTTGCTCTAAAGCAGAACGTGTTTCATGGATGAGAACTGTGCCGTGTGTTTCCATTCAGAAACGGAGTTAATGCCAGAAGTGTGTCTTCCTACAAGCAAGACTTCGTTTCAGGTAAACACAGTCACTTTTCAGCTCAAACGAAGCTACATTGTTCACGAAGCTCACACGTTTCTCGCTCTTAACTGAAAAGCATTGGATGTTAGACGACCTGTGGTTTGTATCAGTTTCAGAAACAGAGTTGAACTAGATATGGTCTGTGTGTGTAGGAAACACAGTTCTTTTGTTCTGAGCACACTCACGTTTCCCTCTGTATTAGAGACTCTATAAAGCAAGAGCGTGCTTCTTGCTCTAAAGCAGAGTGTGTTTCATGGATGAGAACTGTGCCGTGTGTTTCCCTTCAGAAACGGAGTTAAATGCCATGCGTGTGTCTTCCTAAAAGCAAGACTTCGTTTCAGGTAAACGAAGTCACTTTCAGCTCAAAAGAAGTTACATTGTTGACGAAGCTCACACGTTTCTCGCTCTTAACTGAAAAGCATTGGATGTTAGAGGACCTGTGGTTTGTATCAGTTTCAGAAACACAGTTGAACTAGATATGGTCTGTGTGTGTAGGAAACACAGTTCTTTTGTTCTGAGCACACTCACGTTTCCCTCTGTATTAGAGACTCTAGAAAGCAAAAGCGTGCTTCTTGCTCTAAAGCAGTGTGTGTTTCATGGATGAGAACTGTGCCGTGTGTTTTCCTTCAGAAACGGAGTTAAATGCCAGGCGTGTGTCTTCCTACAAGCAAGACTTCGTTTCAGGTAAACGTAGTCACATTTCAGCTCAAATGAAGTTACATCGTGCACGAAGCTCACACGTTTCTCGCTCTTAAATGAAAGGATTGGATGTTAGACGACCTGTGGTTTGTATCAGTTTCAGAAACAGAGATGAACTAGATATGGTCCGTGTGTGTAGGAAACACAGTTCTTTTATTCTGAGAACACTCACGTTTCCCTCTGTATTAGAGACTCTAGAAAGCAAGAGAGTGCTTCTTGCTCTAAAGCAGAGTGTGTTTCATGGATGAGAACTGCGCCGTGTGTTTCCCTTCAGAAACAGAGTTAAATGCCAGGCTCTGTGTCTATCTTCAAGCAAGACTTCGTTTCAGGTAAACGCAGTCACTTTTCACATCAAACGAAGCTACATTGTTCACGAAGCCCACATGTTTCTCGCTCTTAACTGAAAAGCATTGGATGTTAGAGGACCTGTGGTTTGCATCAGTTTCAGAAACAGATTTGTATTAGATATGGTCTGTGTGTGTAGGAATCACAGTTCTTTTGTTCTGAGCACACTCAGGTTTCCCTCTGTATTAGAGATTCTAGAAAGCAAGAGCGTGCTGCTTGCTCTAAAGCAGAATGTGTTTCATGGATGAGGACTGTGCCGTGTGTTTCCATTCAGAAACGGAGTTAATGCCAGAAGTGTGTCTTCCTACAAGCAAGACTTCGTTTCAGGTAAACGCAGTCACTTTTCATCTCAAACGAAGCTACATTGTTCACGTAGCTCATCCGTTTCTCGCTCTTAACTGAAAAGCATTGGATGTTAGACGAGCTGTGGTTTGTATCAGTTTCAGAAACAGAGTTGTATTAGATATGGTCTGTGTGTGTAGGAAACACAGTTCATTTGTTATGAGCACACTCACGTTTCCCTCTGTATTAGAGACTCTAGAAAGCAAGAGCGTGCTTCTTGCTCTAAAACAGAGTGTGTTTCATGGATGAGAACTGTGCCGTGTGTTTCCCTTCAGAAACGGAGTTGAATGCCAGGCTCTGTGTCTTTCTTCAAGCAAGACTTCGTTTCAGGTAAACGCAGTCACTTTTCAGCTCAAACGAAGCTACATTGTTCACGAAGCTCACACGTTTCTCGCTCTTAACTGAAAAGCATTGGATGTTAGAGGACCTGTGGTTTGTATCAGTTTCAGAAACAGAGTTGAACTAGATATGGTCCGTGTGTAGGAAACACAGTTCTTTTGTCCTGAGCACACTCACGTTTCCCTCTGTATTAGAACTCTAGAAAGCAAGAGCGTGCTTCTTGCTCTAAAGCAGAGTGTGTTTCATGGATGAGAACTGTGCGTGTGTTTCCCTTCAGAAACGGAGTTAAATGCCAGGCTCTGTGTCTTTCTTCAAGCAAGACTTGGTTTCAGGTAAACACAGTCACTTTTCACCTCAAAGGAAGCTACATTGTTCACAAAGCCCACACGTTTCTCGCTCTTAACTGAAAAGCATTGGATGTTAGAGGACCTGTGGTTTGTATCAGTTTCAGAAACAGAGTTGAACTAGATATGGTCTGTGTGTGTAGGAAACACAGTTCTTTTGTTCTGAGCACACTCACGTTTCCCTCTCTATTAGAGACTCTAGAAAGCAAGAGGGTGCTTCTTGCTCTAAAGCAGAACGTGTTTCATGGATGAGAACTGTGCCGTGTGTTTCCATTCAGAAACGGAGTTAATGCCAGAAGTGTGTCTTCCTACAAGCAAGACTTCGTTTCAGGTAAACGCAATCACTTTTCAGCTCAAACGAAGCTACATTGTTCACGAAGCTCACACGTTTCTCGCTCTTAACTGAAAATCATTGGATGTTAGTGGACCTGTGGTTTGTATCAGTTTCAGAAACAGAGTTGAACTAGATATGGTCTGTGTGTGTAGGAAACACAGTTCTTTTGTTCTGAGCACACTCACGTTTCCCTCTGTATTAGAGACTCTATAAAGCAAGAGCGTGCTTCTTGCTCTAAAGCAGAGTGTGTTTCATGGATGAGAACTGTGCCGTGTGTTTCCCTTCAGAAACGGAGTTAAATGCCATGCGTGTGTCTTCCTACAAGCAAGACTTCGTTTCAGGTAAACGCAGTCACTTTTCAGCTCAAACGAAGCTACATTGTTCACGAAGCTCACACGTTTCTCGCTCTTAACTAAAAAGCATTGGATGTTAGAGGACCTGTGGTTTGTATCAGTTTCAGGAACAGAGTTGAACTAGATATGGTCTGTGTGTGTAGGAAACACAGTTCTTTTGTTCTGAGCACACTCACGTTTCCATCTGTATTAGAGACTCTATAAAGCAAGAGCGTGCTTCTTGCTCTAAAGCAGAGTGTGTTTCATGGATGAGAACTGCGCCGTGTGTTTCCCTTCAGAAACGGAGTTAAATGCCAGGCTCTGTGTCTATCTTCAAGCAAGACTTTGTTTCAGGTAAACGCAGTCACTTTTCAGCTCAAACGAAGCTACAGTGTTCACGAAGCTCACACGTTTCTCGCTCTTAAATGAAAAGCATTGGATGTTAGACAACCTGTGGTGTGTATCAGTTTCAGAAACAGAGTTGAACTAGATATGGTCCGTGTGAGTAGGAAACACAGTTCTTTTATTCTGAGCACACTCACGTTTCCCTCTGTATTAGAGACTCTAGAAAGCAAGAGAGTGCTTCTTGCTCTAAAGCAGAGTGTGTTTCATGGATGAGAACTGCGCCGTGTGTTTCCCTTCAGAAACGGAGTTAAATGCCAGGCTCTGTGTCTATCTTCAAGCAAGACTTCTTTTCAGGTAAACGCAGTCACTTTTCACATCAAACGAAGCTACATTGTTCACGAAGCCCACATGTTTCTCGCTCTTAACTGAAAAGCATTGGATGTTAGAGGACCTGTGGTTTAGATCAGTTTCAGAAACAGAGTTGTATTAGATATGGTCTGTGTGTGTAGGAAACACAGTTCTTTTGTTCTGAGCACACTCACGTTTCCCTCAGTATTAGAGATTCTAGAAAGCAAGAGCGTGCTGCTTGCTCTAAAGCAGAATGAGTTTCATGGATGAGGACTGTGCCGTGTGTTTCCATTCAGAAACGGAGTTAATGCCAGAAGTGTGTCTTCCTACAAGCAAGACTTCGTTTCAGGTAAACACAGTCACTTTTCATCTCAAACGAAGCTACATTGTTCACGAAGCTCACACGTTTCTCGCTCTTAACTGAAAAGCATTGGATGTTAGACGACCTGTGGTTTGTATCAGTTTCAGAAACAGAGTTGTATTAGATATGGTCTGTGTGTGTAGGAAACACAGTTCATTTGTTATGAGCACACTCACGTTTCCCTCTGTATTAGAGACTCTAGAAAGCAAGAGCGTGCTTCTTGCTCTAAATCAGAGTGTGTTTCATGGATGAGAACTGTGCCGTGTGTTTCCCTTCAGAAACGGAGTTGAATGCCAGGCTCTGTGTCTTTCTTCAAGCAAGACTTCGTTTCAGGTAAACGCAGTCACTTTTCAGCTCAAACGAAGCTACATTGTTCACGAAGCTCACACGTTTCTCGCTCTTAACTGAAAAGCATTGGATGTTAGAGGACCTGTGGTTTGTATCAGTTTCAGAAACAGAGTTGAACTAGATATGGTCCGTGTGTAGGAAACACAGTTCTTTTGTTCTGAGCACACTCACGTTTCCCTCTCTATTAGAGACTCTAGAAAGCAAGAGCGTGCTTCTTGCTCTAAATCAGAACGTGTTTCATGGATGAGAACTGTGCCGTGTGTTTCCATTCAGAAACGGAGTTAATGCCAGAAGTGTGTTTTCCTACAAGCAAGACTTCGTTTCAGGTAAACGCAGTCAATTTTCAGCTCAAACGAAGCTACATTGTTCACAAAGCCCACATTTTTCTCGCTCTTAACTGAAAAGCATTGGATGTTAGAGGACCTGTGGTTTGCATCAGTTTCAGAAACAGAGTTGTATTAGATATGGTCTGTGTGTGTAGGAAACACAGTTCTTTTGTTCTGAGCACACTCATGTTTCCCTCTGTATTAGAGATTCTAGAAAGCAAGAGCGTGCTGCTTTCTCTAAAGCAGAATGTGTTTCATGGATGAGGACTGTGCCGTGTGTTTCCATTCAGAAACGGAGTTAATGCCAGAA
Organism: Onychomys leucogaster; assembly: GCA_949786385.1. Lineage (NCBI taxonomy): Eukaryota > Metazoa > Chordata > Mammalia > Rodentia > Cricetidae > Onychomys > Onychomys leucogaster. The sequence goes on along the minus strand of CATKUP010000441.1, from coordinate 173,878 downwards.
GTGTGTCTTCCTACAAGCAAGACTTCGTTTCAGGTAAACGCAGTCACTTTTCATCTCAAACGAAGCTACATTGTTCACGAAGCTCACCCGTTTCTCGCTCTTAACTGAAAGGCATTGGATGTTAGACGACCTGTGGTTTGTATCAGTTTCAGAAACAGAGTTGTATTAGATATGGTCTGTGTGTGTAGGAAACACAGTTCATTTGTTATGAGCACACTCACGTTTCCCTCTGTATTAGAGACTCTAGAAAGCAAGAGCTTGCTTCTTGCTCTAAATCAGAGTGTGTTTCATGGATGAGAACTGTGCCGTGTGTTTCCCTTCAGAAACGGAGTTGAATGCCAGGCTCTGTGTCTTTCTTCAAGCAAGACTTCGTTTCAGGTAAACGCAGTCACTTTTCAGCTCAAACGAAGCTACATTGTTCACGAAGCTCACACGTTTCTCGCTCTTAACTGAAAAGCATTGGATGTTAGAGGACCTGTGGTTTGTATCAGTTTCAGAAACACAGTTGAACTAGATATGGTCCGTGTGTAGGAAACACAGTTCTTTTGTTCTGAGCACACTCACGTTTCCCTCTGTATTAGAACTCTAGAAAGCAAGAGCGTGCTTCTTGCTCTAAAGCAGAGTGTGTTTCATGGATGAGAACTGTGCGTGTGTTTCCCTTCAGAAACGGAGTTAAATGCCAGGCTCTGTGTCTTTCTTCAAGCAAGACTTGGTTTCAGGTAAACACAGTCACTTTTCACCTCAAAGGAAGCTACATTGTTCACAAAGCCCACACGTTTCTCGCTGTTAACTGAAAAGCATTGGATGTTAGAGGACCTGTGGTTTGTATCAGTTTCAGAAACAGAGTTGAACTAGATATGGTCTGTGTGTGTAGGAAACACAGTTCTTTTGTTCTGAGCACACTCACGTTTCCCTCTCTATTAGAGACTCTAGAAAGCAAGAGCGTGCTTCTTGCTCTAAAGCAGACCGTGTTTCATGGATGAGAACTGTGCCGTGTGTTTCCATTCAGAAACGGACTTAATGCCAGAAGTGTGTCTTCCTACAAGCAAGACTTCGTTTCAGGTAAACACAGTCACTTTTCAGCTCAAACGAAGCTACATTGTTCACGAAGCTCACACGTTTCTCGCTCTTAACTGAAAAGCATTGGATGTTAGACGACCTGTGGTTTGTATCAGTTTCAGAAACAGAGTTGAACTAGATATGGTCTGTGTGTGTAGGAAACACAGTTCTTTTGTTCTGAGCACACTCACGTTTCCCTCTGTATTAGAGACTCTATAAAGCAAGAGCGTGCTTCTTGCTCTAAAGCAGAGTGTGTTTCATGGATGAGAACTGTGCCGTGTGTTTCCCTTCAGAAACGGAGTTAAATGCCATGCGTGTGTCTTCCTAAAAGCAAGACTTCGTTTCAGGTAAACGAAGTCACTTTCAGCTCAAAAGAAGTTACATTGTTCACGAAGCTCACACGTTTCTCGCTCTTAACTGAAAAGCATTGGATGTTAGAGGACCTGTGGTTTGTATCAGTTTCAGAAACAGAGTTGAACTAGATATGGTCTGTGTGTGTAGGAAACACAGTTCTTTTGTTCTGAGCATACTCACGTTTCCCTCTGTATTAGAGACTCTAGAAAGCAAAAGCGTGCTTCTTGCTCTAAAGCAGTGTGTGTTTCATGGATGAGAACTGTACCGTGTGTTTCCCTTCAGAAACGGAGTTAAATGCCAGGCGTGTGTCTTCCTACAAGCAAGACTTCGTTTCAGGTAAACGTAGTCACATTTCAGCTCAAACGAAGCTACATTGTTCACAAACCTCACACGTTTTTCGCTCTTAAATGAAAAGCATTGGATGTTAGACGACCTGTGGTTTGTATCAGTTTCAGAAACAGAGTTGAACTAGATATGGTCCGTGTGTGTAGGAAACACAGTTCTTTTATTCTGAGCACACTCACTTTTCCCTCTGTATTAGAGACTCTAGAAAGCAAGAGAGTGCTTCTTGCTCTAAAGCAGAGTGTGTTTCATGGATGAGAACTGCGCCGTGTGTTTCCCTTCAGAAACGGTGTTAAATGCCAGGCTCTGTGTCTATCTTCAAGCAAGACTTCGTTTCATGTAAACGCAGTCACTTTTCACATCAAACGAAGCTACATTGTTCACGAAGCCCACATGTTTCTCGCTCTTAACTGAAAAGCATTGGATGTTAGAGGACCTGTGGTTTGCATCAGTTTCAGAAACAGAGTTGTATTAGATATGGTCTGTGTGTGTAGGAAACACAGTTCATTTGTTATGAGCACACTCACGTTTCCCTCTGTATTAGAGACTCTAGAAAGCAAGAGTGTGCTTCTTGCTCTAAATCAGAGTGTGTTTCATGGATGAGAACTGTGCCATGTGTTTCCCTTCAGAAACGGAGTTGAATGCCAGGCTCTGTGTCTTTCTTCAAGCAAGACTTCGTTTCAGGTAAACGCAGTCACTTTTCAGCTCAAACGAAGCTACATTGTTCACGAAGCTCACACGTTTCTCGCTCTTAACTGAAAAGCATTGGATGTTAGAGGACCTGTGGTTTGTATCAGTTTCAGAAACAGAGTTGAACTAGATATGGTCCGTGTGTAGGAAACACAGTTCTTTTGTTCTGAGCACACTCACGTTTCCCTCTCTATTAGAGACTCTAGAAAGCCATAGCGTGCTTCTTGCTCTAAAGCAGAACGTGTTTCATGGATGAGAACTGTGCCGTGTGTTTCCATTCAGAAACGGAGTTAATGCCAGAAGTGTGTCTTCCTACAAGCAAGACTTCGTTTCAGGTAAACACAGTCACTTTTCAGCTCAAACGAAGCTACATTGTTCACGAAGCTCACACGTTTCTCGCTCTTAACTGAAAAGCATTGGATGTTAGACGACCTGTGGTTTGTATCAGTTTCAGAAACAGAGTTGAACTAGATATGGTCTGTGTGTGTAGGAAACACAGTTCTTTTGTTCTGAGCACACTCACGTTTCCCTCTGTATTAGAGACTCTATAAAGCAAGAGCGTGCTTCTTGCTCTAAAGCAGAGTGTGTTTCATGGATGAGAACTGTGCCGTGTGTTTCCCTTCAGAAACGGAGTTAAATGCCATGCGTGTGTCTTCCTAAAAGCAAGACTTCGTTTCAGGTAAACGAAGTCACTTTCAGCTCAAAAGAAGTTACATTGTTGACGAAGCTCACACGTTTCTCGCTCTTAACTGAAAAGCATTGGATGTTAGAGGACCTGTGGTTTGTATCAGTTTCAGAAACACAGTTGAACTAGATATGGTCTGTGTGTGTAGGAAACACAGTTCTTTTGTTCTGAGCACACTCACGTTTCCCTCTGTATTAGAGACTCTAGAAAGCAAAAGCGTGCTTCTTGCTCTAAAGCAGTGTGTGTTTCATGGATGAGAACTGTGCCGTGTGTTTTCCTTCAGAAACGGAGTTAAATGCCAGGCGTGTGTCTTCCTACAAGCAAGACTTCGTTTCAGGTAAACGTAGTCACATTTCAGCTCAAATGAAGTTACATCGTGCACGAAGCTCACACGTTTCTCGCTCTTAAATGAAAAGCATTGGATGTTAGACGACCTGTGGTTTGTATCAGTTTCAGAAACAGAGATGAACTAGATATGGTCCGTGTGTGTAGGAAACACAGTTCTTTTATTCTGAGAACACTCACGTTTCCCTCTGTATTAGAGACTCTAGAAAGCAAGAGAGTGCTTCTTGCTCTAAAGCAGAGTGTGTTTCATGGATGAGAACTGCGCCGTGTGTTTCCCTTCAGAAACAGAGTTAAATGCCAGGCTCTGTGTCTATCTTCAAGCAAGACTTCGTTTCAGGTAAACGCAGTCACTTTTCACATCAAACGAAGCTACATTGTTCACGAAGCCCACATGTTTCTCGCTCTTAACTGAAAAGCATTGGATGTTAGAGGACCTGTGGTTTGCATCAGTTTCAGAAACAGATTTGTATTAGATATGGTCTGTGTGTGTAGGAATCACAGTTCTTTTGTTCTGAGCACACTCAGGTTTCCCTCTGTATTAGAGATTCTAGAAAGCAAGAGCGTGCTGCTTGCTCTAAAGCAGAATGTGTTTCATGGATGAGGACTGTGCCGTGTGTTTCCATTCAGAAACGGAGTTAATGCCAGAAGTGTGTCTTCCTACAAGCAAGACTTCGTTTCAGGTAAACGCAGTCACTTTTCATCTCAAACGAAGCTACATTGTTCACGTAGCTCATCCGTTTCTCGCTCTTAACTGAAAAGCATTGGATGTTAGACGAGCTGTGGTTTGTATCAGTTTCAGAAACAGAGTTGTATTAGATATGGTCTGTGTGTGTAGGAAACACAGTTCATTTGTTATGAGCACACTCACGTTTCCCTCTGTATTAGAGACTCTAGAAAGCAAGAGCGTGCTTCTTGCTCTAAATCAGAGTGTGTTTCATGGATGAGAACTGTGCCGTGTGTTTCCCTTCAGAAACGGAGTTGAATGCCAGGCTCTGTGTCTTTCTTCAAGCAAGACTTCGTTTCAGGTAAACGCAGTCACTTTTCAGCTCAAACGAAGCTACATTGTTCACGAAGCTCACACGTTTCTCGCTCTTAACTGAAAAGCATTGGATGTTAGAGGACCTGTGGTTTGTATCAGTTTCAGAAACAGAGTTGAACTAGATATGGTCCGTGTGTAGGAAACACAGTTCTTTTGTCCTGAGCACACTCACGTTTCCCTCTGTATTAGAACTCTAGAAAGCAAGAGCGTGCTTCTTGCTCTAAAGCAGAGTGTGTTTCATGGATGAGAACTGTGCGTGTGTTTCCCTTCAGAAACGGAGTTAAATGCCAGGCTCTGTGTCTTTCTTCAAGCAAGACTTGGTTTCAGGTAAACACAGTCACTTTTCACCTCAAAGGAAGCTACATTGTTCACAAAGCCCACACGTTTCTCGCTCTTAACTGAAAAGCATTGGATGTTAGAGGACCTGTGGTTTGTATCAGTTTCAGAAACAGAGTTGAACTAGATATGGTCTGTGTGTGTAGGAAACACAGTTCTTTTGTTCTGAGCACACTCACGTTTCCCTCTCTATTAGAGACTCTAGAAAGCAAGAGGGTGCTTCTTGCTCTAAAGCAGAACGTGTTTCATGGATGAGAACTGTGCCGTGTGTTTCCATTCAGAAACGGAGTTAATGCCAGAAGTGTGTCTTCCTACAAGCAAGACTTCGTTTCAGGTAAACGCAATCACTTTTCAGCTCAAACGAAGCTACATTGTTCACGAAGCTCACACGTTTCTCGCTCTTAACTGAAAATCATTGGATGTTAGTGGACCTGTGGTTTGTATCAGTTTCAGAAACAGAGTTGAACTAGATATGGTCTGTGTGTGTAGGAAACACAGTTCTTTTGTTCTGAGCACACTCACGTTTCCCTCTGTATTAGAGACTCTATAAAGCAAGAGCGTGCTTCTTGCTCTAAAGCAGAGTGTGTTTCATGGATGAGAACTGTGCCGTGTGTTTCCCTTCAGAAACGGAGTTAAATGCCATGCGTGTGTCTTCCTAAAAGCAAGACTTCGTTTCAGGTAAACGAAGTCACTTTCAGCTCAAATGAAGTTACATTGTTCACGAAGCTCACACGTTTCTCGCTCTTAACTGAAAAGCATTGGATGTTAGACGACCTGTGGTTTGTATCAGTTTCAGAAACAGAGTTGAACTAGATATGGTCTGTGTGTGTAGGAAACACAGTTCTTTTGTTCTGAGCACACTCACGTTTCTCTCTCTATTAGAGACTCTAGAAAGCAAGAGCGTGCTTCTTGCTCTAAAGTAGAACGTGTTTCATGGATGAGAACTGTGCCGTGTGTTTCCATTCAGAAACGGAGTTAATGCCAGAAGTGTGTCTTCCTACAAGCAAGACTTCTTTTCAGGTAAATGCAGTCACTTTTCAGCTCAAACGAAGCTACATTGTTCACGAAGCTCACACGTTTCTCGCTCTTAACTGAAAAGTATTGGATGTTAGAGGACCTGTGGTTTGTATCAGTTTCAGAAACAGAGTTGAACTAGATATGGTCTGTGTGTGTAGGAAACACAGTTCTTTTGTTCTGAGCACACTCACGTTTCCCTCTGTATTAGAGACTCTATAAAGCAAGAGCGTCCTTCTTGCTCTAAAGCAGAGTGTGTTTCATGGATGAGAACTGTGCCGTGTGTTTCCCTTCAGAAACGGAGTTAAATGCCATGCTTGTGTCTTCCTAAAAGCAAGACTTCGTTTCAGGTAAACGAAGTCACTTTCAGCACAAATGAAGTTACATTGTTCACGAATCTCACACGTTTCTCGCTCTTAACTGAAAAGCATTGGATGTTAGACGACCTGTGGTTTGTATCAGTTTCAGAAACAGAGTTGAACTAGATATGGTCTGTGTGTGTAGGAAACACAGTTCTTTTGTTCTGAGCACACTCACGTTTCCCTCTGTATTAGAGACTCTAGAAAGCAAGAGCGTGCTTCTTGCTCTAAAGCAGAACATGTTTCATGGATGAGAACTGTGCCGTGTGTTTCCATTCAGAAACGGAGTTAATGCCAGAAGTGTGTCTTCCTGCAAGCAAGACTTCGTTTCAGGTAAACGCAGTCACTTTTCAGCTCAAACGAAGCTACATTGCTCACGAAGCTCACACTTTTCTCGCTCTTAACTGAAAAGCATTGGATGTTAGATGACCTGTGGTTTGTATCAGTTTCAGAAACAGAGTTGAACTAGATATGGTCTGTGTGTGTAGGAAACACAGTTCTTTTGTTCTGAGCACACTCACGTTTCCCTCTGTATTAGAGACTCTATAAAGCAAGAGCGTGCTTCTTGCTCTAAAGCAGAGTGTGTTTCATGGATGAGAACTGTGCCGTGTGTTTCCCTTCAGAAACGGAGTTAAATGCCATGCGTGTGTCTTCCTAAAAGCAAGACTTCGTTTCAGGTAAACGAAGTCACCTTCAGCTCAAATGAAGTTACATTGTTCACGAAGCTCACACGTTTCTCGCTCTTAAATGAAAAGCATTGGATGTTAGAGGACCTGTGGTTTGTATCAGTTTCAGAAACAGAGTTGAACTAGATATGGTCCGTGTGTGTAGGAAACACAGTTCTTTTATTCTGAGCACACTCACGTTTCCCTCTGTATTAGAGACTCTAGAAAGCAAGAGAGTGCTTCTTGCTCTAAAGCAGAGTGTGTTTCATGGATGAGAACTGCGCCGTGTGTTTCCCTTCAGAAACGGAGTTAAATGCCAGGCTCTGTGTCTATCTTCAAGCAAGACTTCGTTTCAGGTAAACGCAGTCACTTTTCACATCAAAGGAAGCTACATTGTTCACGAAGCCCACATGTTTCTCGCTCTTAACTGAAAAGCATTGGATGTTAGAGGACCTGTGGTTTGCATCAGTTTCAGAAACAGAGTTGTATTAGATATGGTCTGTGTGTGTAGGAAACACAGTTCTTTTGTTCTGAGCACACTCACGTTTCCCTCTGTATTAGAGATTCTAGAAAGCAAGAGCGTGCTGCTTTCTCTAAAGCAGAATGTGTTTCATGGATGAGGACTGTGCCGTGTGTTTCCATTCAGAAACGGAGTTAATGCCAGAAGTGTGTCTTCCTACAAGCAAGACTTCGTTTCAGGTAAACGCAGTCACTTTTCATCTCAAACGAAGCTACATTGTTCACGAAACTCACCCGTTTCTCGCTCTTAACTGAAAAGCATTGGATGTTAGACGACCTGTGGTTTGTATCAGTTTCAGAAACAGAGTTGTATTAGATATGGTCTGTGTGTGTAGGAAACACAGTTCATTTGTTATGAGCACACTCACGTTTCCCTCTGTATTAGAGACTCTAGAAAGCAAGTGCGTGCTTCTTGCTCTAAATCAGACTGTGTTTCATGGATGAGAACTGTGCCGTGTGTTTCCCTTCAGAAAACGGAGTTGAATGCCAGGCTCTGTGTCTTTCTTCAAGCAAGACTTCGTTTCAGGTAAACGCAGTCACTTTTCAGCTCAAACGAAGCTACATTGTTCACGAAGCTCACACGTTTCTCGCTCTTAACTGAAAAGCATTGGATGTTAGAGGACCTGTGGTTTGTATCAGTTTCAGAAACACAGTTGAACTAGATATGGTCCGTGTGTAGGAAACACAGTTCTTTTGTTCTGAGCACACTCACGTTTCCCTCTGTATTAGAACTCTAGAAAGCAAGAGCGTGCTTCTTGCTCTAAAGCAGAGTGTGTTTCATGGATGAGAACTGTGCGTGTGTTTCCCTTCAGAAACGGAGTTAAATGCCAGGCTCTGTGTCTTTCTTCAAGCAAGACTTGGTTTCAGGTAAACACAGTCACTTTTCACCTCAAAGGAAGGTACATTGTTCACAAAGCCCACACGTTTCTAGCTGTTAACTGAAAAGCATTGGATGTTAGAGGACCTGTGGTTTGTATCAGTTTCAGAAACAGAGTTGAACTAGATATGGTCTGTGTGTGTAGGAAACACAGTTCTTTTGTTCTGAGCACACTCACGTTTCCCTCTCTATTAGAGACTCTAGAAAGCAAGAGCGTGCTTCTTGCTCTAAAGCAGAACGTGTTTCATGGATGAGAACTGTGCCGTGTGTTTCCATTCAGAAACGGAGTTAATGCCAGAAGTGTGTCTTCCTACAAGCAAGACTTCGTTTCAGGTAAACGCAGTCACTTTTCAGCTCAAACGAAGCTACACTGTTCACGAAGCTCACACGTTTCTCGCTCTTAACTGAAAAGCATTGGATGTTAGAGGACCTGTGGTTTGTATCAGTTTCAGAAACAGAGTTGAACTAGATATGGTCTGTGTGTGTAGGAAACACAGTTCTTTTGTTCTGAGCACACTCACGTTTCCCTCTGTATTAGAGAGTCTATAAAGCAAGAGCGTGCTTCTTGCTCTAAAGCAGAGTGTGTTTCATGGATGAGAACTGTGCCGTGTGTTTCCCTTCAGAAACGGAGTTAAATGCCATGCGTGTGTCTTCCTAAAAGCAAGACTTCGTTTCAGGTAAACGAAGTCACTTTCAGCTCAAAAGAAGTTACATTGTTCACGAAGCTCACACGTTTCTCGCTCTTAACTGAAAAGCATTGGATGTTAGAGGACCTGTGGTTTGTATCAGTTTCAGAAACAGAGTTGAACTAGATATGGTCTGTGTGTGTAGGAAACACAGTTCTTTTGTTCTGAGCACACTCACGTTTCCCTCTGTATTAGAGACTCTAGAAAGCAAAAGCGTGCTTCTTGCTCTAAAGCAGTTTGTGTTTCATGGATGAGAACTGTGCCGTGTGTTTCCCTTCAGAAACGGAGTTAAATGCCAGGCGTGTGTCTTCCTACAAGCAAGACTTCGTTTCAGGTAAACGTAGTCACATTTCAGCTCAAACGAAGCTACATTGTTCACAGACCTCACACGTTTTTCGCTCTTAAATGAAAAGCATTGGATGTTAGACGACCTGTGGTTTGTATCAGTTTCAGAAACAGAGTTGAACTAGATATGGTCCGTGTGTGTAGGAAACACAGTTCTTTTATTCTGAGCACACTCACGTTTCCCTCTGTATTAGAGACTCTAGAAAGCAAGAGAGTGCTTCTTGCTCTAAAGCAGAGTGTGTTTCATGGATGAGAACTGCGCCGTGTGTTTCCCTTCAGAAACGGAGTTAAATGCCAGGCTCTGTGTCTATCTTCAAGCAAGACTTCGTTTCATGTAAACGCAGTCACTTTTCAAATCAAACGAAGCTACATTGTTCACGAAGCCCACATGTTTCTCGCTCATAACTGAAAAGCATTGGATGTTAGAGGACCTGTGGTTTGCATCAGTTTCAGAAACAGAGTTGTATTAGATATGGTCTGTGTGTGCAGGAAACACAGTTCTTTTGTTCTGAGCACACTCATGTTTCCCTCTGTATTAGAGATTCTAGAAAGCAAGAGCGTGCTGCTTGCTCTAAAGCAGAATGTGTTTCATGGATGAGGACTGTGGCGTGTGTTTCCATTCAGAAATGGAGTTAATGCCAGAAGTGTGTCTTCCTACAAGCAAGACTTCGTTTCAGGTAAACGCAGTCACTTTTCACCTCAAACGAAGCTACATTGTTCACGAAGCTCACCCGTTTCTCGCTCTTAACTGAAAAGCATTGGATGTTAGACGACCTGTGGTTTGTATCAGTTTCAGAAACAGAGTTGTATTAGATATGGTCTGTGTGTGTAGGAAACACAGTTCATTTGTTATGAGCACACTCACGTTTCCCTCTGTATTAGAGACTCTAGAAAGCAAGAGCGTGCTTCTTGGTCTAAAGCAGAATGTGTTTCATGGATGAGAACTGTGCCGTGTGTTTCCATTCAGAAACGGAGTTAATGCCAGAAGTGTGTCTTTCTACAAGCAAGACTTCGTTTCAGGTAAACGCAGTCACTTTTCAGCTCAAACGAAGCTACATTGTTCACGAAGCTCACACGTTTCTCGCTCTTAACTGAAAAGCATTGGATGTTAGAGGACCTGTGGTTTGTATCAGTTTCAGAAACAGAGTTGAACTAGATATGGTCTGTGTGTGTAGGAAACACAGTTCTTTTGTTCTGAGCACACTCACGTTTCCCTCTGTATTAGAGACTCTATAAAACAAGAGCGTGCTTCTTGCTCTAAAGCAGAGTGTGTTTCATGGATGAGAACTGTGCCTTGTGTTTCCCTTCAAAAACGGAGTTAAATGCCATGCGTGTGTCTTCCTAAAAGCAAGACTTCGTTTCAGGTAAACGCAATCACTTTCAGATCAAATGAAGTTACATCGTGCACGAAGCTCACACGTTTCTCGCTCTTAAATGAAATGCATTGGATGTTAGACGACCTGTGGTTTGTATCAGTTTCAGAAACAGAGTAGAACTAGATATGGTCCGTGTGTGTAGGAAACACAGTTCTTTTATTCTGAGCACACTCACGTTTCCCTCTGTATTAGAGACTCTAGAAAGCAAGAGAGTGCTTCTTGCTCTAAAGCAGAGTGTGTTTCATGGATGAGAACTGCGCCGTGTGTTTCCCTTCAGAAACAGAGTTAAATGCCAGGCTCTGTGTCTATCTTCAAGCAAGACTTCGTTTCATGTAAACGCAGTCACTTTTCACATCAAACGAAGCTACATTGTTCACGAAGCCCACATGTTTCTCGCTCTTAACTGAAAAGCATTGGATGTTAGAGGACCTGTGGTTTGCATCAGTTTCAGAAACAGAGTTGTATTAGATATGGTCTGTGTGTGTAGGAAACACAGTTCTTTTGTTCTGAGCACACTCAGGTTTCCCTCTGTATTAGAGATTCTAGAAAGCAAGAGCGTGCTGCTTGCTCTAAAGCAGAATGTGTTTCATGGATGAGGACTGTGCCGTGTGTTTCCATTCAGAAACGGAGTTAATGCCAGAAGTGTGTCTTCCTACAAGCAAGACTTCGTTTCAGGTAAACGCAGTCACTTTTCATCTCAAACGAAGCTACATTGTTCACGAAGCTCACCCGTTTCTCGCTCTTAACTGAAAAGCATTGGATGTTAGACGACCTGTGGTTTGTATCAGTTTCAGAAACAGAGTTGTATTAGATATGGTCTGTGTGTGTAGGAAACACAGTTCATTTGTTATGAGCACACTCACGTATCCCTCTGTATTAGAGACTCTAGAAAGCAAGAGCGTGCTTCTTGCTCTAAATCAGAGTGTGTTTCATGGATGAGAACTGTGCCGTGTGTTTCCCTTCAGAAACGGAGTTGAATGCCAGGCTCTGTGTCTTTCTTCAAGCAAGACTTCGTTTCAGGTAAACGCAGTCACTTTTCAGCTCAAACGAAGCTACATTGTTCACGAAGCTCACACGTTTCTCGCTCTTAACTGAAAAGCATTGGATGTTAGAGGACCTGTGGTTTGTATCAGTTTCAGAAACAGAGTTGAACTAGATATGGTCCGTGTGTAGGAAACACAGTTCTTTTGTTCTGAGCACACTCACGTTTCCCTCTGTATTAGAACTCTAGAAAGCAAGAGCGTTCTTCTTGCTCTAAAGCAGAGTGTGTTTCATGGATGAGAACTGTACGTGTGTTTCCTTTCAGAAACGGAGTTAAATGCCAGGCTCTGTGTCTTTCTTCAAGCAAGACTTGGTTTCAGGTAAACACAGTCACTTTTCACCTCAAAGGAAGCTACATTGTTCACAAAGCCCACACGTTTCTCGCTGTTAACTGAAAAGCATTGGATGTTAGAGGACCTGTGGTTTGTATCAGTTTCAGAAACAGAGTTGAACTAGATATGGTCTGTGTGTTTAGGAAACACAGTTCTTTTGTTCTGAGCACACTCACGTTTCCCTCTCTATTAGAGACTCTAGAAAGCAAGAGCGTGCTTCTTGCTCTAAAGCAGAACGTGTTTCATGGATGAGAACTGTGCCGTGTGTTTCCATTCAGAAACGGACTTAATGCCAGAAGTGTGTCTTCCTACAAGCAAGACTTCGTTTCAGGTAAACACAGTCACTTTTCAGCTCAAACGAAGCTACATTGTTCACGAAGCTCACACGTTTCTCGCTCTTAACTGAAAAGCATTGGATGTTAGAGGACCTGTGGTTTGTATCAGTTTCAGAAACAGAGTTGAACTAGATATGGTCTGTGTGTGTAGGAAACACAGTTCTTTTGTTCTGAGCACACTCACGTTTCCCTCTGTATTAGAGACTCTAGAAAGCAAAAGCGTGCTTCTTGCTCTAAAGCAGTGTGTGTTTCATGGATGAGAACTGTGCCGTGTGTTTCCCTTCAGAAACGGAGTTAAATGCCAGGCGTGTGTCTTCCTACAAGCAAGACTTCGTTTCAGGTAAACGTAGTCACATTTCAGCTCAAACGAAGCTACATTGTTCACAGACCTCACACGTTTTTCGCTCTTAAATGAAAAGCATTGGATGTTAGACGACCTGTGGTTTGTATCAGTTTCAGAAACAGAGTTGAACTAGATATGGTCCGTGTGTGTAGGAAACACAGTTCTTTTATTCTGAGCACACTCACGTTTCCCTCTGTATTAGAGACTCTAGAAAGCAAGAGAGTGCTTCTTGCTCTAAAGCAGAGTGTGTTTCATGGATGAGAACTGCGCCGTGTGTTTCCCTTCAGAAACGGAGTTAAATGCCAGGCTCTGTGTCTATCTTCAAGCAAGACTTCGTTTCATGTAAACGCAGTCACTTTTCAAATCAAACGAAGCTACATTGTTCACGAAGCCCACATGTTTCTCGCTCATAACTGAAAAGCATTGGATGTTAGAGGACCTGTGGTTTGCATCAGTTTCAGAAACAGAGTTGTATTAGATATGGTCTGTGTGTGCAGGAAACACAGTTCTTTTGTTCTGAGCACACTCATGTTTCCCTCTGTATTAGAGATTCTAGAAAGCAAGAGCGTGCTGCTTGCTCTAAAGCAGAATGTGTTTCATGGATGAGGACTGTGGCGTGTGTTTCCATTCAGAAATGGAGTTAATGCCAGAAGTGTGTCTTCCTACAAGCAAGACTTCGTTTCAGGTAAACGCAGTCACTTTTCACCTCAAACGAAGCTACATTGTTCACGAAGCTCACCCGTTTCTCGCTCTTAACTGAAAAGCATTGGATGTTAGACGACCTGTGGTTTGTATCAGTTTCAGAAACAGAGTTGTATTAGATATGGTCTGTGTGTGTAGGAAACACAGTTCATTTGTTATGAGCACACTCACGTTTCCCTCTGTATTAGAGACTCTAGAAAGCAAGAGCGTGCTTCTTGGTCTAAAGCAGAATGTGTTTCATGGATGAGAACTGTGCCGTGTGTTTCCATTCAGAAACGGAGTTAATGCCAGAAGTGTGTCTTCCTACAAGCAAGACTTCGTTTCAGGTAAACGCAGTCACTTTTCAGCTCAAACGAAGCTACATTGTTCACGAAGCTCACACGTTTCTCGCTCTTAACTGAAAAGCATTGGATGTTAGAGGACCTGTGGTTTGTATCAGTTTCAGAAACAGAGTTGAACTAGATATGGTCTGTGTGTGTAGGAAACACAGTTCTTTTGTTCTGAGCACACTCACGTTTCCCTCTGTATTAGAGACTCTATAAAACAAGAGCGTGCTTCTTGCTCTAAAGCAGAGTGTGTTTCATGGATGAGAACTGTGCCTTGTGTTTCCCTTCAAAAACGGAGTTAAATGCCATGCGTGTGTCTTCCTAAAAGCAAGACTTCGTTTCAGGTAAACGCAATCACTTTCAGATCAAATGAAGTTACATCGTGCACGAAGCTCACACGTTTCTCGCTCTTAAATGAAATGCATTGGATGTTAGACGACCTGTGGTTTGTATCAGTTTCAGAAACAGAGTTGAACTAGATATGGTCCGTGTGTGTAGGAAACACAGTTCTTTTATTCTGAGCACACTCACGTTTCCCTCTGTATTAGAGACTCTAGAAAGCAAGAGAGTGCTTCTTGCTCTAAAGCAGAGTGTGTTTCATGGATGAGAACTGCGCCGTGTGTTTCCCTTCAGAAACAGAGTTAAATGCCAGGCTCTGTGTCTATCTTCAAGCAAGACTTCGTTTCAGGTAAACGCAGTCACTTTTCACATCAAACGAAGCTACATTGTTCACGAAGCCCACATGTTTCTCGCTCTTAACTGAAAAGCATTGGATGTTAGAGGACCTGTGGTTTGCATCAGTTTCAGAAACAGAGTTGTATTAGATATGGTCTGTGTGTGTAGGAAACACAGTTCTTTTGTTCTGAGCACACTCAGGTTTCCCTCTGTATTAGAGATTCTAGAAAGCAAGAGCGTGCTGCTTGCTCTAAAGCAGAATGTGTTTCATGGATGAGGACTGTGCCGTGTGTTTCCATTCAGAAACGGAGTTAATGCCAGAAGTGTGTCTTCCTACAAGCAAGACTTCGTTTCAGGTAAACGCAGTCACTTTTCATCTCAAACGAAGCTACATTGTTCACGAAGCTCCCCCGTTTCTCGCTCTTAACTGAAAAGCATTGGATGTTAGACGACCTGTGGTTTGTATCAGTTTCAGAAACAGAGTTGTATTAGATATGGTCTGTGTGTGTAGGAAACACAGTTCATTTGTTATGAGCACACTCACGTATCCCTCTGTATTAGAGACTCTAGAAAGCTAGAGCGTGCTTCTTGCTCTAAATCAGAGTGTGTTTCATGGATGAGAACTGTGCCGTGTGTTTCCCTTCAGAAACGGAGTTGAATGCCAGGCTCTGTGTCTTTCTTCAAGCAAGACTTCGTTTCAGGTAAACGCAGTCACTTTTCAGCTCAAACGAAGCTACATTGTTCACGAAGCTCACACGTTTCTCGCTCTTAACTGAAAAGCATTGGATGTTAGAGGACCTGTGGTTTGTATCAGTTTCAGAAACAGAGTTGAACTAGATATGGTCCGTGTGTAGGAAACACAGTTCTTTTGTTCTGAGCACACTCACGTTTCCCTCTGTATTAGAACTCTAGAAAGCAAGAGCGTTCTTCTTGCTCTAAAGCAGAGTGTGTTTCATGGATGAGAACTGTACGTGTGTTTCCTTTCAGAAACGGAGTTAAATGCCAGGCTCTGTGTCTTTCTTCAAGCAAGACTTGGTTTCAGGTAAACACAGTCACTTTTCACCTCAAAGGAAGCTACATTGTTCACAAAGCCCACACGTTTCTCGCTGTTAACTGAAAAGCATTGGATGTTAGAGGACCTGTGGTTTGTATCAGTTTCAGAAACAGAGTTGAACTAGATATGGTCTGTGTGTGTAGGAAACACAGTTCTTTTGTTCTGAGCACACTCACGTTTCCCTCTCTATTAGAGACTCTAGAAAGCAAGAGCGTGCTTCTTGCTCTAAAGCAGAACGTGTTTCATGGATGAGAACTGTGCCGTGTGTTTCCATTCAGAAACGGACTTAATGCCAGAAGTGTGTCTTCCTACAAGCAAGACTTCGTTTCAGGTAAACACAGTCACTTTTCAGCTCAAACGAAGCTACATTGTTCACGAAGCTCACACGTTTCTCGCTCTTAACTGAAAAGCATTGGATGTTAGAGGACCTGTGGTTTGTATCAGTTTCAGAAACAGAGTTGAACTAGATATGGTCTGTGTGTGTAGGAAACACAGTTCTTTTGTTCTGAGCACACTCACGTTTCCCTCTGTATTAGAGACTCTAGAAAGCAAAAGCGTGCTTCTTGCTCTAAAGCAGTGTGTGTTTCATGGATGAGAACTGTGCCGTGTGTTTCCCTTCAGAAACGGAGTTAAATGCCAGGCGTGTGTCTTCCTACAAGCAAGACTTCGTTTCAGGTAAACGTAGTCACATTTCAGCTCAAACGAAGCTACATTGTTCACAAACCTCACACGTTTTTCGCTCTTAAATGAAAAGCATTGGATGTTAGACGACCTGTGGTTTGTATCAGTTTCAGAAACAGAGTTGAACTATATATGGTCCGTGTGTGTAGGAAACACAGTTCTTTTATTCTGAGCACACTCACGTTTCCCTCTGTATTAGAGACTCTAGAAAGCAAGAGAGTGCTTCTTGCTCTAAAGCAGAGTGTGTTTCATGGATGAGAACTGCGCCGTGTGTTTCCCTTCAGAAACGGAGTTAAATGCCAGGCTCTGTGTCTATCTTCAAGCAAGACTTCGTTTCATGTAAACGCATTCACTTTTCACATCAAACGAAGCTACATTGTTCACGAAGCCCACATGTTTCTCGCTCTTAACTGAAAAGCATTGGATGTAAGAGGACCTGTGGTTTGCATCAGTTTCAGAAACAGAGTTGTATTAGATATGGTCTGTGTGTGTAGGAAACACAGTTCATTTGTTATGAGCACACTCACGTTTCCCTCTGTATTAGAGACTCTAGAAAGCAAGAGCGTGCTTCTTGCTCTAAATCAGAGTGTGTTTCATGGATGAGAACTGTGCCGTGTGTTTCCCTTCAGAAACGGAGTTGAATGCCAGGCTCTGTGTCTTTCTTCAAGCAAGACTTCGTTTCAGGTAAACGCAGTCACTTTTCAGCTCAAACGAAGCTACATTGTTCACGAAGCTCACACGTTTCTCGCTCTTAACTGAAAAGCATTGGATGTTAGAGGACCTGTGGTTTGTATCAGTTTCAGAAACAGAGTTGAACTAGATATGGTCCGTGTGTAGGAAACACAGTTCTTTTGTCCTGCGCACACTCACGTTTCCCTCTGTATTAGAACTCTAGAAAGCAAGAGCGTGCTTCTTGCTCTAAAGCAGAGTGTGTTTCATGGATGAGAACTGTGCGTGTGTTTCCCTTCAGAAACGGAGTTAAATGCCAGGCTCTGTGTCTTTCTTCAAGCAAGACTTGGTTTCAGGTAAACACAGTCACTTTTCACCTCAAAGGAAGCTACATTGTTCACAAAGCCCACACGTTTCTCGCTGTTAACTGAAAAGCATTGGATGTTAGAGGACCTGTGGTTTGTATCAGTTTCAGAAACAGAGTTGAACTAGATATGGTCTGTGTGTGTAGGAAACACAGTTCTTTTGTTCTGAGCACACTCACGTTTCCCTCTCTATTAGAGACTCTAGAAAGCAAGAGCGTGCTTCTTGCTCTAAAGCAGAACGTGTTTCATGGATGAGAACTGTGCCGTGTGTTTCCATTCAGAAACGGAGTTAATGCCAGAAGTGTGTCTTCCTACAAGCAAGACTTCGTTTCAGTTAAACGCAGTCACTTTTCAGCTCAAACGAAGCTACATTGTTCACGAAGCTCACACGTTTCTCGCTCTTAACTGAAAAGCATTGGATGTTAGAGGACCTGTGGTTTGTATCAGTTTCAGAAACAGAGTTGAACTGGATATGGTCTGTGTGTGTAGGAAACACAGTTCTTTTGTTCTGAGCACACTCACGTTTCCCTCTGTATTAGAGACTCTATAAAGCAAGAGCGTGCTTCTTGCTCTAAAGCAGAGTGTGTTTCATGGATGAGAACTGTGCCGTGTGTTTCCCTTCAGAAACGGAGTTAAATGCCATGCGTGTGTCTTCCTAAAAGCAAGACTTCGTTTCAGGTAAACGAAATCACTTTCAGCTCAAAAGAAGTTACATTGTTCACGAAGCTCACACGTTTCTCGCTCTTAACTGAAAAGCATTGGATGTTAGAGGACCTGTGGTTTGTATCAGTTTCAGAAACAGAGTTGAACTAGATATGGTCTGTGTGTGTAGGAAACACAGTTCTTTTGTTCTGAGCACACTCACGTTTCCCTCTGTATTAGAGACTCTAGAAAGCAAAAGCGTGCTTCTTGCTCTAAAGCAGTGTGTGTTTCATGGATGAGAACTGTGCCGTGTGTTTTCCTTCAGAAACGGAGTTAAATGCCAGGCGTGTGTCTTCCTACAAGCAAGACTTCGTTTCAGGTAAACGTAGTCACATTTCAGCTCAAACGAAGCTACATTGTTCACAAACCTCACACGTTTTTCGCTCTTAAATGAAAAGCATTGGATGTTAGACGACCTGTGGTTTGTATCAGTTTCAGAAACAGAGTTGAACTAGATATGGTCCGTGTGTGTAGGAAACACAGTTCTTTTATTCTGAGCACACTCACGTTTCCCTCTGTATTAGAGACTCTAGAAAGCAAGAGAGTGCTTCTTGCTCTAAAGCAGAGTGTGTTTCATGGATGAGAACTGCGCCGTGTGTTTCCCTTCAGAAACGGAGTTAAATGCCAGGCTCTGTGTCTATCTTCAAGCAAGACTTCGTTTCATGTAAACGCAGTCACTTTTCACATCAAACGAAGCTACATTGTTCACGAAGCCCACATGTTTCTCGCTCTTAACTGAAAAGCATTGGATGTTAGAGGACCTGTGGTTTGCATCAGTTTCAGAAACAGAGTTGTATTAGATATGGTCTGTGTGTGTAGGAAACACAGTTCTTTTGTTCTGAGCACACTCATGTTTCCCTCTGTATTAGAGATTCTAGAAAGCAAGAGCGTGCTGCTTGCTCTAAAGCAGAATGTGTTTCATGGATGAGGACTGTGCCGTGTGTTTCCATTCAGAAATGGAGTTAATGCCAGAAGTGTGTCTTCCTACAAGCAAGACTTCGTTTCAGGTAAACGCAGTCACTTTTCAGCTCAAACGAAGCTACATTGTTCACGAAGCTCACCCGTTTCTCGCTCTTAACTGAAAAGCATTGGATGTTAGAGGACCTGTGGTTTGTATCAGTTTCAGAAACAGAGTTGTATTAGATATGGTCTGTGTGTGTAGGAAACACAGTTCATTTGTTATGAGCACACTCACGTTTCCCTCTGTATTAGAGACTCTAGAAAGCAAGAGCGTGCTTCTTGGTCTAAAGCAGAACGTGTTTCATGGATGAGAACTGTGCCGTGTGTTTCCATTCAGAAACGGAGTTAATGCCAGAAGTGTGTCTTCCTACAAGCAAGACTTCGTTTCAGGTAAACGCAGTCACTTTTCAGCTCAAACGAAGCTACATTGTTCACGAAGCTCACACGTTTCTCGCTCTTAACTGAAAAGCATTGGATGTTAGAGGACCTGTGGTTTGTATCAGTTTCAGAAACAGAGTTGAACTAGATATGGTCTGTGTGTGTAGGAAACACAGTTCTTTTGTTCTGAGCACACTCACGTTTCCCTCTCTATTAGAGACTCTATAAAACAAGAGCGTACTTCTTGCTCTAAAGCAGAGTGTGTTTCATGGATGAGAACTGTGCCGTGTGTTTCCCTTCAGAAACGGAGTTAAATGCCATGCGTGTGTCTTCCTAAAAGCAAGACTTCGTTTCAGGTAAACGCAGTCACTTTCAGCTCAAATGAAGTTACATCGTGCACGAAGCTCACACGTTTCTCGCTCTTAAATGAAAAGCATTGGATGTTAGACGACCTGTGGTTTGTATCAGTTTCAGAAACAGAGTTGAACTAGATATGATCCGTGTGCGTAGGAAACACAGTTCTTTTATTCTGAGCACACTCACGTTTCCCTCTGTATTAGAGACTCTAGAAAGCAAGAGAGTGCTTCTTGCTCTAAAGCAGAGTGTGTTTCATGGATGAGAACTGCGCCGTGTGTTTCCCTTCAGAAACAGAGTTAAATGCCAGGCTCTGTGTCTATCTTCAAGCAAGACTTCGTTTCAGGTAAACGCAGTCACTTTTCACATCAAACGAAACTACATTGTTGACGCGGCCCACATGTTTCTCGCTCTTAACTGAAAAGCATTGGATGTTAGAGGACCTGTGGTTTGCATCAGTTTCAGAAACAGATTTGTATTAGATATGGTCTGTGTGTGTAGGAATCACAGTTCTTTTGTTCTGAGCACACTCAGGTTTCCCTCTGTATTAGAGATTCTAGAAAGCAAGAGCGTGCTTCTTGCTCTAAAGCAGAGTGTGTTTCATGGATGAGAACTGTGCCGTGTGTTTCCCTTCAGAAACGGAGTTGAATGCCAGGCTCTGTGTCTTTCTTCAAGCAAGACTTCGTTTCAGGTAAACGCAGTCACTTTTCAGCTCAAACGAAGCTACATTGTTCACGAAGCTCACACGTTTCTCGCTCTTAACTGAAAAGCATTGGATGTTAGAGGACCTGTGGTTTGTATCAGTTTCAGAAACAGAGTTGAACTAGATATGGTCCGTGTGTAGGAAACACAGTTCTTTTGTCCTGCGCACACTCACGTTTCCCTCTGTATTAGAACTCTAGAAAGCAAGAGCGTGCTTCTTGCTCTAAAGCAGAGTGTGTTTCATGGATGAGAACTGTGCGTGTGTTTCCCTTCAGAAACGGAGTTAAATGCCAGGCTCTGTGTCTTTCTTCAAGCAAGACTTGGTTTCAGGTAAACACAGTCACTTTTCACCTCAAAGGAAGCTACATTGTTCACAAAGCCCACACGTTTCTCGCTCTTAACTGAAAAGCATTGGATGTTAGAGGACCTGTGGTTTGTATCAGTTTCAGAAACAGAGTTGAACTAGATATGGTCTGTGTGTGTAGGAAACACAGTTCTTTTGTTCTGAGCACACTCACGTTTCCCTCTCTATTAGAGACTCTAGAAAGCAAGAGGGTGCTTCTTGCTCTAAAGCAGAACGTGTTTCATGGATGAGAACTGTGCCGTGTGTTTCCATTCAGAAACGGAGTTAATGCCAGAAGTGTGTCTTCCTACAAGCAAGACTTCGTTTCAGGTAAACGCAATCACTTTTCAGCTCAAACGAAGCTACATTGTTCACGAAGCTCACACGTTTCTCGCTCTTAACTGAAAATCATTGGATGTTAGTGGACCTGTGGTTTGTATCAGTTTCAGAAACAGAGTTGAACTAGATATGGTCTGTGTGTGTAGGAAACACAGTTCTTTTGTTCTGAGCACACTCACGTTTCCCTCTGTATTAGAGACTCTAGAAAGCAAGAGCGTGCTTCTTGCTCTAAAGCAGAGTGTGTTTCATGGATGAGAACTGTGCCGTGTGTTTCCCTTCAGAAACGGAGTTAAATGCCATGCGTGTGTCTTCCTAAAAGCAAGACTTCGTTTCAGGTAAACGAAGTCACTTTCAGCTCAAATGAAGTTACATTGTTCACGAAGCTCACACGTTTCTCGCTCTTAACTGAAAAGCATTGGATGTTAGACGACCTGTGGTTTGTATCAGTTTCAGAAACAGAGTTGAACTAGATATGGTCTGTGTGTGTAGGAAACACAGTTCTTTTGTTCTGAGCACACTCACGTTTCCCTCTCTATTAGAGACTCTAGAAAGCAAGAGCGTGCTTCTTGCTCTAAAGTAGAACGTGTTTCATGGATGAGAACTGTGCCGTGTGTTTCCATTCAGAAACGGAGTTAATGCCAGAAGTGTGTCTTCCTACAAGCAAGACTTCTTTTCAGGTAAACGCAGTCACTTTTCAGCTCAAACGAAGCTACATTGTTCACGAAGCTCACACGTTTCTCGCTCTTAACTGAAAAGTATTGGATGTTAGAGGACCTGTGGTTTGTATCAGTTTCAGAAACAGAGTTGAACTAGATATGGTCTGTGTGTGTAGGAAACACAGTTCTTTTGTTCTGAGCACACTCACGTTTCCCTCTGTATTAGAGACTCTATAAAGCAAGAGCGTGCTTCTTGCTCTAAAGCAGAGTGTGTTTCATGGATGAGAACTGTGCGTGTGTTTCCCTTCAGAAACGGAGTTAAATGCCAGGCTCTGTGTCTTTCTTCAAGCAAGACTTGGTTTCAGGTAAACACAGTCACTTTTCACCTCAAAGGAAGCTACATTGTTCACAAAGCCCACACGTTTCTCGCTCTTAACTGAAAAGCATTGGATGTTAGAGGACCTGTGGTTTGTATCAGTTTCAGAAACAGAGTTGAACTAGATATGGTCTGTGTGTGTAGGAAACACAGTTCTTTTGTTCTGAGCACACTCACGTTTCCCTCTGTATTAGAGACTCTAGAAAGCAAGAGCGTGCTTCTTGCTCTAAAGCAGAGTGTGTTTCATGGATGAGAACTGTGCCGTGTGTTTCCCTTCAGAAACGGAGTTAAATGCCATGCGTGTGTCTTCCTAAAAGCAAGACTTCGTTTCAGGTAAACGAAGTCACTTTCAGCTCAAATGAAGTTACATTGTTCACGAAGCTCACACGTTTCTCGCTCTTAACTGAAAAGCATTGGATGTTAGACGACCTGTGGTTTGTATCAGTTTCAGAAACAGAGTTGAACTAGATATGGTCTGTGTGTGTAGGAAACACAGTTCTTTTGTTCTGAGCACACTCACATTTCCCTCTCTATTAGAGACTCTAGAAAGCAAGAGCGTGCTTCTTGCTCTAAAGCAGAACGTGTTTCATGGATGAGAACTGTGCCGTGTGTTTCCATTCAGAAACGGAGTTAATGCCAGAAGTGTGTCTTCCTACAAGCAAGACTTCTTTTCAGGTAAACGCAGTCACTTTTCAGCTCAAACGAAGCTACATTGTTCACGAAGCTCACACGTTTCTCGCTCTTAACTGAAAAGTATTGGATGTTAGAGGACCTGTGGTTTGTATCAGTTTCAGAAACAGAGTTGAACTAGATATGGTCTGTGTGTGTAGGAAACACAGTTCTTTTGTTCTGAGCACACTCACGTTTCCCTCTGTATTAGAGACTCTATAAAGCAAGAGCGTGCTTCTTGCTCTAAAGCAGAGTGTGTTTCATGGATGAGAACTGTGCCGTGTGTTTCCCTTCAGAAACGGAGTTAAATGCCATGCTTGTGTCTTCCTAAAAGCAAGACTTCGTTTCAGGTAAACGAAGTCACTTTCAGCTCAAATGAAGTTACATTGTTCACGAAGCTCACACGTTTCTCGCTCTTAACTGAAAAGCATTGGATGTTAGACGACCTGTGGTTTGTATCAGTTTCAGAAACAGAGTTGAACTAGATATGGTCTGTGTGTGTAGGAAACACAGTTCTTTTGTTCTGAGCACACTCACGTTTCCCTCTCTATTAGAGACTCTAGAAAGCAAGAGCGTGCTTCTTGCTCTAAAGCAGAACGTGTTTCATGGATGAGAACTGTGCCGTGTGTTTCCATTCAGAAACGGAGTTAATGCCAGAAGTGTGTCTTCCTACAAGCAAGACTTCTTTTCAGGTAAACGCAGTCACTTTTCAGCTCAAACGAAGCTACATTGTTCACGAAGCTCACACGTTTCTCGCTCTTAACTGAAAAGTATTGGATGTTAGAGGACCTGTGGTTTGTATCAGTTTCAGAAACAGAGTTGAACTAGATATGGTCTGTGTGTGTAGGAAACACAGTTCTTTTGTTCTGAGCACACTCACGTTTCCCTCTGTATTAGAGAATCTATAAAGCAAGAGCGTGCTTCTTGCTCTAAATCAGAGTGTGTTTCATGGATGAGAACTGTGCCGTGTGTTTCCCTTCAGAAACGGAGTTAAATGCCATGCTTGTGTCTTCCTAAAAGCAAGACTTCGTTTCAGGTAAACGAAGTCACTTTCAGCTCAAATGAAGTTACATTGTTCACGAAGCTCACACGTTTCTCGCTCTTAACTGAAAAGCATTGGATGTTAGACGACCTGTGGTTTGTATCAGTTTCAGAAACAGAGTTGAACTAGATATGGTCTGTGTGTGTAGGAAACACAGTTCTTTTGTTCTGAGCACACTCACGTTTCCCTCTGTATTAGAGACTATAGAAAGCAAGAGCGTGCTTCTTGCTCTAAAGCAGAACATGTTTCATGGATGAGAACTGTGCCGTGTGTTTCCATTCAGAAACGGAGTTAATGCCAGAAGTGTGTCTTCCTACAAGCAAGACTTCGTTTCAGGTAAATGCAGTCACTTTTCAGCTCAAACGAAGCTACATTGCTCACGAAGCTCACACTTTTCTCGCTCTTAACTGAAAAGCATTGGATGTTAGAGGACCTGTGGTTTGTATCAGTTTCAGAAACAGAGTTGAACTAGATATGGTCTGTGTGTGTAGGAAACACAGTTCTTTTGTTCTGAGCACACTCACGTTTCCCTCTGCATTAGAGACTCTATAAAGCAAGAGCGTGCTTCTTGCTCTAAAGCAGAGTGTGTTTCATGGATGAGAACTGTGCCGTGTGTTTCCCTTCAGAAACGGAGTTAAATGCCATGCGTGTGTCTTCCTAAAAGCAAGACTTCGTTTCAGGTAAACGAAGTCACTTTCAGCTCAAATGAAGTTACATTGTTCACGAAGCTCACACGTTTCTCGCTCTTAAATGAAAAGCATTGGATGTTAGAGGACCTGTGGTTTGTATCAGTTTCAGAAACAGAGTTGAACTAGATATGGTCCGTGTGTGTAGGAAACACAGTTCTTTTATTCTGAGCACACTCACGTTTCCCTCTGTGTTAGAGACTCTAGAAAGCAAGAGAGTGCTTCTTGCTCTAAAGCAGAGTGTGTTTCATGGATGAGAACTGCTCCGTGTGTTTCCCTTCAGAAACGGAGTTAAATGCCAGGCTCTGTGTCTATCTTCAAGCAAGACTTCGTTTCAGGTAAACGCAGTCACTTTTCACATCAAAGGAAGCTACATTGTTCACGAAGCCCACATCTTTCTCGCTCTTAACTGAAAAGCATTGGATGTTAGAGGACCTGTGGTTTGCATCAGTTTCAGAAACAGAGTTGTATTAGATATGGTCTGTGTGTGTAGGAAACACAGTTCTTTTGTTCAGAGCACACTCACGTTTCCCTCTGTATTAGAGATTCTAGAAAGCAAGAGCGTGCTGCTTTCTCTAAAGCAGAATGTGTTTCATGGATGAGGACTGTGCCGTGTGTTTCCATTCAGAAACGGAGTTAATGCCAGAAGTGTGTGTTCCTACAAGCAAGACTTCGTTTCAGGTAAACGCAGTCAGTTTTCATCTCAAACGAAGCTACATTGTTCACGAAACTCACCCGTTTCTCGCTCTTAACTGAAAAGCATTGGATGTTAGACGACCTGTGGTTTGTATCAGTTTCAGAAACAGAGTTGTATTAGATATGGTCTGTGTGTGTAGGAAACACAGTTCATTTGTTATGAGCACACTCACGTTTCCCTCTGTATTAGAGACTCTAGAAAGCAAGTGCGTGCTTCTTGCTCTAAATCAGAGTGTGTTTCATGGATGAGAACTGTGCCGTGTGTTTCCATTCAGAAACGGAGTTGAATGCCAGGCTCTGTGTCTTTCTTCAAGCAAGACTTCGTTTCAGGTAAACGCAGTCACTTTTCAGCTCAAACGAAGCTACATTGTTCACGAAGCTCACACGTTTCTCGCTCTTAACTGAAAAGCATTGGATGTTAGAGGACCTGTGCTTTGTATCAGTTTCAGAAACACAGTTGAACTAGATATGGTCCGTGTGTAGGAAACACAGTTCTTTTGTTCTGAGCACACTCACGTTTCCCTCTGTATTAGAACTCTAGAAAGCAAGAGCGTGCTTCTTGCTCTAAAGCAGAGTGTGTTTCATGGATGAGAACTGTGCCGTGTGTTTCCCTTCAGAAACGGAGTTAAATGCCATGCGTGTGTCTTCCTAAAAGCAAGACTTCGTTTCAGGTAAACGAAGTCACTTTCAGCTCAAAAGAAGTTACATTGTTCACGAAGCTCACACGTTTCTCGCTCTTAACTGAAAAGCATTGGATGTTAGAGGACCTGTGGTTTGTATCAGTTTCAGAAACAGAGTTGAACTAGATATGGTCTGTGTGTGTAGGAAACACAGTTCTTTTGTTCTGAGCACACTCACGTTTCCCTCTGTATTAGAGACTCTAGAAAGCAAAAGCGTGCTTCTTGCTCTAAAGCAGATTGTGTTTCATGGATGAGAACTGTGCCGTGTGTTTCCCTTCAGAAACGGAGTTAAATGCCAGGCGTGTGTCTTCCTACAAGCAAGACTTCGTTTCAGGTAAACGTAGTCACATTTCAGCTCAAACGAAGCTACATTGTTCACAAACCTCACACGTTTTTCGCTCTTAAATGAAAAGCATTGGATGTTAGACGACCTGTGGTTTGTATCAGTTTCAGAAACAGAGTTGAACTAGATATGGTCCGTGTGTGTAGGAAACACAGTTCTTTTATTCTGAGCACACTCACGTTTCCCTCTGTATTAGAGACTCTAGAAAGCAAGAGAGTGCTTCTTGCTCTAAAGCAGAGTGTGTTTCATGGATGAGAACTGCGCCGTGTGTTTCCCTTCAGAAACGGAGTTAAATGCCAGGCTCTGTGTCTATCTTCAAGCAAGACTTCGTTTCATGTAAACGCAGTCACTTTTCACATCAAACGAAGCTACATTGTTCACGAAGCCCACATGTTTCTCGCTCATAACTGAAAAGCATTGGATGTTAGAGGACCTGTGGTTTGCATCAGTTTCAGAAACAGAGTTGTATTAGATATGGTCTGTGTGTGTAGGAAACACAGTTCTTTTGTTCTGAGCACACTCATGTTTCCCTCTGTATTAGAGATTCTAGAAAGCAAGAGCGTGCTGCTTGCTCTAAAGCAGAATGTGTTTCATGGATGAGGACTGTGCAGTGTGTTTCCATTCAGAAATGGAGTTAATGCCAGAAGTGTGTCTTCCTACAAGCAAGACTTCGTTTCAGGTAAACGCAGTCACTTTTCACCTCAAACGAAGCTACATTGTTCACGAAGCTCACCCGTTTCTCGCTCTTAACTGAAAAGCATTGGATGTTAGACGACCTGTGGTTTGTATCAGTTTCAGAAACAGAGTTGTATTAGATATGGTCTGTGTGTGTAGGAAACACAGTTCATTTGTTATGAGCACACTCACGTTTCCCTCTGTATTAGAGACTCTAGAAAGCAAGAGCGTGCTTCTTGGTCTAAAGCAGAATGTGTTTCATGGATGAGAACTGTGCCGTGTGTTTCCATTCAGAAACGGAGTTAATGCCAGAAGTGTGTCTTCCTACAAGCAAGACTTCGTTTCAGGTAAACGCAGTCACTTTTCAGCTCAAACGAAGCTACATTGTTCACGAAGCTCACACGTTTCTCGCTCTTAACTGAAAAGCATTGGATGTTAGAGGACCTGTGGTTTGTATCAGTTTCAGAAACAGAGTTGAACTAGATATGGTCTGTGTGTGTAGGAAACACAGTTCTTTTGTTCTGAGCACACTCACGTTTCCCTCTGTATTAGAGACTCTATAAAACAAGAGCGTGCTTCTTGCTCTAAAGCAGAGTGTGTTTCATGGATGAGAACTGTGCCTTGTGTTTCCCTTCAGAAACGGAGTTAAATGCCATGCGTGTGTCTTCCTAAAAGCAAGACTTCGTTTCAGGTAAACGCAGTCACTTTCAGCTCAAATGAAGTTACATCGTGCACGAAGCTCACACGTTTCTCGCTCTTAAATGAAATGCATTGGAAGTTAGACGACCTGTGGTTTGTATCAGTTTCAGAAACAGAGTTGAACTAGATATGGTCCGTGTGTGTAGGAAACACAGTTCTTTTATTCTGAGCACACTCACGTTTACCTCTGTATTAGAGACTCTAGAAAGCAAGAGAGTGCTTCTTGCTCTAAAGCAGAGTGTGTTTCATGGATGAGAACTGTGCCGTGTGTTTCCCTTCAGAAACAGAGTTAAATGCCAGGCTCTGTGTCTATCTTCAAGCAAGACTTCGTTTCAGGTAAACGCAGTCACTTTTCACATCAAACGAAGCTACATTGTTCACGAAGCCCACATGTTTCTCGCTCTTAACTGAAAAGCATTGGATGTTAGAGGACCTGTGGTTTGCATCAGTTTCAGAAACAGAGTTGTATTAGATATGGTCTGTGTGTGTAGGAAACACAGTTCTTTTGTTCTGAGCACACTCAGGTTTCCCTCTGTATTAGAGATTCTAGAAAGCAAGAGCGTGCTGCTTGCTCTAAAGCAGAATGTGTTTCATGGATGAGGACTGTGCCGTGTGTTTCCATTCAGAAACGGAGTTAATGCCAGAAGTGTGTCTTCCTACAAGCAAGACTTCGTTTCAGGTAAACGCAGTCACTTTTCATCTCAAACGAAGCTACATTGTTCACGAAGCTCACCCGTTTCTCGCTCTTAACTGAAAAGCATTGGATGTTAGACGACCTGTGGTTTGTATCAGTTTCAGAAACAGAGTTGTATTAGATATGGTCTGTGTGTGTAGGAAACACAGTTCATTTGTTATGAGCACACTCACGTTTCCCTCTGTATTAGAGACTCTAGAAAGCAAGAGCGTGCTTCTTGCTCTAAATCAGAGTGTGTTTCATGGATGAGAACTGTGCGTGTGTTTCCCTTCAGAAACGGAGTTAAATGCCAGGCTCTGTGTCTTTCTTCAAGCAAGACTTGGTTTCAGGTAAACACAGTCACTTTTCACCTCAAAGGAAGCTACATTGTTCACAAAGCCCACACGTTTCTCGCTCTTAACTGAAAAGCATTGGATGTTAGAGGACCTGTGGTTTGTATCAGTTTCAGAAACAGAGTTGAAGTAGATATGGTCTGTGTGTGTAGGAAACACAGTTCTTTTGTTCTGAGCACACTCACGTTTCCCTCTCTATTAGAGACTCTAGAAAGCAAGAGGGTGCTTCTTGCTCTAAAGCAGAACGTGTTTCATGGATGAGAACTGTGCCGTGTGTTTCCATTCAGAAACGGAGTTAATGCCAGAAGTGTGTCTTCCTACAAGCAAGACTTCGTTTCAGGTAAACGCAATCACTTTTCAGCTCAAAGGAAGCTACATTGTTCACGAAGCTCTCACGTTTCTCGCTCTTAACTGAAAATCATTGGATGTTAGTGGACCTGTGGTTTGTATCAGTTTCAGAAACAGAGTTGAACTAGATATGGTCTGTGTGTGTAGGAACCACAGTTCTTTTGTTCTGAGCACACTCACGTTTCCCTCTGTATTAGAGAATCTAGAAAGCAAGAGCGTGCTTCTTGCTCTAAAGCAGAGTGTGTTTCATGGATGAGAACTGTGCCATGTGTTTCCCTTCAGAAACGGAGTTAAATGCCATGCGTGTGTCTTCCTAAAAGCAAGACTTCGTTTCAGGTAAACGAAGTCACTTTCAGCTCAAATGAAGTTACATTGTTCACGAAGCTCACACGTTTCTCGCTCTTAACTGAAAAGCATTGCATGTTAGACGACCTGTGGTTTGTATCAGTTTCAGAAACAGAGTTGAACTAGATATGGTCTGTGTGTGTAGGAAACACAGTTCTTTTGTTCTGAGCACACTCACGTTTCCCTCTCTATTAGAGACTCTAGAAAGCAAGAGCGTGCTTCTTGCTCTAAAGCAGAGTGTGTTTCATGGATGAGAACTGTGCCGTGTGTTTCCATTCAGAAACGGAGTTAATGCCAGAAGTGTGTCTTCCTACAAGCAAGACTTCGTTTCAGGTAAACGCAGTCACTTTTCACATCAAACGAAGCTACATTGTTCACGAAGCTCACACGTTTCTCGCTCTTAACTGAAAAGCATTGGATGTTAGAGGACCTGTGGTTTGCATCAGTTTCAGAAACAGAGTTGTATTAGATATGGTCTGTGTGTGTAGGAAACACAGTTCTTTTGTTCTGAGCACACTCAGGTTTCCCTCTGTATTAGAGATTCTAGAAAGCAAGAGCGTGCTGCTTGCTCTAAAGCAGAATGTGTTTCATGGATGAGGACTGTGCCGTGTGTTTCCATTCAGAAACGGAGTTAATGCCAGCAGTGTGTCTTCCTACAAGCAAGACTTCGTTTCAGGTAAACGCAGTCACTTTTCATCTCAAACGAAGCTACATTGTTCACGAAGCTCACCCGTTTCTCGCTCTTAACTGAAAAGCATTGGATGTTAGACGACCTGTGGTTTGTATCAGTTTCAGAAACAGAGTTGTATTAGATATGGTCTGTGTGTGTAGGAAACACAGTTCATTTGTTATGAGCACACTCACGTTTCCCTCTGTATTAGAGACTCTAGAAAGCAAGAGCGTGCTTCTTGCTCTAAATCAGAGTGTGTTTCATGGATGAGAACTGTGCGTGTGTTTCCCTTCAGAAACGGAGTTAAATGCCAGGCTCTGTGTCTTTCTTCAAGCAAGACTTGGTTTCAGGTAAACACAGTCACTTTTCACCTCAAAGGAAGCTACATTGTTCACAAAGCCCACACGTTTCTCGCTCTTAACTGAAAAGCATTGGATGTTAGAGGACCTGTGGTTTGTATCAGTTTCAGAAACAGAGTTGAAGTAGATATGGTCTGTGTGTGTAGGAAACACAGTTCTTTTGTTCTGAGCCCACTCACGTTTCCCTCTCTATTAGAGACTCTAGAAAGCAAGAGGGTGCTTCTTGCTCTAAAGCAGAACGTGTTTCATGGATGAGAACTGTGCCGTGTGTTTCCATTCAGAAACGGAGTTAATGCCAGAAGTGTGTCTTCCTACAAGCAAGACTTCGTTTCAGGTAAACGCAATCACTTTTCAGCTCAAACGAAGCTACATTGTTCACGAAGCTCTCACGTTTCTCGCTCTTAACTGAAAATCATTGGATGTTAGTGGACCTGTGGTTTGTATCAGTTTCAGAAACAGAGTTGAACTAGATATGGTCTGTGTGTGTAGGAACCACAGTTCTTTTGTTCTGAGCACACTCACGTTTCCCTCTGTATTAGAGAATCTAGAAAGCAAGAGCGTGCTTCTTGCTCTAAAGCAGAGTGTGTTTCATGGATGAGAACTGTGCCATGTGTTTCCCTTCAGAAACGGAGTTAAATGCCATGCGTGTGTCTTCCTAAAAGCAAGACTTCGTTTCAGGTAAACGAAGTCACTTTCAGCTCAAATGAAGTTACATTGTTCACGAAGCTCACACGTTTCTCGCTCTTAACTGAAAAGCATTGCATGTTAGACGACCTGTGGTTTGTATCAGTTTCAGAAACAGAGTTGAACTAGATATGGTCTGTGTGTGTAGGAAACACAGTTCTTTTGTTCTGAGCACACTCACGTTTCCCTCTCTATTAGAGACTCTAGAAAGCAAGAGCGTGCTTCTTGCTCTAAAGCAGAGTGTGTTTCATGGATGAGAACTGTGCCGTGTGTTTCCATTCAGAAACGGAGTTAATGCCAGAAGTGTGTCTTCCTACAAGCAAGACTTCGTTTCAGGTAAACGCAGTCACTTTTCAGCTCAAACGAAGCTACATTGTTCACGAAGCTCACACGTTTCTCGCTCTTAACTGAAAAGTATTGGATGTTAGAGGACCTGTGGTTTGTATCAGTTTCAGAAACAGAGTTGAACTAGATATGGTCTGTGTGTGTAGGAAACACAGTTCTTTTGTTCTGAGCACACTCACGTTTCCCTCTGTATTAGAGACTCTATAAAGCAAGAGCGTGCTTCTTGCTCTAAAGCAGAGTGTGTTTCATGGATGAGAACTGTGCCATGTGTTTCCCTTCAGAAACGGAGTTAAATGCCATGCGTGTGTCTTCCTAAAAGCAAGACTTCGTTTCAGGTAAACGAAGTCACTTTCAGCTCAAATGAAGTTACATTGTTCACGAAGCTCACACGTTTCTCGCTCTTAACTGAAAAGCATTGGATGTTAGACGACCTGTGGTTTGCATCAGTTTCAGAAACAGAGTTGAACTAGATATGGTCTGTGTGTGTAGGAAACACAGTTCTTTTGTTCTGAGCACACTCACGTTTCCCTCTGTATTAGAGACTCTAGAAAGCAAGAGCATGCTTCTTGCTCTAAAGCAGAACGTGTTTCATGGATGAGAACTGTGCCGTGTGTTTCCATTCAGAAACGGAGTTAATGCCAGAAGTGTGTCTTCCTACAAGCAAGACTTCGTTTCAGGTAAACGCAGTCACTTTTCAGCTCAAACGAAGCTACATTGCTCACGAAGCTCACACTTTTCTCGCTCTTAACTGAAAAGCATTGGATGTTAGAGGACCTGTGGTTTGTATCAGTTTCAGAAACAGAGTTGAACTAGATATGGTCCGTGTGTGTAGGAAACACAGTTCTTTTATTCTGAGCACACTCACGTTTCCCTCTGTATTAGAGACTCTAGAAAGCAAGAGAGTGCTTCTTGCTCTAAAGCAGAGTGTGTTTCATGGATGAGAACTGAGCCGTGTGTTTCCCTTCAGAAACGGAGTTAAATGCCAGGCTCTGTGTCTTTCTTCAAGCAAGACTTCGTTTCAGGTAAACGCAGTCACTTTTCAGCTCAAACGAAGCTACATTGTTCACGAAGCTCACACGTTTCTCGCTCTTAACTGAAAAGCATTGGATGTTAGAGGACCTGTGGTTTGTATCAGTTTCAGAAACAGAGTTGAACTAGATATGGTCTGTGTGTGTAGGAAACACAGTTCTTTTGTTCTGAGCACACTCACGTTTCCCTCTCTATTAGAGACTCTAGAAAGCAAGAGCGTGCTTCTTGCTCTAAATCAGAGTGTGTTTCATGGATGAGGACTGTGCCGTGTGTTTCCCTTCAGAAACGGAGTTGAATGCCAGGCTCTGTGTCTTTCTTCAAGCAAGACTTCGTTTCAGGTAAACGCAGTCACTTTTCAGCTCAAACGAAGCTACATTGTTCACGAAGCTCACACGTTTCTCGCTCTTAACTGAAAAGCATTGGATGTTAGAGGACCTGTGGTTTGTATCAGTTTCAGAAACAGAGTTGAACTAGATATGGTCCGTGTGTAGGAAACACAGTTCTTTTGTTCTGAGCACACTCACGTTTCCCTCTGTATTAGAACTCTAGAAAGCAAGAGCGTGCTTCTTGCTCTAAAGCAGAGTGTGTTTCATGGATGAGAACTGTGCGTGTGTTTCCCTTCAGAAACGGAGTTAAATGCCAGGCTCTGTGTCTTTCTTCAAGCAAGACTTGGTTTCAGGTAAACACAGTCACTTTTCACCTCAAAGGAAGCTACATTGTTCACAAAGCCCACACGTTTCTCGCTCTTAACTGAAAAGCATTGGATGTTAGAGGACCTGTGGTTTGTATCAGTTTCAGAAACAGAGTTGAACTAGATATGGTCTGTGTGTGTAGGAAACACAGTTCTTTTGTTCTGAGCACACTCACGTTTCCCTCTCTATTAGAGACTCTAGAAAGCAAGAGCGTGCTTCTTGCTCTAAAGCAGAACGTGTTTCATGGATGAGAACTGTGCCGTGTGTTTCCATTCAGAAACGGAGTTAATGCCAGAAGTGTGTCTTCCTACAAGCAAGACTTCGTTTCAGGTAAACGCAGTCACTTTTCAGCTCAAACAAAGCTACATTGTTCACGAAGCTCACACGTTTCTCGCTCTTAACTGAAAAGCATTGGATGTTAGAGGACCTGTGGTTTGTATCAGTTTCAGAAACAGAGTTGAACTTGATATGGTCTGTGTGTGTAGGAAACACAGTTCTTTTGTTCTGAGCACACTCACGTTTCCCTCTGTATTAGAGACTCTATAAAGCAAGAGCGTGCTTCTTGCTCTAAAGCAGAGTGTGTTTCTTGGATGAGAACTGTGCCGTGTGTTTCCCTTCAGAAACGGAGTTAAATGCCATGCGTGTGTCTTCCTAAAAGCAAGACTTCTTTTCAGGTAAACACAGTCACTTTTCGGCTCAAACGAAGCTACATTGTTCACGAAGCTCACACGTTTCTCGCTCTTACCTGAAAAGCATTGGATATTAGACGACCTGTGGTTTGTATCAGTTTCAGAAACAGAGTTGAACTAGATATGGTCTCTGTGTGTAGGAAACACAGTTCTTTTGTTCTAAGCACACTCACGTTTCCCTCTGTATTAGAGACTCTAGAAAGCAAGAGCGTGCTTCTTGTTCTAAAGCAGAATGCGTTTTATGGATGAGGACTGTGCCGTGTGTTTCCCTTCAGAAACGGAGTTAAATGCCAGGCGTGTGTCTTCCTACAAGCAAGACTTCGTTTCAGGTAAACGCAGTCACTTTTCACCTCAAACGAAGCTACATTGTTCACGAAGCTCACCCGTTTCTCGCTCTTAACTGAAAAGCATTGGATTTTAGACGAACTGTGGTTTGTATCAGTTTCAGGAACAGAGTTGAACTAGATATGGTCCGTGTGTGTAGGAAACACAGTTCATTTGTTATGAGCACACTCACGTTTCCCTCTGTATTAGAGACTCTAGAAAGCAAAAGCTTGCTTGTTGCTCTAAAGCAGAGTGTGTTTCATCGATGAGAACTGTGCCGTTTGTTTCCCTTCAGAAACGGAGTTAAATGCCAGGCTCTGTGTCTTTCTTCAAGCAAGACTTCGTTTCAGGTAAACACAGTCACTTTTCACCTCAAAGGAAGCTACATTGTTCACAAAGCCCACACGTTTCTCGCTCTTAACTGAAAAGCATTGGATGTTAGACGACCTGTGGTTTGTATCAGTTTCAGAAACAGAGTTGAACTAGATATGGTCCGTGTGTGTAGGAAAGACAGTTCATTTGTTATGAGCACACTCACGTTTCCCTCTGTACTAGAGACTATAGAAAGCAAGAGCGTGCATCTTGCTCTAAAGCAGAATGTGTTTCATGGATGAGAACTGTGCCGTGTGTTTCCCTTCAGAAACGGAGTTAAATGCCATGCGTGTGTCCTCCTAAAAGCAAGACTTCGCTTCAGGTAAACGCAGTCACTTTTCACATCAAATGAAGCTACGTTGTTCACGAAGCCCACATGTTTCTCGCTCTTAACTGAAAAGCATTGGATGTTAGAGGACCTGTGGTTTGCATCAGTTTCAGAAACAGAGTTGTATTAGATATGGTCTGTGTGTGTAGTAAACACAGTTCTTTTGTTCTGAGCACACTCACGTTTCCCTCTGTATTAGAGATTCTAGAAAGCAAGAGCGTGCTGCTTGCTCTAAAGCAGAATGTGTTTCATGGATGAGGACTGTGCCGTGAGTTTCCATTCAGAAACGGAGTTAATGCCAGAAGTGTGTCTTCCTACAAGCAAGACTTCGTTTCAGGTAAACGCAGTCACTTTTCATCTCAAACGAAGCTACATTGTTCACGAAGCTCACCCGTTTCTCGCTCTTAACAGAAAAGCATTGGATGTTAGACGACCTGTGGTTTGTATCAGTTTCAGAAACAGAGTTGTATTAGATATGGTCTGTGTGTGTAGGAAACACAGTTCATTTGTTATGAGCACACTCACGTTTCCCTCTGTATTAGAGACTCTAGAAAGCAAGAGCGTGCTTCTTGCTCTAAATCAGAGTGTGTTTCATGGATGAGAACTGTGCCGTGTGTTTCCCTACAGAAACGGAGTTGAATGCCAGGCTCTGTGTCTTTCTTCAAGCAAGACTTCGTTTCAGGTAAACGCAGTCACTTTTCAGCTCAAACGAAGCTACATTGTTCACGAAGATCACACGTTTCTCGCTCTGAACTGAAAAGCATTGGATGTTAGAGGACCTGTGGTTTGTATCAGTTTCAGAAACAGAGTTGAACTAGATATGGTCTGTGTGTGTAGGAAACACAGTTCTTTTGTTCTGAGCACACTCACGTTTCCCTCTCTATTAGAGACTCTAGAAAGCAAGAGCGTGCTTCTTGCTCTAAATCAGAGTGTGTTTCATGGATGAGGACTGTGCCGTGTGTTTCCCTTCAGAAACGGAGTTGAATGCCAGGCTCTGTGTCTTTCTTCAAGCAAGACTTCGTTTCAGGTAAACGCAGTCACTTTTCAGCTCAAACGAAGCTACATTGTTCACGAAGCTCACACGTTTCTCGCTCTTAACTGAAAAGCATTGGATGTTAGAGGACCTGTGGTTTGTATCAGTTTCAGAAACAGAGTTGAACTAGATATGGTCCGTGTGTAGGAAACACAGTTCTTTTGTTCTGAGCACACTCACGTTTCCCTCTGTATTAGAACTCTAGAAAGCAAGAGCGTGCTTCTTGCTCTAAAGCAGAGTGTGTTTCATGGATGAGAACTGTGCGTGTGTTTCCCTTCAGAAACGGAGTTAAATGCCAGGCTCTGTGTCTTTCTTCAAGCAAGACTTGGTTTCAGGTAAACACAGTCACTTTTCACCTCAAAGGAAGCTACATTGTTCACAAAGCCCACACGTTTCTCGCTCTTAACTGAAAAGCATTGGATGTTAGAGGACCTGTGGTTTGTATCAGTTTCAGAAACAGAGTTGAACTAGATATGGTCTGTGTGTGTAGGAAACACAGTTCTTTTGTTCTGAGCACACTCACGTTTCCCTCTCTATTAGAGACTCTAGAAAGCAAGAGCGTGCTTCTTGCTCTAAAGCAGAACGTGTTTCATGGATGAGAACTGTGCCGTGTGTTTCCATTCAGAAACGGAGTTAATGCCAGAAGTGTGTCTTCCTACAAGCAAGACTTCGTTTCAGGTAAACGCAGTCACTTTTCAGCTCAAACAAAGCTACATTGTTCACGAAGCTCACACGTTTCTCGCTCTTAACTGAAAAGCATTGGATGTTAGAGGACCTGTGGTTTGTATCAGTTTCAGAAACAGAGTTGAACTTGATATGGTCTGTGTGTGTAGGAAACACAGTTCTTTTGTTCTGAGCACACTCACGTTTCCCTCTGTATTAGAGACTCTATAAAGCAAGAGCGTGCTTCTTGCTCTAAAGCAGAGTGTGTTTCTTGGATGAGAACTGTGCCGTGTGTTTCCCTTCAGAAACGGAGTTAAATGCCATGCGTGTGTCTTCCTAAAAGCAAGACTTCTTTTCAGGTAAACACAGTCACTTTTCGGCTCAAACGAAGCTACATTGTTCACGAAGCTCACACGTTTCTCGCTCTTACCTGAAAAGCATTGGATATTAGACGACCTGTGGTTTGTATCAGTTTCAGAAACAGAGTTGAACTAGATATGGTCTCTGTGTGTAGGAAACACAGTTCTTTTGTTCTAAGCACACTCACGTTTCCCTCTGTATTAGAGACTCTAGAAAGCAAGAGCGTGCTTCTTGTTCTAAAGCAGAATGCGTTTTATGGATGAGGACTGTGCCGTGTGTTTCCCTTCAGAAACGGAGTTAAATGCCAGGCGTGTGTCTTCCTACAAGCAAGACTTCGTTTCAGGTAAACGCAGTCACTTTTCACCTCAAACGAAGCTACATTGTTCACGAAGCTCACCCGTTTCTCGCTCTTAACTGAAAAGCATTGGATTTTAGACGAACTGTGGTTTGTATCAGTTTCAGGAACAGAGTTGAACTAGATATGGTCCGTGTGTGTAGGAAACACAGTTCATTTGTTATGAGCACACTCACGTTTCCCTCTGTATTAGAGACTCTAGAAAGCAAAAGCTTGCTTGTTGCTCTAAAGCAGAGTGTGTTTCATCGATGAGAACTGTGCCGTTTGTTTCCCTTCAGAAACGGAGTTAAATGCCAGGCTCTGTGTCTTTCTTCAAGCAAGACTTCGTTTCAGGTAAACACAGTCACTTTTCACCTCAAAGGAAGCTACATTGTTCACAAAGCCCACACGTTTCTCGCTCTTAACTGAAAAGCATTGGATGTTAGACGACCTGTGGTTTGTATCAGTTTCAGAAACAGAGTTGAACTAGATATGGTCCGTGTGTGTAGGAAAGACAGTTCATTTGTTATGAGCACACTCACGTTTCCCTCTGTACTAGAGACTATAGAAAGCAAGAGCGTGCATCTTGCTCTAAAGCAGAATGTGTTTCATGGATGAGAACTGTGCCGTGTGTTTCCCTTCAGAAACGGAGTTAAATGCCATGCGTGTGTCCTCCTAAAAGCAAGACTTCGCTTCAGGTAAACGCAGTCACTTTTCACATCAAATGAAGCTACGTTGTTCACGAAGCCCACATGTTTCTCGCTCTTAACTGAAAAGCATTGGATGTTAGAGGACCTGTGGTTTGCATCAGTTTCAGAAACAGAGTTGTATTAGATATGGTCTGTGTGTGTAGTAAACACAGTTCTTTTGTTCTGAGCACACTCACGTTTCCCTCTGTATTAGAGATTCTAGAAAGCAAGAGCGTGCTGCTTGCTCTAAAGCAGAATGTGTTTCATGGATGAGGACTGTGCCGTGAGTTTCCATTCAGAAACGGAGTTAATGCCAGAAGTGTGTCTTCCTACAAGCAAGACTTCGTTTCAGGTAAACGCAGTCACTTTTCATCTCAAACGAAGCTACATTGTTCACGAAGCTCACCCGTTTCTCGCTCTTAACAGAAAAGCATTGGATGTTAGACGACCTGTGGTTTGTATCAGTTTCAGAAACAGAGTTGTATTAGATATGGTCTGTGTGTGTAGGAAACACAGTTCATTTGTTATGAGCACACTCACGTTTCCCTCTGTATTAGAGACTCTAGAAAGCAAGAGCGTGCTTCTTGCTCTAAATCAGAGTGTGTTTCATGGATGAGAACTGTGCCGTGTGTTTCCCTACAGAAACGGAGTTGAATGCCAGGCTCTGTGTCTTTCTTCAAGCAAGACTTCGTTTCAGGTAAACGCAGTCACTTTTCAGCTCAAACGAAGCTACATTGTTCACGAAGATCACACGTTTCTCGCTCTGAACTGAAAAGCATTGGATGTTAGAGGACCTGTGGTTTGTATCAGTTTCAGAAACATAGTTGAACTAGATATGGTCCGTGTGTAGGAAACACAGTTCTTTTGTTCTGAGCACACTCACGTTTCCCTCTCTATTAGAGACTCTAGAAAGCAAGAGCGTGCTTCTTGCTCTAAAGCAGAACGTGTTTCATGGATGAGAACTGTGCCGTGTGTTTCCATTCAGAAACGGAGTTAATGCCAGAAGGGTGTCTTCCTACAAGCAAGACTTCGTTTCAGGTAAACGCAGTCACTTTTCAGCTCAAACGAAGCTACATTGTTCATGAAGCTCACACGTTTCTCGCTCTTAACTGAAAAGCATTGGATGTTAGAGGACCTGTGGTTTGTATCAGTTTCAGAAACAGAGTTGAACTAGATATGGTCTGTGTGTGTAGGAAACACAGTTCTTTTGTTTTGAGCACACTCACGTTTCCCTCTGTATTAGAGACTTTATAAAGCAAGAGCGTGCTTCTTGCTCTAAAGCAGAGTGTGTTTCATGGATGAGAACTGTGCCGTGTGTTTCCCTTCAGAAACGGAGTTAAATGCCATGCGTGTGTCTTCCTAAAAGCAAGACTTCGTTTCAGGTAAACGAAGTCACTTTCAGCTCAAATGAAGTTACATTGTTCACGAAGCTCACACGTTTCTCGCTCTTAACTGAAAAGCATTGGATGTTAGAGGACCTGTGGTTTGTATCAGTTTCAGAAACAGAGTTGAACTAGATATGGTCTGTGTGTAGGAAACACAGTTCTTTTGTTCTGAGCACACTCACGTTTCCCTCTGTATTAGAGACTCTATAAAGCAAGAGCGTGCTTCTTGCTCTAAAGCAGAGTGTGTTTCATGGATGAGAACTGTGCCGTGTGTTTCCCTTCAGAAAAGGGGTTAAATGCCATGCGTGTGTCTTCCTAAAAGCAAGACTTCGTTTCAGGTAAACGAAGTCACTTTCAGCTCAAATGAAGTTACATTGTTCACGAAGCTCACACGTTTCTCGCTGTTAACTGAAAAGCATTGGATGTTAGAGGACCTGTGGTTTGTATCAGTTTCAGAAACAGAGTTGAACTAGATATGGTCCGTGTGTAGGAAACACAGTTCTTTTGTTCTGAGCACACTCACGTTTCCCTCTGTATTAGAGACTCTAGAAAGCAAAAGCGTGCTTCTTGCTCTAAAGCAGTGTGTGTTTCATGGATGAGAACTGTGCCGTGTGTTTCCCTTCAGAAACGGAGTTAATGCCAGAAGTGTGTCTTCCTACAAGCAAGACTTCGTTTCAGGTAAACGTAGTCACTTTTCAGCTCAAACGAAGCTACATTGTTCACAAAGCTCACACGTTTTTCGCTCTTAAATGAAAAGCATTGGATGTTAGACGACCTGTGGTTTGTATCAGTTTCAGAAACAGAGTTGAAATAGATATGGTCCGTGTGTAGGAAACACAGTTCTTTTATTCTGAGCACACTCACGTTTCCCTCTGTATTAGAGACTCTAGAAAGCAAGAGAGTGCTTCATGCTCTAAAGCAGAGTGTGTTTCATGGATGAGAACTGCGCCGTGTGTTTCCCTTCAGAAACGGAGTTAAATGCCAGGCTCTGTGTCTATCTTCAAGAAAGACTTCGTTTCAGGTAAACGCAGTCACTTTTCACATCAAACGAAGCTACATTGTTCACGAAGCCCACATGTTTCTCGCTCTTAACTGAAAAGCATTGGATGTTAGAGGACCTGTGGTTTGCATCAGTTTCAGAAACAGAGTTGTATTAGATATGGTCTGTGTGTGTAGGAAACACAGTTCTTTTGTTCTGAGCACACTCACGTTTCCCTCTCTATTAGAGACTCTAGAAAGCAAGAGCGTGCTTCATGCTCTAAAGCAGAACGTGTTTCATGGATGAGAACTGTGCCGTGTGCTTCCATTCAGAAACGGAGTTAATGCCAGAAGTGTGTCTTCCTACAAGCAAGACTTCGTTTCAGGTAAACGCAGTCACTTTTCATCTCAAACGAAGCTACATTGTTCACGAAGCTCACCCGTTTCTCGCTCTTAACTGAAAAGAATTGGATGTTAGACGACCTCTGGTTTGTATCAGTTTCAGAAACAGAGTTGAACTAGATATGGTCCGTGTGTAGGAAACATAGTTCTTTTGTTCTGAGCACACTCACGTTTCCCTCTGTATTAGAGACTCTATAAAGCAAGAGCGTGCTTCTTGCTCTAAAGCAGAGTGTGTTTCATGGATGAGAACTGTGCCGTGTGTTTCCCTTCAGAAACGGAGTTAAATGCCATGCGTGTGTCTTCCTAAAAGCAAGACTTCGTTTCAGGTAAACGAAGTCACTTTCAGCTCAAATGAAGTTACATTGTTCACGAAGCTCACACGTTTCTCGCTCTTAACTGAAAAGCATTGGATGTTAGAGGACCTGTGGTTTGTATCAGTTTCAGAAACAGAGTTGAACTAGATATGGTCTGTGTGTAGGAAACACAGTTCTTTTGTTCTGAGCACACTCACGTTTCCCTCTGTATTAGAGACTCTATAAAGCAAGAGCGTGCTTCTTGCTCTAAAGCAGAGTGTGTTTCATGGATGAGAACTGTGCCGTGTGTTTCCCTTCAGAAAAGGGGTTAAATGCCATGCGTGTGTCTTCCTAAAAGCAAGACTTCGTTTCAGGTAAACGAAGTCACTTTCAGCTCAAATGAAGTTACATTGTTCACGAAGCTCACACGTTTCTCGCTCTTAACTGAAAAGCATTGGATGTTAGAGGACCTGTGGTTTGTATCAGTTTCAGAAACAGAGTTGAACTAGATATGGTCCGTGTGTAGGAAACACAGTTCTTTTGTTCTGAGCACACTCACGTTTCCCTCTGTATTAGAGACTCTAGAAAGCAAAAGCGTGCTTCTTGCTCTAAAGCAGTGTGTGTTTCATGGATGAGAACTGTGCCGTGTGTTTCCCTTCAGAAACGGAGTTAAATGCCAGGTTTGTGACTTCCTACAAGCAAGACTTCGTTTCAGGTAAACGTAGTCACTTTTCAGCTCAAACGAAGCTACATTGTTCACAAAGCTCACACGTTTTTCGCTCTTAAATGAAAAGCATTGGATGTTAGACGACCTGTGGTTTGTATCAGTTTCAGAAACAGAGTTGAAATAGATATGGTCCGTGTGTAGGAAACACAGTTCTTTTATTCTGAGCACACTCACGTTTCCCTCTGTATTAGAGACTCTAGAAAGCAAGAGAGTGCTTCATGCTCTAAAGCAGAGTGTGTTTCATGGATGAGAACTGCGCCGTGTGTTTCCCTTCAGAAACGGAGTTAAATGCCAGGCTCTGTGTCTATCTTCAAGAAAGACTTCGTTTCAGGTAAACGCAGTCACTTTTCACATCAAACGAAGCTACATTGTTCACGAAGCCCACATGTTTCTCGCTCTTAACTGAAAAGCATTGGATGTTAGAGGACCTGTGGTTTGCATCAGTTTCAGAAACAGAGTTGTATTAGATATGGTCTGTGTGTGTAGGAAACACAGTTCTTTTGTTCTGAGCACACTCACGTTTCCCTCTCTATTAGAGACTCTAGAAAGCAAGAGCGTGCTTCATGCTCTAAAGCAGAACGTGTTTCATGGTTGAGAACTGTGCCGTGTGCTTCCATTCAGAAACGGAGTTAATGCCAGAAGTGTGTCTTCCTACAAGCAAGACTTCGTTTCAGGTAAACGCAGTCACTTTTCATCTCAAACGAAGCTACATTGTTCACGAAGCTCACCCGTTTCTCGCTCTTAACAGAAAAGCATTGGATGTTAGACGACCTGTGGTTTGTATCAGTTTCAGAAACAGAGTTGTATTAGATATGGTCTGTGTGTGTAGGAAACACAGTTCATTTGTTATGAGCACACTCACGTTTCCCTCTGTATTAGAGACTCTAGAAAGCAAGAGCGTGCTTCTTGCTCTAAATCAGAGTGTGTTTCATGGATGAGAACTGTGCCGTGTGTTTCCCTACAGAAACGGAGTTGAATGCCAGGCTCTGTGTCTTTCTTCAAGCAAGACTTCGTTTCAGGTAAACGCAGTCACTTTTCAGCTCAAACGAAGCTACATTGTTCACGAAGATCACACGTTTCTCGCTCTGAACTGAAAAGCATTGGATGTTAGAGGACCTGTGGTTTGTATCAGTTTCAGAAACATAGTTGAACTAGATATGGTC
Source organism: Onychomys leucogaster (assembly GCA_949786385.1). Taxonomy (NCBI): domain Eukaryota; kingdom Metazoa; phylum Chordata; class Mammalia; order Rodentia; family Cricetidae; genus Onychomys; species Onychomys leucogaster. The sequence goes on along the minus strand of CATKUP010000441.1, from coordinate 131,126 downwards.
CGTGTGTAGGAAACACAGTTCTTTTGTTCTGAGCACACTCACGTTTCCCTCTCTATTAGAGACTCTAGAAAGCAAGAGCGTGCTTCTTGCTCTAAAGCAGAACGTGTTTCATGGATGAGAACTGTGCCGTGTGTTTCCATTCAGAAACGGAGTTAATGCCAGAAGGGTGTCTTCCTACAAGCAAGACTTCGTTTCAGGTAAACGCAGTCACTTTTCAGCTCAAACGAAGCTACATTGTTCATGAAGCTCACACGTTTCTCGCTCTTAACTGAAAAGCATTGGATGTTAGAGGACCTGTGGTTTGTATCAGTTTCAGAAACAGAGTTGAACTAGATATGGTCTGTGTGTGTAGGAAACACAGTTCTTTTGTTTTGAGCACACTCACGTTTCCCTCTGTATTAGAGACTCTATAAAGCAAGAGCGTGCTTCTTGCTCTAAAGCAGAGTGTGTTTCATGGATGAGAACTGTGCCGTGTGTTTCCCTTCAGAAAAGGGGTTAAATGCCATGCGTGTGTCTTCCTAAAAGCAAGACTTCGTTTCAGGTAAACGAAGTCACTTTCAGCTCAAATGAAGTTACATTGTTCACGAAGCTCACACGTTTCTCGCTGTTAACTGAAAAGCATTGGATGTTAGAGGACCTGTGGTTTGTATCAGTTTCAGAAACAGAGTTGAACTAGATATGGTCCGTGTGTAGGAAACACAGTTCTTTTGTTCTGAGCACACTCACGTTTCCCTCTGTATTAGAGACTCTAGAAAGCAAAAGCGTGCTTCTTGCTCTAAAGCAGTGTGTGTTTCATGGATGAGAACTGTGCCGTGTGTTTCCCTTCAGAAACGGAGTTAATGCCAGAAGTGTGTCTTCCTACAAGCAAGACTTCGTTTCAGGTAAACGTAGTCACTTTTCAGCTCAAACGAAGCTACATTGTTCACAAAGCTCACACGTTTTTCGCTCTTAAATGAAAAGCATTGGATGTTAGACGACCTGTGGTTTGTATCAGTTTCAGAAACAGAGTTGAAATAGATATGGTCCGTGTGTAGGAAACACAGTTCTTTTATTCTGAGCACACTCACGTTTCCCTCTGTATTAGAGACTCTAGAAAGCAAGAGAGTGCTTCATGCTCTAAAGCAGAGTGTGTTTCATGGATGAGAACTGCGCCGTGTGTTTCCCTTCAGAAACGGAGTTAAATGCCAGGCTCTGTGTCTATCTTCAAGAAAGACTTCGTTTCAGGTAAACGCAGTCACTTTTCACATCAAACGAAGCTACATTGTTCACGAAGCCCACATGTTTCTCGCTCTTAACTGAAAAGCATTGGATGTTAGAGGACCTGTGGTTTGCATCAGTTTCAGAAACAGAGTTGTATTAGATATGGTCTGTGTGTGTAGGAAACACAGTTCTTTTGTTCTGAGCACACTCACGTTTCCCTCTCTATTAGAGACTCTAGAAAGCAAGAGCGTGCTTCATGCTCTAAAGCAGAACGTGTTTCATGGATGAGAACTGTGCCGTGTGCTTCCATTCAGAAACGGAGTTAATGCCAGAAGTGTGTCTTCCTACAAGCAAGACTTCGTTTCAGGTAAACGCAGTCACTTTTCATCTCAAACGAAGCTACATTGTTCACGAAGCTCACCCGTTTCTCGCTCTTAACTGAAAAGAATTGGATGTTAGACGACCTCTGGTTTGTATCAGTTTCAGAAACAGAGTTGAACTAGATATGGTCCGTGTGTAGGAAACATAGTTCTTTTGTTCTGAGCACACTCACGTTTCCCTCTGTATTAGAGACTCTATAAAGCAAGAGCGTGCTTCTTGCTCTAAAGCAGAGTGTGTTTCATGGATGAGAACTGTGCCGTGTGTTTCCCTTCAGAAACGGAGTTAAATGCCATGCGTGTGTCTTCCTAAAAGCAAGACTTCGTTTCAGGTAAACGAAGTCACTTTCAGCTCAAATGAAGTTACATTGTTCACGAAGCTCACACGTTTCTCGCTCTTAACTGAAAAGCATTGGATGTTAGAGGACCTGTGGTTTGTATCAGTTTCAGAAACAGAGTTGAACTAGATATGGTCTGTGTGTAGGAAACACAGTTCTTTTGTTCTGAGCACACTCACGTTTCCCTCTGTATTAGAGACTCTATAAAGCAAGAGCGTGCTTCTTGCTCTAAAGCAGAGTGTGTTTCATGGATGAGAACTGTGCCGTGTGTTTCCCTTCAGAAAAGGGGTTAAATGCCATGCGTGTGTCTTCCTAAAAGCAAGACTTCGTTTCAGGTAAACGAAGTCACTTTCAGCTCAAATGAAGTTACATTGTTCACGAAGCTCACACGTTTCTCGCTCTTAACTGAAAAGCATTGGATGTTAGAGGACCTGTGGTTTGTATCAGTTTCAGAAACAGAGTTGAACTAGATATGGTCCGTGTGTAGGAAACACAGTTCTTTTGTTCTGAGCACACTCACGTTTCCCTCTGTATTAGAGACTCTAGAAAGCAAAAGCGTGCTTCTTGCTCTAAAGCAGTGTGTGTTTCATGGATGAGAACTGTGCCGTGTGTTTCCCTTCAGAAACGGAGTTAAATGCCAGGTTTGTGACTTCCTACAAGCAAGACTTCGTTTCAGGTAAACGTAGTCACTTTTCAGCTCAAACGAAGCTACATTGTTCACAAAGCTCACACGTTTTTCGCTCTTAAATGAAAAGCATTGGATGTTAGACGACCTGTGGTTTGTATCAGTTTCAGAAACAGAGTTGAAATAGATATGGTCCGTGTGTAGGAAACACAGTTCTTTTATTCTGAGCACACTCACGTTTCCCTCTGTATTAGAGACTCTAGAAAGCAAGAGAGTGCTTCATGCTCTAAAGCAGAGTGTGTTTCATGGATGAGAACTGCGCCGTGTGTTTCCCTTCAGAAACGGAGTTAAATGCCAGGCTCTGTGTCTATCTTCAAGAAAGACTTCGTTTCAGGTAAACGCAGTCACTTTTCACATCAAACGAAGCTACATTGTTCACGAAGCCCACATGTTTCTCGCTCTTAACTGAAAAGCATTGGATGTTAGAGGACCTGTGGTTTGCATCAGTTTCAGAAACAGAGTTGTATTAGATATGGTCTGTGTGTGTAGGAAACACAGTTCTTTTGTTCTGAGCACACTCACGTTTCCCTCTCTATTAGAGACTCTAGAAAGCAAGAGCGTGCTTCATGCTCTAAAGCAGAACGTGTTTCATGGATGAGAACTGTGCCGTGTGCTTCCATTCAGAAACGGAGTTAATGCCAGAAGTGTGTCTTCCTACAAGCAAGACTTCGTTTCAGGTAAACGCAGTCACTTTTCATCTCAAACGAAGCTACATTGTTCACGAAGCTCACCCGTTTCTCGCTCTTAACTGAAAAGAATTGGATGTTAGACGACCTCTGGTTTGTATCAGTTTCAGAAACAGAGTTGAACTAGATATGGTCCGTGTGTAGGAAACATAGTTCTTTTGTTCTGAGCACACTCACGTTTCCCTCTGTATTAGAACTCTAGAAAGCAAGAGTGTGCTTCTTGCTCTAAAGCAGAGTGTGTTTCATGGATGAGAACTGTGCGTGTGTTTCCCTTCAGAAACGGAGTTAAATGCCAGGCTCTGTGTCTTTCTTCAAGCAAGACTTGGTTTCAGGTAAACACAGTCACTTTTCACCTCAAAGGAAGCTACATTGTTCACAAAGCCCACACGTTTCTCGCTCTTACCTGAAAAGCATTGGATGTTAGAGGACCTGTTGTTTGTATCAGTTTCAGAAACAGAGTTGAACTAGATATGGTCTGTGTGTGTAGGAAACACAGTTCTTTTGTTCTGAGCACACTCACGTTTCCCTCTCTATTAGAGACTCTAGAAAGCAAGAGCGTGCTTCTTGCTCTAAAGCAGAGTGTGTTTCATGGATGAGAACTGTGCCGTGTGTTTCCATTCAGAAACGGAGTTAATGCCAGAAGTGTGTCTTCCTACAAGCAAGACTTCGTTTCAGGTAAACGCAGTCACTTTTCAGCTCAAACGAAGCTACATTGTTCACAAAGCTCACACGTTTCTCGCTCTTACCTGAAAAGCATTGGATGTTAGAGGACCTGTGGTTTGTATCAGTTTCAGAAACAGAGTTGAACTAGATATGGTCTGTGTGTGTAGGAAACACAGTTCTTTTGTTCTGAGCACACTCACGTTTCCCTCTGTATTAGAGACTCTATAAAGCAAGAGCGTGCTTCTTGCTCTAAAGCAGAGTGTGTTTCATGGATGAGAACTGTGCCGTGTGTTTCCCTTCAGAAACAGAGTTAAATGCCATGCGTGTGTCTTCCTAAAAGCAAGACTTCGTTTCAGGTAAACGAAGTCACTTTCAGCTCAAATGAAGTTACATTGTTCACGAAGCTCACACGTTTCTGGCTCTTAACTGAAAAGCATTGGATGTTAGAGGACCTGTGGTTTGTATCAGTTTCAGAAACAGAGTTGAACTAGATATGGTCTCTGTGTGTAGGAAACACAGTTCTTTTGTTCTGAGCACACTCACGTTTCCCTCTCTATTAGAGACTCTAGAAAGCAAGAGCGTGCTTCTTGCTCTAAAGCAGAACGTGTTTCATGGATGAGAACTGTGCCGTGTGTTTCCATTCAGAAACGGAGTTAATGCCAGAAGTGTGTCTTCCTACAAGCAAGACTTCGTTTCAGGTAAACGCAGTCACTTTTCAGCTCAAACGAAGCTACATTGTTCACGAAGCTCACACTTTTCTCGCTCTTAACTGAAAAGCATTGGATGTTAGAGGACCTGTGGTTTGTATCAGTTTCAGAAACAGAGTTGAACTAGATATGGTCCGTGTGTGTAGGAAACACAGTTCTTTTGTTCTGAGCACACTCACGTTTCCCTCTGTATTAGAGACTCTAGAAAACAAGAGCGTGCTTCTTGCTCTAAAGCAGAGTGTGTTTCATGGATGAGAACTGCGCCGTGTGTTTCCCTTCAGAAACGGAGTTAATGCCAGGCTCTGTGTCTTTCTTCAAGCAAGACTTCGTTTCAGGTAAACACAGTCACTTTTCACCTCAAAGGAAGCTACATTGTTCACGAAGCTCACCCGTTTCTCGCTCTTAACTGAAAAGCATTGGATGTTAGACGACCTGTGGTTTGTATCAGTTTCAGAAACAGAGTTGAACTAGATATGGTCTGTGTGTGTAGGAAACACAGTTCTTTTGTTCTGAGCACACTCACGTTTCCCTCTCTATTAGAGACTCTAGAAAGCAAGAGCGTGCTTCTTGCTCTAAAGCAGAACGTGTTTCATGGATGAGAACTGCGCCGTGTTTTTCCCTTCAGAAACGGAGTTAAATGCCAGGCTCTGTGTCTATCTTCAAGCAAGACTTGGTTTCAGGTAAACGCAGTCACTTTTCACATCAAACGAAGCTACATTGTTCACGAAGCCCACATGTTTCTCGCTCTTAACTAAAAAGCATTGGATGTTAGAGGACCTGTGGTTTGCATCAGTTTCAGAAACAGAGTTGTATTAGATATGGTCTGTGTGTGTAGGAAACACAGTTCTTTTGTTCTGAGCACACTCACGTTTCCCTCTCTATTAGAGACTCTAGAAAGCAAGAGCGTGCTTCTTGCTCTAAAGCAGAACGTGTTTCATGGATGAGAACTGTGCCGTGTGTTTCCATTCAGAAACGGAGTTAATGCCAGAAGTGTGTCTTCCTACAAGCAAGACTTCGTTTCAGGTAAACGCAGTCACTTTTCATCTCAAACGAAGCTACATTGTTCACGAAGCTCACCCGTTTCTCGCTCTTAACTGAAAAGAATTGGATGTTAGACGACCTCTGGTTTGTATCAGTTTCAGAAACAGAGTTGAACTAGATATGGTCCGTGTGTAGGAAACATAGTTCTTTTGTTCTGAGCACACTCACGTTTCCCTCTGTATTAGAACTCTAGAAAGCAAGAGCGTGCTTCTTGCTCTAAAGCAGAGTGTGTTTCATGGATGAGAACTGTGCGTGTGTTTCCCTTCAGAAACGGAGTTAAATGCCAGGCTCTGTGTCTTTCTTCAAGCAAGACTTCGTTTCAGGTAAACACAGTCACTTTTCACCTCAAAGGAAGCTACATTGTTCACAAAGCCCACACGTTTCTCGCTCTTACCTGAAAAGCATTGGATGTTAGAGGACCTGTTGTTTGTATCAGTTTCAGAAACAGAGTTGAACTAGATATGGTCTGTGTGTGTAGGAAACACAGTTCTTTTGTTCTGAGCACACTCACGTTTCCCTCTCTATTAGAGACTCTAGAAAGCAAGAGCGTGCTTCTTGCTCTAAAGCAGAGTGTGTTTCATGGATGAGAACTGTGCCGTGTGTTTCCATTCAGAAACGGAGTTAATGCCAGAAGTGTGTCTTCCTACAAGCAAGACTTCGTTTCAGGTAAACGCAGTCACTTTTCAGCTCAAACGAAGCTACATTGTTCACAAAGCTCACACGTTTCTCGCTCTTACCTGAAAAGCATTGGATGTTAGAGGACCTGTGGTTTGTATCAGTTTCAGAAACAGAGTTGAACTAGATATGGTCTGTGTGTTTAGGAAACACAGTTCTTTTGTTCTGAGCACACTCACGTTTCCCTCTGTATTAGAGACTCTATAAAGCAAGAGCGTGCTTCTTGCTCTAAAGCAGAGTGTGTTTCATGGATGAGAACTGTGCCGTGTGTTTCCCTTCAGAAACAGAGTTAAATGCCATGCGTGTGTCTTCCTAAAAGCAAGACTTCGTTTCAGGTAAACGAAGTCACTTTCAGCTCAAATGAAGTTACATTGTTCACGAAGCTCACACGTTTCTGGCTCTTAACTGAAAAGCATTGGATGTTAGAGGACCTGTGGTTTGTATCAGTTTCAGAAACAGAGTTGAACTAGATATGGTCTGTGTGTGTAGGAAACACAGTTCTTTTGTTCTGAGCACACTCACGTTTCCCTCTCTATTAGAGACTCTAGAAAGCAAGAGCGTGCTTCTTGCTCTAAAGCAGAACGTGTTTCATGGATGAGAACTGTGCCGTGTGTTTCCATTCAGAAACGGAGTTAATGCCAGAAGTGTGTCTTCCTACAAGCAAGACTTCGTTTCAGGTAAATGCAGTCACTTTTCAGCTCAAACGAAGCTACATTGTTCACGAAGCTCACACTTTTCTCGCTCTTAACTGAAAAGCATTGGATGTTAGAGGACCTGTGGTTTGTATCAGTTTCAGAAACAGAGTTGAACTAGATATGGTCCGTGTGTGTAGGAAACACAGTTCTTTTGTTCTGAGCACACTCACGTTTCCCTCTGTATTAGAGACTCTAGAAAGCAAGAGCGTGCTTCTTGCTCTAAAGCAGAGTGTGTTTCATGGATGAGAACTGCGCCGTGTGTTTCCCTTCAGAAACGGAGTTAATGCCAGGCTCTGTGTCTTTCTTCAAGCAAGACTTCGTTTCAGGTAAACACAGTCACTTTTCACCTCAAAGGAAGCTACATTGTTCACGAAGCTCACCCGTTTCTCGCTCTTAACTGAAAAGCATTGGATGTTAGACGACCTGTGGTTTGTATCAGTTTCAGAAACAGAGTTGAACTAGATATGGTCTGTGTGTGTAGGAAACACAGTTCTTTTGTTCTGAGCACACTCACGTTTCCCTCTCTATTAGAGACTCTAGAAAGCAAGAGCGTGCTTCTTGCTCTAAAGCAGAACGTGTTTCATGGATGAGAACTGCGCCGTGTTTTTCCCTTCAGAAACGGAGTTAAATGCCAGGCTCTGTGTCTATCTTCAAGCAAGACTTGGTTTCAGGTAAACGCAGTCACTTTTCACATCAAACGAAGCTACATTGTTCACGAAGCCCACATGTTTCTCGCTCTTAACTGAAAAGCATTGGATGTTAGAGGACCTGTGGTTTGCATCAGTTTCAGAAACAGAGTTGTATTAGATATGGTCTGTGTGTGTAGGAAACACAGTTCTTTTGTTCTGAGCACACTCACGTTTCCCTCTCTATTAGAGACTCTAGAAAGCAAGAGCGTGCTTCTTGCTCTAAAGCAGAACGTGTTTCATGGATGAGAACTGTGCCGTGTGTTTCCATTCAGAAACGGAGTTAATGCCAGAAGTGTGTCTTCCTACAAGCAAGACTTCGTTTCAGGTAAACGCAGTCACTTTTCATCTCAAACGAAGCTACATTGTTCACGAAGCTCACCCGTTTCTCGCTCTTAACTGAAAAGAATTGGATGTTAGACGACCTCTAGTTTGTATCAGTTTCAGAAACAGAGTTGAACTAGATATGGTCTGTGTGTGTAGGAAACACAGTTCTTCTGTTCTGAGCACACTCACGTTTCCCTCTGTATTAGAGACTCTATAAAGCAAGAGCGTGCTTCTTGCTCTAAAGCAGAGTGTGTTTCATGGATGAGAACTGTGCCGTGAGTTTCCCTTCAGAAACGGAGTTGAATGCCATGCGTGTGTCTTCCTAAAAGCAAGACTTCGTTTCAGGTAAACGAAGTCACTTTCAGCTCAAATGAAGTTACATTGTTCACGAAGCTCACACGTTTCTCGCTCTTAACTGAAAAGCATTGGATGTTAGAGGACCTGTGGTTTGTATCAGTTTCAGAAACAGAGTTGGACTAGATATGGTCTGTGTGTGTAGGAAACACAGTTCTTTTGTTCTGAGCACACTCACGTTTCCCTCTGTATTAGAGACTCTAGAAAGCAAAAGCGTGCTTCTTGCTCTAAAGCAGTGTGTGTTTCATGGATGAGAACTGTGCCGTGTGTTTCCATTCAGAAACGGAGTTAAATGCCAGGCTTGTATCTTCCTACAAGCAAGACTTCGTTTCAGGTAAACGCAGTCACTTTTCAGCTCAAACGAAGCTACATTGTTCACAAAGCTCACACGTTTTTCACTCTTAAATGAAAAGCATTGGATGTTAGACGACCTGTGGTTTGTATCAGTTTCAGAAACAGAGTTGAACTAGATATGGTCCGTGTGTGTAGGAAACACAGTTCTTTTATTCTGAGCACACTCACGTTTCCCTCTGTATTAGAGACTCTAGAAAGCAAGAGAGTGCTTCTTGCTCTAAAGCAGAGTGTGTTTCATGGATGAGAACTGCGCCGTGTGATTCCCTTCAGAAACGGAGTTAAATGCCAGGCTCTGTGTCTATCTTCAAGCAAGACTTCGTTTCAGGTAAACGCAGTCACTTTTCACATCAAACGAAGCTACATTGTTCACGAAGCCCACATGTTTCTCGCTCTTAACTGAAAAGCATTGGATGTTAGAGGACCTGTGGTTTGCATCAGTTTCAGAAACAGAGTTGTATTAGATATGGTCTGTGTGTGTAGGAAACACAGTTCTTTTGTTCTGAGCACACTCACGTTTCCCTCTGTATTAGAGATTCTAGAAAGCAAGAGCGTGCTGCTTGCGCTAAAGCAGAATGTGTTTTATGGATGAGGACTGTGCCGTGTGTTTCCATTCAGAAACGGAGTTAATGCCAGAAGTGTGTCTTCCTACAATCAAGACTTCGTTTCAGGTAAACGCAGTCACTTTTCATCTCAAACGAAGCTACATTGTTCACGAAGCTCACCCGTTTCTCGCTCTTAACTGAAAAGCATTGGATGTTAGACGACCTGTGGTTTGTATCAGTTTCAGAAACAGAGTTGTATTAGATATGGTCTGTGTGTGTAGGAAACACAGTTCATTTGTTATGAGCACACTCACGTTTCCCTCTGTATTAGAGACTCTAGAAAGCAAGAGCGTGCTTCTTGCTCTAAATCAGAGTGTGTTTCATGGATTAGAACTGTGCCGTGTGTTTCCCTTCAGAAACGGAGTTGAATGCCAGGCTCTGTGTCTTTCTTCAAGCAAGACTTCGTTTCAGGTAAACGCAGTCACTTTTCAGCTCAAACGAAGCTACATTGTTCACGAAGCTCACACGTTTCTCGCTCTTAACTGAAAAGCATTGGATGTTAGAGGACCTGTGGTTTGTATCAGTTTCAGAAACAGAGTTGAACTAGATATGGTCCGTGTGTAGGAAACACAGTTCTTTTGTTCTGAGCACACTCACATTTCCCTCTGTATTAGAACTCTAGAAAGCAAGAGCGTCCTTCTTGCTCTAAAGCAGAGTGTGTTTCATGGATGAGAACTGTGCGTGTGTTTCCCTTCAGAAACGGAGTTAAATGCCAGGCTCTGTGTCTTTCTTCAAGCAAGACTTGGTTTCAGGTAAACACAGTCACTTTTCACCTCAAAGTAAGCTACATTGTTCACAAAGCCCACACGTTTCTCGCTCTTAACTGAAAAGCATTGGATGTTAGAGGACCTGTGGTTTGTATCAGTTTCAGAAACAGAGTTGAACTAGATATGGTCTGTGTGTGTAGGAAAAACAGTTCTTTTGTTCTGAGCACACTCACGTTTCCCTCTCTATTAGAGACTCTAGAAAGCAAGAGCATGCTTCTTGCTCTAAAGCAGAACGTGTTTCATGGATGAGAACTGTGCCGTGTGTTTCCATTCAGAAACGGAGTTAATGCCAGAAGTGTGTCTTCCTACAAGCAAGACTTCGTTTCAGGTAAACACAGTCACTTTTCACCTCAAAGGAAGCTACATTGTTCACGAAGCTCACCCGTTTCTCGCTCTTAACTGAAAAGAATTGGATGTTAGACAAACTCTGGTTTGTATCAGTTTCAGAAACAGAGTTGAACTAGATATGGTCCGTGTGTAGGAAACATAGTTCTTTTGTTCTGAGCACACTCACGTTTCCCTCTGTATTAGAACTCTAGAAAGCAAGAGCGTTCTTCTTGCTCTAAAGCAGAGTGTGTTTCATGGATGAGAACTGTGCGTGTGTTTCCCTTCAGAAACGGAGTTAAATGCCAGGCTCTGTGTCTTTCTTCAAGCAAGACTTCGTTTCAGGTAAACACAGTCACTTTTCACCTCAAAGGAAGCTACATTGTTCACAAAGCCCACACGTTTCTCGCTCTTAACTGAAAAGCATTGGATGTTAGAGGACCTGTTGTTTGTATCAGTTTCAGAAACAGCGTTGAACTAGATATGGTCTGTGTGTGTAGGAAACACAGTTCTTTTGTTCTGAGCACACTCACGTTTCCCTCTCTATTAGAGACTCTAGAAAGCAAGAGCGTGCTTCTTGCTCTAAAGCAGAACATGTTTCATGGATGAGAACTGTGCCATGTGTTTCCATTCAGAAACGGAGTTAATGCTAGAAGTGTGTCTTCCTACAAGCAAGACTTCGTTTCAGGTAAACGCAGTCACTTTTCAGCTCAAACGAAGCTACATTGTTCACAAAGCTCACACGTTTCTCGCTCTTACCTGAAAAGCATTGGATGTTAGAGGACCTGTGGTTTGTATCAGTTTCAGAAACCGAGTTGAACTAGATATGGTCCGTGTGTGTAGGAAACACAGTTCTTTTGTTCTGAGCACACTCACGTTTCCCTCTGTATTAGAGACTCTATAAAGCAAGAGCGTGCTTCTTGCTCTAAAGCAGAGTGTGTTTCATGGATGAGAACTGTGCCGTGTGTTTCCCTTCAGAAACGGAGTTAAATGCCATGCGTGTGTCTTCCTACAAGCAAGACTTCGTTTCAGGTAAACGAAGTCACTTTCAGCTCAAGTGAAGTTACATTGTTCACGAAGCTCACATGTTTCTGGCTCTTAACTGAAAAGCATTGGATGTTAGAGGACCTGTGGTTTGTATCAGTTTCAGAAACAGAGTTGAACTAGATATAGTCTGTGTGTGTAGGAAACACAGTTCATTTGTTCTGAGCACACTCACGTTTCCCTCTGTATTAGAGACTCTAGAAAGCAAGAGCGTGCTTCTTGCTCTAAAGCAGAACGTGTTTCATGGATGAGAACTGCGCCGTGTGATTCCCTTCAGAAACGGAGTTAAATGCCAGGCTCTGTGTCTTTCTTCAAGCAAGACTTCGTTTCAGGTAAACACAGTCACTTTTCACCTCAAAGGAAGCTACATTGTTCACGAAGCTCACCCGTTTCTCGCTCTTAACTGAAAAGCATTGGATGTTAGACGACCTGTGGTTTGTATCAGTTTCAGAAACAGAGTTGAACTAGATATGGTCTGTGTGTGTAGGAAACACAGTTCTTTTGTTCTGAGCACACTCACGTTTCCCTCTCTATTAGAGACTCTAGAAAGCAAGAGCGTGCTTCTTGCTCTAAAGCAGAACGTGTTTCATGGATGAGAACTGCGCCGTGTGTTTCCCTTCAGAAACGGAGTTAAATGCCAGGCTCTGTGTCTATCTTCAAGCAAGACTTGTTTTCAGGTAAACGCAGTCACTTTTCACATCAAACGAAGCTACATTGTTCACGAAGCTCACCCGTTTCTCGCTCTTAACTGAAAAGAATTGGATGTTAGACGACCTCTGGTTTGTATCAGTTTCAGAAACAGAGTTGAACTAGATATGGTCTGTGTGTGTAGGAAACACAGTTCTTCTGTTCTGAGCACACTCACGTTTCCCTCTGTATTAGAGACTCTATAAAGCAAGAGCGTGCTTCTTGCTCTAAAGCAGAGTGTGTTTCATGGATGAGAACGTTGCCGTGAGTTTCCCTTCAGAAACGGAGTTGAATGCCATGCGTGTGTCTTCCTAAAAGCAAGACTTCGTTTCAGGTAAACAAAGTCACTTTCAGCTCAAATGAAGTTACATTGTTCACGAAGCTCACACGTTTCTCGCTCTTAACTGAAAAGCATTGGATGTTAGAGGACCTGTGGTTTGTATCAGTTTCAGAAACAGAGTTGGACTAGATATGGTCTGTGTGTGTAGGAAACACAGTTCTTTTGTTCTGAGCACACTCACGTTTCCCTCTGTATTAGAGATTCTAGAAAGCAAGAGCGTGCTGCTTGCGCTAAAGCAGAATGTGTTTTATGGATGAGGACTGTGCCGTGTGTTTCCATTCAGAAACGGAGTTAATGCCAGAAGTGTGTCTTCCTACAAGCAAGACTTCGTTTCAGGTAAACGCAGTCACTTTTCATCTCAAACGAAGCTACATTGTTCACGAAGCTCACCCGTTTCTCGCTCTTAACTGAAAAGCATTGGATGTTAGACGACCTGTGGTTTGTATCAGTTTCAGAAACAGAGTTGTATTAGATATGGTCTGTGTGTGTAGGAAACACAGTTCATTTGTTATGAGCACACTCACGTTTCCCTCTGTATTAGAGACTCTAGAAAGCAAGAGCGTGCTTCTTGCTCTAAATCAGAGTGTGTTTCATGGATTAGAACTGTGCCGTGTGTTTCCCTTCAGAAACGGAGTTGAATGCCAGGCTCTGTGTCTTTCTTCAAGCAAGACTTCGTTTCAGGTAAACGCAGTCACTTTTCAGCTCAAACGAAGCTACATTGTTCACGAAGCTCACACGTTTCTCGCTCTTAACTGAAAAGCATTGGATGTTAGAGGACCTGTGGTTTGTATCAGTTTCAGAAACAGAGTTGAACTAGATATGGTCCGTGTGTAGGAAACACAGTTCTTTTGTTCTGAGCACACTCACATTTCCCTCTGTATTAGAACTCTAGAAAGCAAGAGCGTGCTTCTTGCTCTAAAGCAGAGTGTGTTTCATGGATGAGAACTGCGCCGTGTGTTTCCCTTCAGAAACGGAGTTAATGCCAGGCTCTGTGTCTTTCTTCAAGCAAGACTTCGTTTCAGGTAAACACAGTCACTTTTCACCTCAAAGGAAGCTACATTGTTCACGAAGCTCACCCGTTTCTCGCTCTTAACTGAAAAGCATTGGATGTTAGACGACCTGTGGTTTGTATCAGTTTCAGAAACAGAGTTGAACTAGATATGGTCTGTGTGTGTAGGAAACACAGTTCTTTTGTTCTGAGCACACTCACGTTTCCCTCTCTATTAGAGACTCTAGAAAGCAAGAGCGTGCTTCTTGCTCTAAAGCAGAACGTGTTTCATGGATGAGAACTGCGCCGTGTTTTTCCCTTCAGAAACGGAGTTAAATGCCAGGCTCTGTGTCTATCTTCAAGCAAGACTTGGTTTCAGGTAAACGCAGTCACTTTTCACATCAAACGAAGCTACATTGTTCACGAAGCCCACATGTTTCTCGCTCTTAACTGAAAAGCATTGGATGTTAGAGGACCTGTGGTTTGCATCAGTTTCAGAAATAGAGTTGTATTAGATATGGTCTGTGTGTGTAGGAAACACAGTTCTTTTGTTCTGAGCACACTCACGTTTCCCTCTCTATTAGAGACTCTAGAAAGCAAGAGCGTGCTTCTTGCTCTAAAGCAGAACGTGTTTCATGGATGAGAACTGTGCCGTGTGTTTCCATTCAGAAACGGAGTTAATGCCAGAAGTGTGTCTTCCTACAAGCAAGACTTCGTTTCAGGTAAACGCAGTCACTTTTCATCTCAAACGAAGCTACATTGTTCACGAAGCTCACCCGTTTCTCGCTCTTAACTGAAAAGAATTGGATGTTAGACGACCTCTGGTTTGTATCAGTTTCAGAAACAGAGTTGAACTAGATATGGTCTGTGTGTGTAGGAAACACAGTTCTTCTGTTCTGAGCACACTCACGTTTCCCTCTGTATTAGAGACTCTATAAAGCAAGAGCGTGCTTCTTGCTCTAAAGCAGAGTGTGTTTCATGGATGAGAACTGTGCCGTGAGTTTCCCTTCAGAAACGGAGTTGAATGCCATGCGTGTGTCTTCCTAAAAGCAAGACTTCGTTTCAGGTAAACGAAGTCACTTTCAGCTCAAATGAAGTTACATTGTTCACGAAGCTCACACGTTTCTCGCTCTTAACTGAAAAGCATTGGATGTTAGAGGACCTGTGGTTTGTATCAGTTTCAGAAACAGAGTTGGACTAGATATGGTCTGTGTGTGTAGGAAACACAGTTCTTTTGTTCTGAGCACACTCACGTTTCCCTCTGTATTAGAGACTCTAGAAAGCAAAAGCGTGCTTCTTGCTCTAAAGCAGTGTGTGTTTCATGGATGAGAACTGTGCCGTGTGTTTCCATTCAGAAACGGAGTTAAATGCCAGGCTTGTATCTTCCTACAAGCAAGACTTCGTTTCAGGTAAACGCAGTCACTTTTCAGCTCAAACGAAGCTACATTGTTCACAAAGCTCACACGTTTTTCACTCTTAAATGAAAAGCATTGGATGTTAGACGACCTGTGGTTTGTATCAGTTTCAGAAACAGAGTTGAACTAGATATGGTCCGTGTGTGTAGGAAACACAGTTCTTTTATTCTGAGCACACTCACGTTTCCCTCTTTATTAGAGACTCTAGAAAGCAAGAGAGTGCTTCTTGCTCTAAAGCAGAGTGTGTTTCATGGATGAGAACTGCGCCGTGTGATTCCCTTCAGAAACGGAGTTAAATGCCAGGCTCTGTGTCTATCTTCAAGCAAGACTTCGTTTCAGGTAAACGCAGTCACTTTTCACATCAAACGAAGCTACATTGTTCACGAAGCCCACATGTTTCTCGCTCTTAACTGAAAAGCATTGGATGTTAGAGGACCTGTGGTTTGCATCAGTTTCAGAAACAGAGTTGTATTAGATATGGTCTGTGTGTGTAGGAAACACAGTTCTTTTGTTCTGAGCACACTCACGTTTCCCTCTGTATTAGAGATTCTAGAAAGCAAGAGCGTGCTGCTTGCGCTAAAGCAGAATGTGTTTTATGGATGAGGACTGTGCCGTGTGTTTCCATTCAGAAACGGAGTTAATGCCAGAAGTGTGTCTTCCTACAATCAAGACTTCGTTTCAGGTAAACGCAGTCACTTTTCATCTCAAACGAAGCTACATTGTTCACGAAGCTCACCCGTTTCTCGCTCTTAACTGAAAAGCATTGGATGTTAGACGACCTGTGGTTTGTATCAGTTTCAGAAACAGAGTTGTATTAGATATGGTCTGTGTGTGTAGGAAACACAGTTCATTTGTTATGAGCACACTCACGTTTCCCTCTGTATTAGAGACTCTAGAAAGCAAGAGCGTGCTTCTTGCTCTAAATCAGAGTGTGTTTCATGGATTAGAACTGTGCCGTGTGTTTCCCTTCAGAAACGGAGTTGAATGCCAGGCTCTGTGTCTTTCTTCAAGCAAGACTTCGTTTCAGGTAAACGCAGTCACTTTTCAGCTCAAACGAAGCTACATTGTTCACGAAGCTCACACGTTTCTCGCTCTTAACTGAAAAGCATTGGATGTTAGAGGACCTGTGGTTTGTATCAGTTTCAGAAACAGAGTTGAACTAGATATGGTCCGTGTGTAGGAAACACAGTTCTTTTGTTCTGAGCACACTCACATTTCCCTCTGTATTAGAACTCTAGAAAGCAAGAGCGTCCTTCTTGCTCTAAAGCAGAGTGTGTTTCATGGATGAGAACTGTGCGTGTGTTTCCCTTCAGAAACGGAGTTAAATGCCAGGCTCTGTGTCTTTCTTCAAGCAAGACTTGGTTTCAGGTAAACACAGTCACTTTTCACCTCAAAGTAAGCTACATTGTTCACAAAGCCCACACGTTTCTCGCTCTTAACTGAAAAGCATTGGATGTTAGAGGACCTGTGGTTTGTATCAGTTTCAGAAACAGAGTTGAACTAGATATGGTCTGTGTGTGTAGGAAAAACAGTTCTTTTGTTCTGAGCACACTCACGTTTCCCTCTCTATTAGAGACTCTAGAAAGCAAGAGCATGCTTCTTGCTCTAAAGCAGAACGTGTTTCATGGATGAGAACTGTGCCGTGTGTTTCCATTCAGAAACGGAGTTAATGCCAGAAGTGTGTCTTCCTACAAGCAAGACTTCGTTTCAGGTAAACACAGTCACTTTTCACCTCAAAGGAAGCTACATTGTTCACAAAGCCCACACGTTTCTCGCTCTTAACTGAAAAGCATTGGATGTTAGAGGACCTGTGGTTTGTATCAGTTTCAGAAACAGAGTTGAACTAGATATGGTCTGTGTGTGTAGGAAACACAGTTCTTTTGTTCTGAGCACACTCACGTTTCCCTCTCTATTAGAGACTCTAGAAAGCAAGAGCGTGCTTCTTGCTCTAAAGCAGAACGTGTTTCATGGATGAGAACTGCGCCGTGTGTTTCCCTTCAGAAACGGAGTTAAATGCCAGGCTCTGTGTCTATCTTCAAGCAAGACTTGGTTTCAGGTAAACGCAGTCACTTTTCACATCAAACGAAGCTACATTGTTCACGAAGCCCACATGTTTCTCGCTCTTAACTGAAAAGCATTGGATGTTAGAGGACCTGTGGTTTGCATCAGTTTCAGAAACAGAGTTGTATTAGATATGGTCTGTGTGTGTAGGAAACACAGTTCTTTTGTTCTGAGCACACTCACGTTTCCCTCTCTATTAGAGACTCTAGAAAGCAAGAGCGTGCTTCTTGCTCTAAAGCAGAACGTGTTTCATGGATGAGAACTGTGCCGTGTGTTTCCATTCAGAAACGGAGTTAATGCCAGAAGTGTGTCTTCCTACAAGCAAGACTTCGTTTCAGGTAAACGCAGTCACTTTTCATCTCAAACGAAGCTACATTGTTCACGAAGCTCACCCGTTTCTCGCTCTTAACTGAAAAGAATTGGATGTTAGACGAACTCTGGTTTGTATCAGTTTCAGAAACAGAGTTGAACTAGATATGGTCCGTGTGTAGGAAACATAGTTCTTTTGTTCTGAGCACACTCACGTTTCCCTCTGTATTAGAACTCTAGAAAGCAAGAGCGTTCTTCTTGCTCTAAAGCAGAGTGTGTTTCATGGATGAGAACTGTGCGTGTGTTTCCCTTCAGAAACGGAGTTAAATGCCAGGCTCTGTGTCTTTCTTCAAGCAAGACTTCGTTTCAGGTAAACACAGTCACTTTTCACCTCAAAGGAAGCTACATTGTTCACAAAGCCCACACGTTTCTCGCTCTTAACTGAAAAGCATTGGATGTTAGAGGACCTGTTGTTTGTATCAGTTTCAGAAACAGCGTTGAACTAGATATGGTCTGTGTGTGTAGGAAACACAGTTCTTTTGTTCTGAGCACACTCACGTTTCCCTCTCTATTAGAGACTCTAGAAAGCAAGAGCGTGCTTCTTGCTCTAAAGCAGAACATGTTTCATGGATGAGAACTGTGCCATGTGTTTCCATTCAGAAACGGAGTTAATGCTAGAAGTGTGTCTTCCTACAAGCAAGACTTCGTTTCAGGTAAACGCAGTCACTTTTCAGCTCAAACGAAGCTACATTGTTCACAAAGCTCACACGTTTCTCGCTCTTACCTGAAAAGCATTGGATGTTAGAGGACCTGTGGTTTGTATCAGTTTCAGAAACCGAGTTGAACTAGATATGGTCCGTGTGTGTAGGAAACACAGTTCTTTTGTTCTGAGCACACTCACGTTTCCCTCTGTATTAGAGACTCTATAAAGCAAGAGCGTGCTTCTTGCTCTAAAGCAGAGTGTGTTTCATGGATGAGAACTGTGCCGTGTGTTTCCCTTCAGAAACGGAGTTAAATGCCATGCGTGTGTCTTCCTACAAGCAAGACTTCGTTTCAGGTAAACGAAGTCACTTTCAGCTCAAGTGAAGTTACATTGTTCACGAAGCTCACATGTTTCTGGCTCTTAACTGAAAAGCATTGGATGTTAGAGGACCTGTGGTTTGTATCAGTTTCAGAAACAGAGTTGAACTAGATATAGTCTGTGTGTGTAGGAAACACAGTTCATTTGTTCTGAGCACACTCACGTTTCCCTCTGTATTAGAGACTCTAGAAAGCAAGAGCGTGCTTCTTGCTCTAAAGCAGAACGTGTTTCATGGATGAGAACTGCGCCGTGTGATTCCCTTCAGAAACGGAGTTAAATGCCAGGCTCTGTGTCTTTCTTCAAGCAAGACTTCGTTTCAGGTAAACACAGTCACTTTTCACCTCAAAGGAAGCTACATTGTTCACGAAGCTCACCCGTTTCTCGCTCTTAACTGAAAAGCATTGGATGTTAGACGACCTGTGGTTTGTATCAGTTTCAGAAACAGAGTTGAACTAGATATGGTCTGTGTGTGTAGGAAACACAGTTCTTTTGTTCTGAGCACACTCACGTTTCCCTCTCTATTAGAGACTCTAGAAAGCAAGAGCGTGCTTCTTGCTCTAAAGCAGAACGTGTTTCATGGATGAGAACTGCGCCGTGTGTTTCCCTTCAGAAACGGAGTTAAATGCCAGGCTCTGTGTCTATCTTCAAGCAAGACTTGTTTTCAGGTAAACGCAGTCACTTTTCACATCAAACGAAGCTACATTGTTCACGAAGCTCACCCGTTTCTCGCTCTTAACTGAAAAGAATTGGATGTTAGACGACCTCTGGTTTGTATCAGTTTCAGAAACAGAGTTGAACTAGATATGGTCTGTGTGTGTAGGAAACACAGTTCTTCTGTTCTGAGCACACTCACGTTTCCCTCTGTATTAGAGACTCTATAAAGCAAGAGCGTGCTTCTTGCTCTAAAGCAGAGTGTGTTTCATGGATGAGAACTGTGCCGTGAGTTTCCCTTCAGAAACGGAGTTGAATGCCATGCGTGTGTCTTCCTAAAAGCAAGACTTCGTTTCAGGTAAACAAAGTCACTTTCAGCTCAAATGAAGTTACATTGTTCACGAAGCTCACACGTTTCTCGCTCTTAATTGAAAAGCATTGGATGTTAGAGGACCTGTGGTTTGTATCAGTTTCAGAAACAGAGTTGGACTAGATATGGTCTGTGTGTGTAGGAAACACAGTTCTTTTGTTCTGAGCACACTCACGTTTCCCTCTGTATTAGAGATTCTAGAAAGCAAGAGCGTGCTGCTTGCGCTAAAGCAGAATGTGTTTTATGGATGAGGACTGTGCCGTGTGTTTCCATTCAGAAACGGATTTAATGCCAGAAGTGTGTCTTCCTACAAGCAAGACTTCGTTTCAGGTAAACGCAGTCACTTTTCATCTCAAACGAAGCTACATTGTTCACGAAGCTCACCCGTTTCTCGCTCTTAACTGAAAAGCATTGGATGTTAGACGACCTGTGGTTTGTATCAGTTTCAGAAACAGAGTTGTATTAGATATGGTCTGTGTGTGTAGGAAACACAGTTCATTTGTTATGAGCACACTCACGTTTCCCTCTGTATTAGAGACTCTAGAAAGCAAGAGCGTGCTTCTTGCTCTAAATCAGAGTGTGTTTCATGGATTAGAACTGTGCCGTGTGTTTCCCTTCAGAAACGGAGTTGAATGCCAGGCTCTGTGTCTTTCTTCAAGCAAGACTTCGTTTCAGGTAAACGCAGTCACTTTTCAGCTCAAACGAAGCTACATTGTTCACGAAGCTCACACGTTTCTCGCTCTTAACTGAAAAGCATTGGATGTTAGAGGACCTGTGGTTTGTATCAGTTTCAGAAACAGAGTTGAACTAGATATGGTCCGTGTGTAGGAAACACAGTTCTTTTGTTCTGAGCACACTCACATTTCCCTCTGTATTAGAACTCTAGAAAGCAAGAGCGTGCTTCTTGCTCTAAAGCAGAGTGTGTTTCATGGATGAGAACTGTGCGTGTGTTTCCCTTCAGAAACGGAGTTAAATGCCAGGCTCTGTGTCTTTCTTCAAGCAAGACTTGGTTTCAGGTAAACACAGTCACTTTTCACCTCAAAGTAAGCTACATTGTTCACAAAGCCCACACGTTTCTCGCTCTTAACTGAAAAGCATTGGATGTTAGAGGACCTGTGGTTTGTATCAGTTTCAGAAACAGAGTTGAACTAGATATGGTCTGTGTGTGTAGGAAAAACAGTTCTTTTGTTCTGAGCACACTCACGTTTCCCTCTCTATTAGAGACTCTAGAAAGCAAGAGCGTGCTTCTTGCTCTAAAGCAGAACGTGTTTCATGGATGAGAACTGTGCCGTGTGTTTCCATTCAGAAACGGAGTTAATGCCAGAAGTGTGTCTTCCTACAAGCAAGACTTCGTTTCAGGTAAACACAGTCACTTTTCACCTCAAAGGAAGCTACATTGTTCACAAAGCCCACACGTTTCTCGCTCTTAACTGAAAAGCATTGGATGTTAGAGGACCTGTGGTTTGTATCAGTTTCAGAAACAGAGTTGAACTAGATATGGTCTGTGTGTGTAGGAAACACAGTTCTTTTGTTCTGAGCACACTCACGTTTCCCTCTCTATTAGAGACTCTAGAAAGCAAGAGCGTGCTTCTTGCTCTAAAGCAGAACGTGTTTCATGGATGAGAACTGCGCCGTGTGTTTCCCTTCAGAAACGGAGTTAAATGCCAGGCTCTGTGTCTATCTTCAAGCAAGACTTGGTTCCAGGTAAACGCAGTCACTTTTCACATCAAACGAAGCTACATTGTTCACGAAGCCCACATGTTTCTCGCTCTTAACTGAAAAGCATTGGATGTTAGAGGACCTGTGGTTTGCATCAGTTTCAGAAACAGAGTTGTATTAGATATGGTCTGTGTGTGTAGGAAACACAGTTCTTTTGTTCTGAGCACACTCACGTTTCCCTCTCTATTAGAGACTCTAGAAAGCAAGAGCGTGCTTCTTGCTCTAAAGCAGAACGTGTTTCATGGATGAGAACTGTGCCGTGTGTTTCCATTCAGAAACGGAGTTAATGCCAGAAGTGTGTCTTCCTACAAGCAAGACTTCGTTTCAGGTAAACGCAGTCACTTTTCATCTCAAACGAAGCTACATTGTTCACGAAGCTCACCCGTTTCTCGCTCTTAACTGAAAAGAATTGGATGTTAGACGACCTCTGGTTTGTATCAGTTTCAGAAACAGAGTTGAACTAGATATGGTCCGTGTGTAGGAAACATAGTTCTTTTGTTCTGAGCACACTCACGTTTCCCTCTGTATTAGAACTCTAGAAAGCAAGAGCGTGCTTCTTGCTCTAAAGCAGAGTGTGTTTCATGGATGAGAACTGTGCGTGTGTTTCCCTTCAGAAACGGAGTTAAATGCCAGGCTCTGTGTCTTTCTTCAAGCAAGACTTGGTTTCAGGTAAACACAGTCACTTTTCACCTCAAAGGAAGCTACATTGTTCACAAAGCCCACACGTTTCTCGCTCTTAACTGAAAAGCATTGGATGTTAGAGGACCTGTTGTTTGTATCAGTTTCAGAAACAGAGTTGAACTAGATATGGTCTGTGTGTGTAGGAAACACAGTTCTTTTGTTCTGAGCACACTCACGTTTCCCTCTCTATTAGAGACTCTAGAAAGCAAGAGCGTGCTTCTTGCTCTAAAGCAGAACGTGTTTCATGGATGAGAACTGTGCCGTGTGTTTCCATTCAGAAACGGAGTTAATGCTAGAAGTGTGTCTTCCTACAAGCAAGACTTCGTTTCAGGTAAACGCAGTCACTTTTCAGCTCAAACGAAGATACATTGTTCACAAAGCTCACACGTTTCTCGCTCTTACCTGAAAAGCATTGGATGTTAGAGGACCTGTGGTTTGTATCAGTTTCAGAAACAGAGTTGAACTAGATATGCTCCGTGTGTGTAGGAAACACAGTTCTTTTGTTCTGAGCACACTCACGTTTCCCTCTGTATTAGAGACTCTATAAAGCAAGAGCGTGCTTCTTGCTCTAAAGCAGAGTGTGTTTCATGGATGAGAACTGTGCCGTGTGTTTCCCTTCAGAAACGGAGTTAAATGCCATGCGTGTGTCTTCCTACAAGCAAGACTTCGTTTCAGGTAAACGAAGTCACTTTCAGCTCAAGTGAAGTTACATTGTTCACGAAGCTCACATGTTTCTGGCTCTTAACTGAAAAGCATTGGATGTTAGAGGACCTGTGGTTTGTATCAGTTTCAGAAACAGAGTTGAACTAGATATAGTCTGTGTGTGTAGGAAACACAGTTCATTTGTTCTGAGCACACTCACGTTTCCCTCTGTATTAGAGACTCTAGAAAGCAAGAGCGTGCTTCTTGCTCTAAAGCAGAACGTGTTTCATGGATGAGAACTGTGCCGTGTGTTTCCATTCAGAAACGGAGTTAATGCCAGAAGTGTGTCTTCCTACAAGCAAGACTTCGTTTCAGGTAAACGCAGTCACTTTTCAGCTCAAACGAAGCTACATTGTTCACGAAGCTCACACTTTTCTCGCTCTTAACTGAAAAGCATTGGATGTTAGAGGACCTGTGGTTTGTATCAGTTTCAGAAACAGAGTTGAACTAGATATGGTCCGTGTGTGTAGGAAACACAGTTCTTTTGTTCTGAGCACACTCACGTTTCCCTCTGTATTAGAGACTCTAGAAAGCAAGAGCGTGCTTCTTGCTCTAAAGCAGAGTGTGTTTCATGGATGAGAACTGCGCCGTGTGTTTCCCTTCAGAAACGGAGTTAAATGCCAGGCTCTGTGTCTATCTTCAAGCAAGACTTCGTTTCAGGTAAACGCAGTCACTTTTCACATCAAACGAAGCTACATTGTTCACGAAGCCCACATGTTTCTCGCTCTTAACTGAAAAGCATTGGATGTTAGAGGACCTGTGGTTTGCATCAGTTTCAGAAACAGAGTTGTATTAGATATGGTCTGTGTGTGTAGGAAACACAGTTATTTTGTTCTGAGCACACTCACGTTTCCCTCTGTATTAGAGATTCTAGAAAGCAAGAGCGTGCTGCTTGCTCTAAAGCAGAATGTGTTTCATGGATGAGGATTGTGCCGTGTGTTTCCATTCAGAAACGGAGTTAATGCCAGGCTCTGTGTCTTTCTTCAAGCAAGACTTCGTTTCAGGTAAACACAGTCACTTTTCACCTCAAAGGAAGCTACATTGTTCACGAAGCTCACCCGTTTCTCGCTCTTAACTGAAAAGCATTGGATGTTAGACGACCTGTGGTTTGTATCAGTTTCAGAAACAGAGTTGAACTAGATATGGTCTGTGTGTGTAGGAAACACAGTTCTTTTGTTCTGAGCACACTCACGTTTCCCTCTCTATTAGAGACTCTAGAAAGCAAGAGCGTGCTTCTTGCTCTAAAGCAGAACGTGTTTCATGGATGAGAACTGCGCCGTGTGTTTCCCTTCAGAAACGGAGTTAAATGCCAGGCTCTGTGTCTATCTTCAAGCAAGACTTGGTTTCAGGTAAACGCAGTCACTTTTCACATCAAACGAAGCTACATTGTTCACGAAGCCCACATGTTTCTCGCTCTTAACTGAAAAGCATTGGATGTTAGAGGACCTGTGGTTTGCATCAGTTTCAGAAACAGAGTTGTATTAGATATGGTCTGTGTGTGTAGGAAACACAGTTCTTTTGTTCTAAGCACACTCACGTTTCCCTCTCTATTAGAGACTCTAGAAAGCAAGAGCGTGCTTCTTGCTCTAAAGCAGAACGTGTTTCATGGATGAGAACTGTGCCGTGTGTTTCCATTCAGAAACGGAGTTAATGCCAGAAGTGTGTCTTCCTACAAGCAAGACTTCGTTTCAGGTAAACGCAGTCACTTTTCATCTCAAACTAAGCTACATTGTTCACGAAGCTCACCCGTTTCTCGCTCTTAACTGAAAAGAATTGGATGTTAGACGACCTCTGGTTTGTATCAGTTTCAGAAACAGAGTTGAACTAGATATGGTCTGTGTGTGTAGGAAACACAGTTCTTTTGTTCTGAGCACACTCACGTTTCCCTCTGTATTAGAGACTCTATAAAGCAAGAGCGTGCTTCTTGCTCTAAAGCAGAGTGTGTTTCATGGATGAGAACTGTGCCGTGAGTTTCCCTTCAGAAACGGAGTTGAATGCCATGCGTGTGTCTTCCTAAAAGCAAGACTTCGTTTCAGGTAAACGAAGTCACTTTCAGATCAAATGAAGTTATATTGTTCACGAAGCTCAAACGTTTCTCGCTCTTAACTGAAAAGCATTGGATGGTAGAGGACCTGTGGTTTGTATCAGTTTCAGAAACAGAGTTGGACTAGATATGGTCTGTGTGTGTAGGAAACACAGTTCTTTTGTTCTGAGCACACTCACGTTTCCCTCTCTATTAGAGACTCTAGAAAGCAAAAGCGTGCTTCTTGCTCTAAAGCAGTGTGTGTTTCATGGATGAGAACTGTGCCGTGTGTTTCCATTCAGAAACGGAGTTAAATGCCAGGCTTGTGTCTTCCTACAAGCAAGACTTCGTTTCAGGTAAACGCAGTCACTTTTCAGCTCAAACGAAGCTACATTGTTCACAAAGCTCACACGTTTTTCACTCTTAAATGAAAAGCATTGGATGTTAGACGACCTGTGGTTTGTATCAGTTTCAGAAACAGAGTTGAACTAGATATGGTCCGTGTGTGTAGGAAACACAGTTCTTTTATTCTGAGCACACTCACGTTTCCCTCTGTATTAGAGACTCTAGAAAGCAAGAGAGTGCTTCTTGCTCTAAAGCAGAGTGTGTTTCATGGATGAGAACTGCGCCGTGTGTTTCCCTTCAGAAATGGAGTTAAATGCCAGGCTCTGTGTCTATCTTCAAGCAAGACTTCGTTTCAGGTAAACGCAGTCACTTTTCACATCAAACGAAGCTACATTGTTCACGAAGCCCACATGTTTCTCGCTCTTAACTGAAAAGCATTGGATGTTAGAGGACCTGTGGTTTGCATCAGTTTCAGAAACAGAGTTGTATTAGATATGGTCTGTGTGTGTAGGAAACACAGTTCTTTTGTTCTGAGCACACTCACGTTTCCCTCTGTATTAGAGATTCTAGAAAGCAAGAGCGTGCTGCTTGCGCTAAAGCAGAATGTGTTTTATGGATGAGGACTGTGCCGTGTGTTTCCATTCAGAAACGGAGTTAATGCCAGAAGTGTGTCTTCCTACAAGCAAGACTTCGTTTCAGGTAAACGCAGTCACTTTTCATCTCAAACGAAGCTACATTGTTCACGAAGCTCACCCGTTTCTCGCTCTTAACTGAAAAGCATTGGATGTTAGAGGACCTGTGGTTTGTATCAGTTTCAGAAACAGAGTTGAACTAGATATGGTCCGTGTGTAGGAAACACAGTTCTTTTGTTCTGAGCACACTCACATTTCCCTCTGTATTAGAACTCTAGAAAGCAAGAGCGTGCTTCTTGCTCTAAAGCAGAGTGTGTTTCATGGATGAGAACTGTGCGTGTGTTTCCCTTCAGAAACGGAGTTAAATGCCAGGCTCTGTGTCTTTCTTCAAGCAAGACTTGGTTTCAGGTAAACACAGTCACTTTTCACCTCAAAGTAAGCTACATTGTTCACAAAGCCCACACGTTTCTCGCTCTTAACTGAAAAGCATTGGATGTTAGAGGACCTGTGGTTTGTATCAGTTTCAGAAACAGAGTTGAACTAGATATGGTCTGTGTGTGTAGGAAACACAGTTCTTTTGTTCTGAGCACACTCACGTTTCCCTCTCTATTAGAGACTCTAGAAAGCAAGAGCGTGCTTCTTGCTCTAAAGCAGAACGTGTTTCATGGATGAGAACTGTGCCGTGTGTTTCCATTCAGAAACGGAGTTAATGCCAGAAGTGTGTCTTCCTACAAGCAAGACTTCGTTTCAGGTAAACACAGTCACTTTTCACCTCAAAGGAAGCTACATTGTTCACAAAGCCCACACGTTTCTCGCTCTTAACTGAAAAGCATTGGATGTTAGAGGACCTGTTGTTTGTATCAGTTTCAGAAACAGAGTTGAACTAGATATGGTCTGTGTGTGTAGGAAAAACAGTTCTTTTGTTCTGAGCACACTCACGTTTCCCTCTCTATTAGAGATTCTAGAAAGCAAGAGCGTGCTTCTTGCTCTAAAGCAGAACGTGTTTCATGGATGAGAACTGTGCCGTGTGTTTCCATTCAGAAACGGAGTTAATGCTAGAAGTGTGTCTTCCTACAAGCAAGACTTCGTTTCAGGTAAACGCAGTCACTTTTCAGCTCAAACGAAGCTACATTGTTCACAAAGCTCACACGTTTCTCGCTCTTACCTGAAAAGCATTGGATGTTAGAGGACCTGTGGTTTGTATCAGTTTCAGAAACAGAGTTGAACTAGATATGGTCCGTGTGTGTAGGAAACACAGTTCTTTTGTTCTGAGCACACTCACGTTTCCCTCTGTATTAGAGACTCTATAAAGCAAGAGCATGCTTCTTGCTCTAAAGCAGAGTGTGTTTAATGGATGAGAACTGTGCCGTGTGTTTCCCTTCAGAAACGGAGTTAAATGCCAGGCGTGTGTCTTCCTACAAGCAAGACTTCGTTTCAGGTAAACAAAGTCACTTTCAGCTCAAGTGAAGTTACATTGTTCACGAAGCTCACATGTTTCTGGCTCTTAACTGAAAAGCATTGGATGTTAGAGGACCTGTGGTTTGTATCAGTTTCAGAAACAGAGTTGAACTAGATATAGTCTGTGTGTGTAGGAAACACAGTTCTTTTGTTCTGAGCACACTCACGTTTCCCTCTGTATTAGAGACTCTAGAAAGCAAGAGCGTGCTTCTTGCTCTAAAGCAGAACGTGTTTCATGGATGAGAACTGTGCCGTGTGTTTCCATTCAGAAACGGAGTTAATGCCAGAAGTGTGTCTTCCTACAAGCAAGACTTCGTTTCAGGTAAACGCAGTCACTTTTCAGCTCAAACGAAGCTACATTGTTCACGAAGCTCACACTTTTCTCGCTCTTAACTGAAAAGCATTGGATGTTAGAGGACCTGTGGTTTGTATCAGTTTCAGAAACAGAGTTGAACTAGATATGGTCCGTGTGTGTAGGAAACACAGTTCTTTTGTTCTGAGCACACTCACGTTTCCCTCTGTATTAGAGACTCTAGAAAGCAAGAGCGTGCTTCTAGGTCTAAAGCAGAGTGTGTTTCATGGATGAGAACTGCGCCGTGTGTTTCCCTTCAGAAACGGAGTTAAATGCCAGGCTCTGTGTCTATCTTCAAGCAAGACTTCGTTTCAGGTAAACGCAGTCACTTTTCACATCAAACGAAGCTACATTGTTCACGAAGCCCACATGTTTCTCGCTCTTAACTGAAAAGCATTGGATGTTAGAGGACCTGTGGTTTGCATCAGTTTCAGAAACAGAGTTGTATTAGATATGGTCTGTGTGTGTAGGAAACACAGTTCTTTTGTTCTGAGCACACTCACGTTTCCCTCTGTATTAGAGATTCTAGAAAGCAAGAGCGTGCTGCTTGCTCTAAAGCAGAATGTGTTTCATGGATGAGGATTGTGCCATGTGTTTCCATTCAGAAACGGAGTTAATGCCAGGCTCTGTGTCTTTTTCAAGCAAGACTTCGTTTCAGGTAAACGCAGTCACTTTTCATCTCAAACGAAGCTACATTGTTCACGAAGCTCACCCGTTTCTCGCTCTTAACTGAAAAGCATTGGATGTTAGACGACCTGTGGTTTGTATCAGTTTCAGAAACAGAGTTGTATTAGATATGGTCTGTGTGTGTAGGAAACACAGTTCATTTGTTATGAGCACACTCACGTTTCCCTCTGTATTAGAGACTCTAGAAAGCAAGAGCGTGCTTCTTGCTCTAAATCAGAGTGTGTTTCATGGATGAGAACTGTGCCGTGTGTTTCCCTTCAGAAACGGAGTTGAATGCCAGGCTCTGTGTCTTTCTTCAAGCAAGACTTCGTTTCAGGTAAACGCAGTCACTTTTCAGCTCAAACGAAGCTACATTGTTCACGAAGCTCACACGTTTCTCGCTCTTAACTGAAAAGCATTGGATGTTAGAGGACCTGTGGTTTGTATCAGTTTCAGAAACAGAGTTGAACTAGATATGGTCCGTGTGTAGGAAACACAGTTCTTTTGTTCTGAGCACACTCACATTTCCCTCTGTATTAGAACTCTAGAAAGCAAGAGCGTGCTTCTTGCTCTAAAGCAGAGTGTGTTTCATGGATGAGAACTGTGCGTGTGTTTCCCTTCAGAAACGGAGTTAAATGCCAGGCTCTGTGTCTTTCTTCCAGCAAGACTTGGTTTCAGGTAAACACAGTCACTTTTCACCTCAAAGTAAGCTACATTGTTCACAAAGCCCACACGTTTCTCGCTCTTAACTGAAAAGCATTGGATGTTAGAGGACCTGTGGTTTGTATCAGTTTCAGAAACAGAGTTGAACTAGATATGGTCTGTGTGTGTAGGAAACACAGTTCTTTTGTTCTGAGCACACTCACGTTTCCCTCTCTATTAGAGTCTCTAGAAAGCAAGAGCGTGCTTCTTGCTCTAAAGTAGAACGTGTTTCATGGATGAGAACTGTGCCGTGTGTTTCCATTCAGAAACGGAGTTAATGCCAGAAGTGTGTCTTCCTACAAGCAAGACTTCATTTCAGGTAAACACAGTCACTTTTCACCTCAAAGGAAGCTACATTGTTCACAAAGCCCACACGTTTCTCGCTCTTAACTGAAAAGCATTGGATGTTAGAGGACCTGTTGTTTGTATCAGTTTCAGAAACAGAGTTGAACTAGATATGGTCTGTGTGTGTAGGAAACACAGTTCTTTTGTTCTGAGCACACTCACGTTTCCCTCTCTATTAGAGACTCTAGAAAGCAAGAGCGTGCTTCTTGCTCTAAAGCAGAACGTGTTTCATGGATGAGAACTGTGCCGTGTGTTTCCCTTCAGAAACGGAGTTAATGCTAGAAGTGTGTCTTCCTACAAGCAAGACTTCGTTTCAGGTAAACGCAGTCACTTTTCAGCTCAAACGAAGCTACATTGTTCACAAAGCTCACACGTTTCTCGCTCTTACCTGAAAAGCATTGGATGTTAGAGGACCTGTGGTTTGTATCAGTTTCAGAAACAGAGTTGAACTAGATATGGTCCGTGTGTGTAGGAAACACAGTTCTTTTGTTCTGAGCACACTCACGTTTCCCTCTGTATTAGAGACTCTAGAAAGCAAGAGCGTGCTTCTTGCTCTAAATCAGAGTGTGTTTCATGGATGAGAACTGTGCCGTGTGTTTCCCTTCAGAAACGGAGTTGAATGCCAGGCTCTGTGTCTTTCTTCAAGCAAGACTTCATTTCAGGTAAACGCAGTCACTTTTCAGCTCAAACGAAGCTACATTGTTCACGAAGCTCACACGTTTCTCGCTCTTAACTGAAAAGCATTGGATGTTAGAGGACCTGTGGTTTGTATCAGTTTCAGAAACAGAGTTGAACTAGATATGGTCCGTGTGTAGGAAACACAGTTCTTTTGTTCTGAGCACACTCACGTTTCCCTCTGTATTAGAGACTCTCGAAAGCAAGAGAGTGCTTCTTGCTCTAAAGCAGAGTGTGTTTCATGGATGAGAACTGCGCCGTGTGTTTCCCTTCAGAAACGGAGTTAAATGCCAGGCTCTGTGTCTATCTTCAAGCAAGACTTCGTTTCAGGTAAACGCAGACACTTTTCACATCAAGCGAAGCTACATTGTTCACGAAGCCCACATGTTTCTCGCTCTTAACTGAAAGCATTGGATGTTAGAGGACCTGTGGTTTGCATCAGTTTCAGAAACAGAGTTGTATTAGATATGGTCTGTGTGTGTAGGAAACACAGTTCTTTTGTTCTGAGCACACTCACGTTTCCCTCTGTATTAGAGATTCTAGAAAGCAAGAGCGTGCTGCTTGCTCTAAAGCAGAATGTGTTTCATGGATGAGGACTGTGCCGTGTGTTTCCATTCAGAAACGGAGTTAATGGCAGAAGTGTGTCTTCCTACAAGCAAGACTTCGTTTCAGGTAAACGCAGTCACTTTTCAGCTCAAACGAAGCTACATTGTTCACGAAGCTCACACGTTTCTCGCTCTTAACTGAAAAGCATTGGATGTTAGACGACCTGTGGTTTGTATCAGTTTCAGAAACAGAGTTGTATTAGATATGGTCTGTGTGTGTAGGAAACACAGTTCATTTGTTATGAGCACACTCACGTTTCCCTCTGTATTAGAGACTCTAGAAAGCAAGAGCGTGCTTCTTGCTCTAAATCAGAGTGTGTTTCATGGATGAGAACTGTGCCGTGTGTTTCCCTTCAGAAACGGAGTTGAATGCCAGGCTCTGTGTCTTTCTTCAAGCAAGACTTCGTTTCAGGTAAACGAAGTCACTTTTCAGCTCAAACGAAGCTACATTGTTCACGAAGCTCACACGTTTCTCGCTCTTAACTGAAAAGCATTGGATGTTAGAGGACCTGTGGTTTGTATCAGTTTCAGAAACAGAGTTGAACTAGATATGGTCCGTGTGTAGGAAACACAGTTCTTTTGTTCTGAGCACACTCACGTTTCCCTCTGTATTAGAGACTCTAGAAAGCAAGAGAGTGCTTCTTGCTCTAAAGCAGAGTGTGTTTCATGGATGAGAACTGCGCCGTGTGTTTCCCTTCAGAAACGGAGTTAAATACCAGGCTCTGTGTCTATCTTCAAGCAAGACTTCGTTTCAGGTAAACGCAGTCACTTTTCACATCAAGCGAAGCTACATTGTTCACGAAGCCCACATGTTTCTCGCTCTTAACTGAAAAGCATTGGATGTTAGAGGACCTGTGGTTTGCATCAGTTTCAGAAACAGAGTTGTATTAGATATGGTCTGTGTGTGTAGGAAACACAGTTCTTTTGTTCTGAGCACACTCACGTTTCCCTCTGTATTAGAGATTCTAGAAAGCAAGAGCGTGCTGCTTGCTCTAAAGCAGAATGTGTTTCATGGATGAGGACTGTGCCGTGTGTTTCCATTCAGAAACGGAGTTAATGCCAGAAGTGTGTCTTCCTACAAGCAAGACTTCGTTTCAGGTAAACGCAGTCACTTTTCATCTCAAACGAAGCTACATTGTTCACGAAGCTCACCCGTTTCTCGCTCTTAACTGAAAAGCATTGGATGTTAGACGACCTGTGGTTTGTATCAGTTTCAGAAACAGAGTTGTATTAGATATGGTCTGTGTGTGTAGGAAACACAGTTCATTTGTTATGAGCACACTCACGTTTCCCTCTGTATTAGAGACTCTAGAAAGCAAGAGCGTGCTTCTTGCTCTAAATCAGAGTGTGTTTCATGGATGAGAACTGTGCCGTGTGTTTCCCTTCAGAAACGGAGTTGAATGCCAGGCTCTGTGATTTCTTCAAGCAAGACTTGGTTTCAGGTAAACACAGTCACTTTTCACCTCAAAGTAAGCTACATTGTTCACAAAGCCCACACGTTTCTCGCTCTTAACTGAAAAGCATTGGATGTTAGAGGACCTGTGGTTTGTATCAGTTTCAGAAACAGAGTTGAACTAGATATGGTCTGTGTGTGTAGGAAACACAGTTCTTTTGTTCTGAGCACACTCACGTTTCCCTCTCTATTAGAGACTCTAGAAAGCAAGAGCGTGCTTCTTGCTCTAAAGCAGAACGTGTTTCATGGATGAGAACTGTGCCGTGTGTTTCCATTCAGAAACGGAGTTAATGCCAGAAGTGTGTCTTCCTACAAGCAAGACTTCGTTTCAGGTAAACACAGTCACTTTTCACCTCAAAGGAAGCTACATTGTTCACAAAGCCCACACGTTTCTCGCTCTTAACTGAAAAGCATTGGATGTTAGAGGACCTGTTGTTTGTATCAGTTTCAGAAACAGAGTTGAACTAGATATGGTCTGTGTGTGTAGGAAACACAGTTCTTTTGTTCTGAGCACACTCACGTTTCCCTCTCTATTAGAGACTCTAGAAAGCAAGAGCGTGCTTCTTGCTCTAAAGCAGAACGTGTTTCATGGATGAGAACTGTGCCGTGTGTTTCCATTCAGAAACGGAGTTAATGCTAGAAGTGTGTCTTCCTACAAGCAAGACTTCGTTTCAGGTAAACGCAGTCACTTTTCAGCTCAAACGAAGCTACATTGTTCACAAAGCTCACACGTTTCTCGCTCTTACCTGAAAAGCATTGGATGTTAGAGGACCTGTGGTTTGTATCAGTTTCAGAAACAGAGTTGAACTAGATATGGTCCGTGTGTGTAGGAAACACAGTTCTTTTGTTCTGAGCACACTCACGTTTCCCTCTGTATTAGAGACTCTATAAAGCAAGAGCGTGCTTCTTGCTCTAAAGCAGAGTGTGTTTCATGGATGAGAACTGTGCCGTGTGTTTCCCTTCAGAAACGGAGTTAAATGCCAGGCGTGTGTCTTCCTACAAGCAAGACTTCGTTTCAGGTAAACAAAGTCACTTTCAGCTCAAGTGAAGTTACATTGTTCACGAAGCTCACATGTTTCTGGCTCTTAACTGAAAAGCATTGGATGTTAGAGGACCTGTGGTTTGTATCAGTTTCAGAAACAGAGTTGAACTAGATATGGTCTGTGTGTGTAGGAAACACAGTTCTTTTGTTCTGAGCACACTCACGTTTCCCTCTGTATTAGAGACTCTAGAAAGCAAGAGCGTGCTTCTTGCTCTAAAGCAGAACGTGTTTCATGGATGAGAACTGTGCCGTGTGTTTCCATTCAGAAACGGAGTTAATGCCAGAAGTGTGTCTTCCTACAAGCAAGACTTCGTTTCAGGTAAACGCAGTCACTTTTCAGCTCAAACGAAGCTACATTGTTCACGAAGCTCACACTTTTCTCGCTCTTAACTGAAAAGCATTGGATGTTAGAGGACCTGTGGTTTGTATCAGTTTCAGAAACAGAGTTGAACTAGATATGGTCCGTGTGTGTAGGAAACACAGTTCTTTTGTTCTGAGCACACTCACGTTTCCCTCTGTATTAGAGACTCTAGAAAGCAAGAGCGTGCTTCTAGGTCTAAAGCAGAGTGTGTTTCATGGATGAGAACTGCGCCGTGTGTTTCCCTTCAGAAACGGAGTTAAATGCCAGGCTCTGTGTCTATCTTCAAGCAAGACTTCGTTTCAGGTAAACGCAGTCACTTTTCACATCAAACGAAGCTACATTGTTCACGAAGCCCACATGTTTCTCGCTCTTAACTGAAAAGCATTGGATGTTAGAGGACCTGTGGTTTGCATCAGTTTCAGAAACAGAGTTGTATTAGATATGGTCTGTGTGTGTAGGAAACACAGTTCTTTTGTTCTGAGCACACTCACGTTTCCCTCTGTATTAGAGATTCTAGAAAGCAAGAGCGTGCTGCTTGCTCTAAAGCAGAATGTGTTTCATGGATGAGGATTGTGCCGTGTGTTTCCATTCAGAAACGGAGTTAATGCCAGGCTCTGTGTCTTTTTCAAGCAAGACTTCGTTTCAGGTAAACACAGTCACTTTTGACCTCAAAGGAAGCTACATTGTTCACGAAGCTCACCCGTTTCTCGCTCTTAACTGAAAAGCATTGGATGTTAGACGACCTGTGGTTTGTATCAGTTTCAGAAACAGAGTTGATCTAGATATGGTCCGTGTGTAGGAAACATAGTTCTTTTGTTCTGAGCACACTCACGTTTCCCTCTGTATTAGAACTCTAGAAAGCAAGAGCGTGCTTCTTGCTCTAAAGCAGAGTGTGTTTCATGGATGAGAACTGTGCGTGTGTTTCCCTTCAGAAACGGAGTTAAATGGCAGGCTCTGTGTCTTTCTTCAAGCAAGACTTGGTTTCAGGTAAACACAGTCACTTTTCACCTCAAAGGAAGCTACATTGTTCACAAAGCCCACACGTTTCTCGCTCTTAACTGAAAAGCATTGGATGTTAGAGGACCTGTGGTTTGTATCAGTTTCAGAAACAGAGTTGAACTAGATATGGTCTGTGTGTGTAGGAAACACAGTTCTTTTGTTCTGAGCACACTCACGTTTCCCTCTCTATTAGAGACTCTAGAAAGCAAGAGCGTGCTTCTTGCTCTAAAGCAGAACGTGTTTCATGGATGAGAACTGTGCCGTGTGTTTCCATTCAGAAACGGAGTTAATGCCAGAAGTGTGTCTTCCTACAAGCAAGACTTCGTTTCAGGTAAACGCAGTCACTTTTCAGCTCAAACGTAGCTACATTGTTCACGAAGCTCACACGTTTCTCGCTCTTAACTGAAAAGCATTGGATGTTAGAGGACCTGTGGTTTGTATCAGTTTCAGAAACAGAGTTGAACTAGATATGGTCTGTGTGTGTAGAAAACACAGTTCTTTTGTTCTGAGCACACTCACGTTTCCCTCTGTATTAGAGACTCTATAAAGCAAGAGCGTGCTTCTTGCTCTAAAGCAGAGTGTGTTTCATGGATGAGAACTGTGCCGTGTGTTTCCCTTCAGAAACGGAGTTAAATGCCATGCGTGTGTCTTCCTAAAAGCAAGACTTCGTTTCAGGTAAACGAAGTCACTTTCAGCTCAAATGAAGTTACATTGTTCACGAAGCTCACACGTTTCACGCTCTTAACTGAAAAGCATTGGATGTTAGAGGACCTGTGGTTTGTATCAGTTTCAGAAACAGAGTTGAACTAGATATGGTCTGTGTGTGTAGGAAACACAGTTCTTTTGTTCTGAGCACACTCACGTTTCCCTCTGTATTAGAGACTCTAGAAAGCAAGAGCGTGCTTCTTGCTCTAAAGCAGAACGTGTTTCATGGATGACAACTGTGCCGTGTGTTTCCATTCAGAAACGGAGTTAATGCCAGAAGTGTGTCTTCCTACAAGCAAGACTTCGTTTCAGGTAAACGCAGTCACTTTTCATCTCAATCGAAGCTACATTGTTCACGAAGCTCACCCGTTTCTCACTCTTAACTGAAAAGCATTGGATGTTAGACGACCTGTGGTTTGTATCAGTTTCAGAAACAGAGTTGTATTAGATATGGTCTGTGTGTGTAGGAAACACAGTTCATTTGTTATGAGCACACTCACGTTTCCCTCTGTATTAGAGACTCTAGAAAGCAAGAGCATGCTTCTTGCTCTAAATCAGAGTGTGTTTCATGGATGAGAACTGTGCCGTGTGTTTCCCTTCAGAAACGGAGTTGAATGCCAGGCTCTGTGTCTTTCTTCAAGCAAGACTTCATTTCAGGTAAACGCAGTCACTTTTCAGCTCAAACGAAGCTACATTGTTCACGAAGCTCACACGTTTCTCGCTCTTAACTGAAAAGCATTGGATGTTAGAGGACCTGTGGTTTGTATCAGTTTCAGAAACAGAGTTGAACTAGATATGGTCCGTGTGTAGGAAACACAGTTCTTTTGTTCTGAGCACACTCACGTTTCCCTCTGTATTAGAGACTCTAGAAAGCAAGAGAGTGCTCTTGCTCTAAAGCAGAGTGTGTTTCATGGATGAGAACTGCGCCGTGTGTTTCCCTTCAGAAACGGAGTTAAATGCCAGGCTCTGTGTCTATCTTCAAGCAAGACTTCGTTTCAGGTAAACGCAGTCACTTTTCACATCAAGCGAAGCTACATTGTTCACGAAGCCCATATGTTTCTCGCTCTTAACTGAAAGCATTGGATGTTAGAGGACCTGTGGTTTGCATCAGTTTCAGAAACAGAGTTGTATTAGATATGGTCTGTGTGTGTAGGAAACACAGTTCTTTTGTTCTGAGCACACTCACGTTTCCCTCTGTATTAGAGATTCTAGAAAGCAAGAGCGTGCTGCTTGCTCTAAAGCAGAATGTGTTTCATGGATGAGGACTGTGCCGTGTGTTTCCATTCAGAAACGGAGTTAATGGCAGAAGTGTGTCTTCCTACAAGCAAGACTTCGTTTCAGGTAAACGCAGTCACTTTTCAGCTCAAACGAAGCTACATTGTTCACGAAGCTCACACGTTTCTCGCTCTTAACTGAAAAGCATTGGATGTTAGACGACCTGTGGTTTGTATCAGTTTCAGAAACAGAGTTGTATTAGATATGGTCTGTGTGTGTAGGAAACACAGTTCATTTGTTATGAGCACACTCACGTTTCCCTCTGTATTAGAGACTCTAGAAAGCAAGAGCGTGCTTCTTGCTCTAAATCAGAGTGTGTTTCATGGATGAGAACTGTGCCGTGTGTTTCCCTTCAGAAACGGAGTTGAATGGCAGGCTCTGTGTCTTTCTTCAAGCAAGACTTCGTTTCAGGTAAACGCAGTCACTTTTCAGCTCAAACGAAGCTACATTGTTCACGAAGCTCACACGTTTCTCGCTCTTAACTGAAAAGCATTGGATATTAGAGGACCTGTGGTTTGTATCAGTTTCAGAAACAGAGTTGAACTAGATATGGTCCGTGTGTAGGAAACACAGTTCTTTTGTTCTGAGCACACTCACGTTTCCCTCTGTATTAGAGACTCTAGAAAGCAAGAGAGTGCTTCTTGCTCTAAAGCAGAGTGTGTTTCATGGATGAGAACTGCGCCGTGTGTTTCCCTTCATAAACGGAGTTAAATACCAGGCTCTGTGTCTATCTTCAAGCAAGACTTCGTTTCAGGTAAACGCAGTCACTTTTCACATCAAGCGAAGCTACATTGTTCACGAAGCCCACATGTTTCTCGCTCTTAACTGAAAAGCATTGGATGTTAGAGGACCTGTGGTTTGCATCAGTTTCAGAAACAGAGTTGTATTAGATATGGTCTGTGTGTGTAGGAAACACAGTTCTTTTGTTCTGAGCACACTCACGTTTCCCTCTGTATTAGAGATTCTAGAAAGCAAGAGCGTGCTGCTTGCTCTAAAGCAGAATGTGTTTCATGGATGAGGACTGTGCCGTGTGTTTCCATTCAGAAACGGAGTTAATGCCAGAAGTGTGTCTTCCTACAAGCAAGACTTCGTTTCAGGTAAACGCAGTCACTTTTCATCTCAAACGAAGCTACATTGTTCACGAAGCTCACCCGTTTCTCGCTCTTAACTGAAAAGCATTGGATGTTAGACGACCTGTGGTTTGTATCAGTTTCAGAAACAGAGTTGTATTAGATATGGTCTGTGTGTGTAGGAAACACAGTTCATTTGTTATGAGCACACTCACGTTTCCCTCTGTATTAGAGACTCTAGAAAGCAAGAGCGTGCTTCTTGCTCTAAAGCAGAGTGTGTTTCATGGATGAGAACTGTGCCTGTGTTTCCCTTCAGAAACGGAGTTAAATGCCAGGCTCTGTGTCTTTCTTCAAGCAAGACTTGGTTTCAGGTAAACACAGTCACTTTATACCTCAAAGGAAGCTACATTGTTCACAAAGCCCACACGTTTCTCGCTCTTAACTGAAAAGCATTGGATGTTAGAGGACCTGTGGTTTGTATCAGTTTCAGAAACAGAGTTGAACTAGATATGGTCTGTGTGTGTAGGAAACACAGTTCTTTTGTTCTGAGCACACTCACGTTTCCCTCTCTATTAGAGACTCTAGAAAGCAAGAGCGTGCTTCTTGCTCTAAAGCAGAACGTGTTTCATGGATGAGAACTGTGCCGTGTGTTTCCATTCAGAAACGGAGTTAATGCCAGAAGTGTGTCTTCCTACAAGCAAGACTTCGTTTCAGGTAAACGCAGTCACTTTTCAGCTCAAACGAAGCTACATTGTTCACGAAGCTCACACGTTTCTCGCTCTTAACTGAAAAGCATTGGATGTTAGAGGACCTGTGGTTTGTATCAGTTTCAGAAACAGAGTTGAACTAGATATGGTCCGTGTGTAGGAAACACAGTTCTTTTGTTCTGAGCACACTCACGTTTCCCTCTGTATTAGAGACTCTAGAAAGCAAGAGAGTGCTCTTGCTCTAAAGCAGAGTGTGTTTCATGGATGAGAACTGCGCCGTGTGTTTCCCTTCAGAAACGGAGTTAAATGCCAGGCTCTGTGTCTATCTTCAAGCAAGACTTCGTTTCAGGTAAACGCAGTCACTTTTCACATCAAGCGAAGCTACATTGTTCACGAAGCCCATATGTTTCTCGCTCTTAACTGAAAGCATTGGATGTTAGAGGACCTGTGGTTTGCATCAGTTTCAGAAACAGAGTTGTATTAGATATGGTCTGTGTGTGTAGGAAACACAGTTCTTTTGTTCTGAGCACACTCACGTTTCCCTCTGTATTAGAGATTCTAGAAAGCAAGAGCGTGCTGCTTGCTCTAAAGCAGAATGTGTTTCATGGATGAGGACTGTGCCGTGTGTTTCCATTCAGAAACGGAGTTAATGGCAGAAGTGTGTCTTCCTACAAGCAAGACTTCGTTTCAGGTAAACGCAGTCACTTTTCAGCTCAAACGAAGCTACATTGTTCACGAAGCTCACACGTTTCTCGCTCTTAACTGAAAAGCATTGGATGTTAGACGACCTGTGGTTTGTATCAGTTTCAGAAACAGAGTTGTATTAGATATGGTCTGTGTGTGTAGGAAACACAGTTCATTTGTTATGAGCACACTCACGTTTCCCTCTGTATTAGAGACTCTAGAAAGCAAGAGCGTGCTTCTTGCTCTAAATCAGAGTGTGTTTCATGGATGAGAACTGTGCCGTGTGTTTCCCTTCAGAAACGGAGTTGAATGGCAGGCTCTGTGTCTTTCTTCAAGCAAGACTTCGTTTCAGGTAAACGCAGTCACTTTTCAGCTCAAACGAAGCTACATTGTTCACGAAGCTCACACGTTTCTCGCTCTTAACTGAAAAGCATTGGATGTTAGAGGACCTGTGGTTTGTATCAGTTTCAGAAACAGAGTTGAACTAGATATGGTCCGTGTGTAGGAAACACAGTTCTTTTGTTCTGAGCACACTCACGTTTCCCTCTGTATTAGAGACTCTAGAAAGCAAGAGAGTGCTTCTTGCTCTAAAGCAGAGTGTGTTTCATGGATGAGAACTGCGCCGTGTGTTTCCCTTCAGAAACGGAGTTAAATACCAGGCTCTGTGTCTATCTTCAAGCAAGACTTCGTTTCAGGTAAACGCAGTCACTTTTCACATCAAGCGAAGCTACATTGTTCACGAAGCCCACATGTTTCTCGCTCTTAACTGAAAAGCATTGGATGTTAGAGGACCTGTGGTTTGCATCAGTTTCAGAAACAGAGTTGTATTAGATATGGTCTGTGTGTGTAGGAAACACAGTTCTTTTGTTCTGAGCACACTCACGTTTCCCTCTGTATTAGAGATTCTAGAAAGCAAGAGCGTGCTGCTTGCTCTAAAGCAGAATGTGTTTCATGGATGAGGACTGTGCCGTGTGTTTCCATTCAGAAACGGAGTTAATGCCAGAAGTGTGTCTTCCTACAAGCAAGACTTCGTTTCAGGTAAACGCAGTCACTTTTCATCTCAAACGAAGCTACATTGTTCACGAAGCTCACCCGTTTCTCGCTCTTAACTGAAAAGCATTGGATGTTAGACGACCTGTGGTTTGTATCAGTTTCAGAAACAGAGTTGTATTAGATATGGTCTGTGTGTGTAGGAAACACAGTTCATTTGTTATGAGCACACTCACGTTTCCCTCTGTATTAGAGACTCTAGAAAGCAAGAGCGTGCTTCTTGCTCTAAATCAGAGTGTGTTTCATGGATGAGAACTGTGCCGTGTGTTTCCCTACAGAAACGGAGTTGAATGCCAGGCTCTGTGTCTTTCTTCAAGCAAGACTTCGTTTCAGGTAAACGCAGTCACTTTTCAGCTCAAACGAAGCTACATTGTTCACGAAGCTCACACGTTTCTCGCTCTTAACTGAAAAGCATTGGATGTTAGAGGACCTGTGGTTTGTATCAGTTTCAGAAACAGAGTTGAACTAGATATGGTCCGTGTGTAGGAAACACAGTTCTTTTGTTCTGAGCACACTCACGTTTCCCTCTGTATTAGAACTCTAGAAAGCAAGAGCGTGCTTCTTGCTCTAAAGCAGAGTGTGTTTCATGGATGAGAACTGTGCCTGTGTTTCCCTTCAGAAACGGAGTTAAATGCCAGGCTCTGTGTCTTTCTTCAAGCAAGACTTGGTTTCAGGTAAACACAGTCACTTTATACCTCAAAGGAAGCTACATTGTTCACAAAGCCCACACGTTTCTCGCTCTTAACTGAAAAGCATTGGATGTTAGAGGACCTGTGGTTTGTATCAGTTTCAGAAACAGAGTTGAACTAGATATGGTCTGTGTGTGTAGGAAACACAGTTCTTTTGTTCTGAGCACACTCACGTTTCCCTCTCTATTAGAGACTCTAGAAAGCAAGAGCGTGCTTCTTGCTCTAAAGCAGAACGTGTTTCATGGATGAGAACTGTGCCGTGTGTTTCCATTCAGAAACGGAGTTAATGCCAGAAGTGTGTCTTCCTACAAGCAAGACTTCGTTTCAGGTAAACGCAGTCACTTTTCAGCTCAAACGAAGCTACATTGTTCACGAAGCTCACACGTTTCTCGCTCTTAACTGAAAAGCATTGGATGTTAGAGGACCTGTGGTTTGTATCAGTTTCAGAAACAGAGTTGAACTAGATATGGTCTGTGTGTGTAGGAAACACAGTTCTTTTGTTCTGAGCACACTCACGTTTCCCTCTGTATTAGAGACTCTATAAAGCAAGAGCGTGCTTCTTGCTCTAAAGCAGAGTGTGTTTCATGGATGAGAACTGTGCCGTGTGTTTCCCTTCAGAAACGGAGTTGAATGCCAGGCGTGTGTCTTCCCACAAGCAAGACTTCGTTTCAGGTAAACGTAGTCACTTTTCAGCTCAAACGAAGCTACATTGTTCACAAAGCTCACACGTTTTTCGCTCTTAAATGAAAAGCATTGGATGTTAGACGACCTGTGGTTTGTATCAGTTTCAGAAACAGAGTTGAACTAGATATGGTCCGTGTGTGTAGGAAACACAGTTCTTTTATTCTGAGCACACGCACGTTTCCCTCTGTATTAGAGACTCTAGAAAGCAAGAGAGTGCTTCTTGCTCTAAAGCAGAGTGTGTTTCATGGATGAGAACTGCGCCGTGTGTTTCCCTTCAGAAACGGAGTTAAATGCCAGGCTCTGTGTCTATCTTCAAGCAAGACTTCGTTTCAGGTAAACGCAGTCACTTTTCACATCAAACGAAGCTACATTGTTCACGAAGCCCACATGTTTCTCGCTCTTAACTGAAATGCATTGGATGTTAGAGGACCTGTGGTTTGCATCAGTTTCAGAAACAGAGTTGTATTAGATATGGTCTGTGTGTGTAGGAAACACAGTTCTTTTGTTCTGAGCACACTCACGTTTCCCTCTGTATTAGAGATTCTAGAAAGCAAGAGCGTGCTGCTTGCTCTAAAGCAGAATGTGTTTCATGGATGAGGACTGTGCCGTGTGTTTCCATTCAGAAACGGAGTTAATGCCAGAAGTGTGTCTTCCTACAAGCAAGACTTCGTTTCAGGTAAACGCAGTCACTTTTCACCTCAAACGAAGCTACATTGTTCACGAAGCTCACCCGTTTCTCGCTCTTAACTGAAAAGCATTGGATGTTAGACGACCTGTGGTTTGTATCAGTTTCAGAAACAGAGTTGAACTAGATATGGTCCGTGTGTAGGAAACACAGTTCTTTTGTTCTGAGCACACTCACGTTTCCCTCTGTATTAGAGACTCTAGAAAGCAAGAGAGTGCTTCTTGCTCTAAAGCAGAGTGTGTTTCATGGATGAGAACTGCGCCGTGTGTTTCCCTTCAGAAACGGAGTTAAATACCAGGCTCTGTGTCTATCTTCAAGCAAGACTTCGTTTCAGGTAAACGCAGTCACTTTTCACATCAAGCGAAGCTACATTGTTCACGAAGCCCACATGTTTCTCGCTCTTAACTGAAAAGCATTGGATGTTAGAGGACCTGTGGTTTGCATCAGTTTCAGAAACAGAGTTGTATTAGATATGGTCTGTGTGTGTAGGAAACACAGTTCTTTTGTTCTGAGCACACTCACGTTTCCCTCTGTATTAGAGATTCTAGAAAGCAAGAGCGTGCTGCTTGCTCTAAAGCAGAATGTGTTTCATGGATGAGGACTGTGCCGTGTGTTTCCATTCAGAAACGGAGTTA
Organism: Onychomys leucogaster; assembly: GCA_949786385.1. Lineage (NCBI taxonomy): Eukaryota > Metazoa > Chordata > Mammalia > Rodentia > Cricetidae > Onychomys > Onychomys leucogaster. The sequence goes on along the minus strand of CATKUP010000441.1, from coordinate 88,755 downwards.
ATGCCAGAAGTGTGTCTTCCTACAAGCAAGACTTCGTTTCAGGTAAACGCAGTCACTTTTCATCTCAAACGAAGCTACATTGTTCACGAAGCTCACCCGTTTCTCGCTCTTAACTGAAAAGCATTGGATGTTAGACGACCTGTGGTTTGTATCAGTTTCAGAAACAGAGTTGTATTAGATATGGTCTGTGTGTGTAGGAAACACAGTTCATTTGTTATGAGCACACTCACGTTTCCCTCTGTATTAGAGACTCTAGAAAGCAAGAGCGTGCTTCTTGCTCTAAATCAGAGTGTGTTTCATGGATGAGAACTGTGCCGTGTGTTTCCCTACAGAAACGGAGTTGAATGCCAGGCTCTGTGTCTTTCTTCAAGCAAGACTTCGTTTCAGGTAAACGCAGTCACTTTTCAGCTCAAACGAAGCTACATTGTTCACGAAGCTCACACGTTTCTCGCTCTTAACTGAAAAGCATTGGATGTTAGAGGACCTGTGGTTTGTATCAGTTTCAGAAACAGAGTTGAACTAGATATGGTCCGTGTGTAGGAAACACAGTTCTTTTGTTCTGAGCACACTCACGTTTCCCTCTGTATTAGAACTCTAGAAAGCAAGAGCGTGCTTCTTGCTCTAAAGCAGAGTGTGTTTCATGGATGAGAACTGTGCGTGTGTTTCCCTTCAGAAACGGAGTTAAATGCCAGGCTCTGTGTCTTTCTTCAAGCAAGACTTGGTTTCAGGTAAACACAGTCACTTTATACCTCAAAGGAAGCTACATTGTTCACAAAGCCCACACGTTTCTCGCTCTTAACTGAAAAGCATTGGATGTTAGAGGACCTGTGGTTTGTATCAGTTTCAGAAACAGAGTTGAACTAGATATGGTCTGTGTGTGTAGGAAACACAGTTCTTTTGTTCTGAGCACACTCACGTTTCCCTCTCTATTAGAGACTCTAGAAAGCAAGAGCGTGCTTCTTGCTCTAAAGCAGAACGTGTTTCATGGATGAGAACTGTGCCGTGTGTTTCCATTCAGAAACGGAGTTAATGCCAGAAGTGTGTCTTCCTACAAGCAAGACTTCGTTTCAGGTAAACGCAGTCACTTTTCAGCTCAAACGAAGCTACATTGTTCACGAAGCTCACACGTTTCTCGCTCTTAACTGAAAAGCATTGGATGTTAGAGGACCTGTGGTTTGTATCAGTTTCAGAAACAGAGTTGAACTAGATATGGTCTGTGTGTGTAGGAAACACAGTTCTTTTGTTCTGAGCACACTCACGTTTCCCTCTGTATTAGAGACTCTATAAAGCAAGAGCGTGCTTCTTGCTCTAAAGCAGAGTGTGTTTCATGGATGAGAACTGTGCCGTGTGTTTCCCTTCAGAAACGGAGTTGAATGCCAGGCGTGTGTCTTCCCACAAGCAAGACTTCGTTTCAGGTAAACGTAGTCACTTTTCAGCTCAAACGAAGCTACATTGTTCACAAAGCTCACACGTTTTTCGCTCTTAAATGAAAAGCATTGGATGTTAGACGACCTGTGGTTTGTATCAGTTTCAGAAACAGAGTTGAACTAGATATGGTCCGTGTGTGTAGGAAACACAGTTCTTTTATTCTGAGCACACGCACGTTTCCCTCTGTATTAGAGACTCTAGAAAGCAAGAGAGTGCTTCTTGCTCTAAAGCAGAGTGTGTTTCATGGATGAGAACTGCGCCGTGTGTTTCCCTTCAGAAACGGAGTTAAATGCCAGGCTCTGTGTCTATCTTCAAGCAAGACTTCGTTTCAGGTAAACGCAGTCACTTTTCACATCAAACGAAGCTACATTGTTCACGAAGCCCACATGTTTCTCGCTCTTAACTGAAAAGCATTGGATGTTAGAGGACCTGTGGTTTGCATCAGTTTCAGAAACAGAGTTGTATTAGATATGGTCTGTGTGTGTAGGAAACACAGTTCTTTTGTTCTGAGCACACTCACGTTTCCCTCTGTATTAGAGATTCTAGAAAGCAAGAGCGTGCTGCTTGCTCTAAAGCAGAATGTGTTTCATGGATGAGGACTGTGCCGTGTGTTTCCATTCAGAAACGGAGTTAATGCCAGAAGTGTGTCTTCCTACAAGCAAGACTTCGTTTCAGGTAAACGCAGTCACTTTTCACCTCAAACGAAGCTACATTGTTCACGAAGCTCACCCGTTTCTCGCTCTTAACTGAAAAGCATTGGATGTTAGACGACCTGTGGTTTGTATCAGTTTCAGAAACAGAGTTGTATTAGATATGGTCTGTGTGTGTAGGAAACACAGTTCATTTGTTATGAGCACACTCACGTTTCCCTCTGTATTAGAGACTCTAGAAAGCAAGAGCGTGCTTCTTGCTCTAAATCAGAGTGTGTTTCATGGATGAGAACTGTGCCGTGTGTTTCCCTTCAGAAACGAAGTTGAATGCCAGGCTCTGTGTCTTTCTTCAAGCAAGACTTCGTTTCAGGTAAACGCAGTCACTTTTCAGCTCAAACGAAATCTACATTGTTCACGAAGCTCACGCGTTTCTCGCTCTTAACTGAAAAGCATTGGATGTTAGAGGACCTGTGGTTTGTATCAGTTTCAGAAACAGAGTTGAACTAGATATGGTCCGTGTGTAGGAAACACAGTTCTTTTGTTCTGAGCACACTCACGTTTCCCTCTGTATTAGAACTCTAGAAAGCAAGAGCGTGCTTCTTGCTCTAAAGCAGAGTGTGTTTCATGGATGAGAACTGTGCGTGTGTTTCCCTTCAGAAACGGAGTTAAATGCCAGGCTCTGTGTCTTTCTTCAAGCAAGACTTGGTTTCAGGTAAACACAGTCACTTTTAACCTCAAAGGTAGCTACATTGTTCACAAAGCCCACACGTTTCTCGCTCTTAACTGAAAAGCATTGGATGTTAGAGGACCTGTGGTTTGTATCAGTTTCAGAAACAGAGTTGAACTAGATATGGTCTGTGAGTGTAGGAAACACAGTTCTTTTGTTCTGAGCACACTCACGTTTCCCTCTCTATTAGAGACTCTAGAAAGCAAGAGCGTGCTTCTTGCTCTAAAGCAGAACGTGTTTCATGGATGAGAACTGTGCCGTGTGTTTCCATTCAGAAACGGAGTTAATGCCAGAAGTATGTCTTCCTACAAGCAAGACTTCGTTTCAGGTAAACGCAGTCACTTTTCAGCTCAAACGAAGCTACATTGTTCACGAAGCTCACACGTTTCTCGCTCTTAACTGAAAAGCATTGGATGTTAGAGGAACTGTGGTTTGTATCAGTTTCAGAAACAGAGTTGAACTAGATATGGTCTGTGTGTGTAGGAAACACAGTTCTTTTGTTCTGAGCACACTCACGTTTCCCTCTGTATTAGAGACTCTATAAAGCAAGAGCGTGCTTCTTGCTCTAAAGCAGAGTGTGTTTCATGGATGAGAACTGTGCCGTGAGTTTCCCTTCAGAAACGGAGTTGAATGCCATGCGTGTGTCTTCCTAAAAGCAAGACTTCGTTTCAGGTAAACGAAGTCACTTTCAGCTCAAATGAAGTTACATTGTTCACGAAGCTCACACGTTTCTCGCTCTTAACTGAAAAGCATTGGATGTTAGAGGACCTGTGGTTTGTATCAGTTTCAGAAACAGAGTTGGACTAGATATGGTCTGTGTGTGTAGGAAACACAGTTCTTTTGTTCTGAGCACACTCACGTTTCCCTCTGTATTAGAGACTCTAGAAAGCAAAAGCGTGCTTCTTGCTCTAAAGCAGTGTGTGTTTCATGGATGAGAACTGTGCCGTGTGTTTCCCTTCAGAAATGGAGTTAAATGCCATGCGTGTGTCTTCCTACAAGCAAGACTTCGTTTCAGGTAAACGAAGTCACTTTCAGCTCAAGTGAAGTTACATTGTTCACGAAGCTCACACGTTTCTGGCTCTTAACTGAAAAGCATTGGATGTTAGAGGACCTGTGGTTTGTATCAGTTTCAGAAACAGAGTTGAACTAGATATGGTCTGTGTGTGTAGGAAACACAGTTCTTTTGTTCTGAGCACACTCACGTTTCCCTCTGTATTAGAGACTCTATAAAGCAAGAGCGTGCTTCTTGCTCTAAAGCAGAACGTGTTTCATGGATGAGAACTGTGCCGTGTGTTTCCATTCAGAAACGGAGTTAATGCCAGAAGTGTGTCTTCCTACAAGCAAGACTTCGTTTCAGGTAAACGCAGTCAATTTTCAGCTCAAACGAAGCTACATTGTTCACGAAGCTCACACTTTTCTCGCTCTTAACTGAAAAGCATTGGATGTTAGAGGACCTGTGGTTTGTATCAGTTTCAGAAACAGAGTTGAACTAGATATGGTCCGTGTGTGTAGGAAACACAGTTCTTTTGTTCTGAGCACACTCACGTTTCCCTCTGTATTAGAGACTCTAGAAAGCAAGAGCGTGCTTCTTGCTCTAATGCAGAGTGTGTTTCATGGATGAGAACTGCGCCGTGTGTTTCCCTTCAGAAACGGAGTTAAATGCCAGGCTCTGTGTCTATCTTCAAGCAAGACTTCGTTTCAGGTAAACGCAGTCACTTTTCACATCAAACGAAGCTACATTGTTCACGAAGCCCACATGTTTCTCGCTCTTAACTGAAAAGCATTGGATGTTAGAGGACCTGTGGTTTGCATCAGTTTCAGAAACAGAGTTGTATTAGATATGGTCTGTGTGTGTAGGAAACACAGTTCTTTTGTTCTGAGCACACTCACATTTCCCTCTGTATTAGAGATTCTAGAAAGCAAGAGCGTGCTGCTTGCTCTAAAGCAGAATGTGTTTCATGGATGAGGATTGTGCCGTGTGTTTCCATTCAGAAACGGAGTTAATGCCAGGCTCTGTGTCTTTTTCAAGCAAGACTTCGTTTCAGGTAAACACAGTCACTTTTGACCTCAAAGGAAGCTACATTGTTCACGAAGCTCACCCGTTTCTCGCTCTTAAGTGAAAAGCATTGGATGTTAGACGACCTGTGGTTTGTATCAGTTTCAGAAACAGAGTTGAACTAGATATGGTCCGTGTGTAGGAAACATAGTTCTTTTGTTCTGAGCACACTCACGTTTCCCTCTGTATTAGAACTCTAGAAAGCAAGAGCGTGCTTCTTGCTCTAAAGCAGAGTGTGTTTCATGGATGAGAACTGTGCGTGTGTTTCCCTTCAGAAACGGAGTTAAATGCCAGGCTCTGTGTCTTTCTTCAAGCAAGACTTGGTTTCAGGTAAACACAGTCACTTTTCACCTCAAAGGAAGCTACATTGTTCACAAAGCCCACACGTTTCTCGCTCTTAACTGAAAAGCATTGGATGTTAGAGGACCTGTGGTTTGTATCAGTTTCAGAAACAGAGTTGAACTAGATATGGTCTGTGTGTGTAGGAAACACAGTTCTTTTGTTCTGAGCACACTCACGTTTCCCTCTCTATTAGAGACTCTAGAAAGCAAGAGCGTGCTTCTTGCTCTAAAGCAGAACGTGTTTCATGGATGAGAACTGTGCCGTGTGTTTCCATTCAGAAACGGAGTTAATGCCAGAAGTGTGTCTTCCTACAAGCAAGACTTCGTTTCAGGTAAACGCAGACACTTTTCATCTCAACGAAGCTACATTGTTCATGAAGCTCACACGTTTCTCGCTCTTAACTGAAAAGCATTGGATGTTAGAGGACCTGTGGTTTGTATCAGTTTCAGAAACAGAGTTGAACTAGATATGGTCTGTGTGTGTAGGAAACACAGTTCTTTTGTTCTGAGCACACTCACGTTTCCCTCTGTATTAGAGACTCTATAAAGCAAGAGCGTGCTTCTTGCTCTAAAGCAGAGTGTGTTTCATGGATGAGAACTGTGCCGTGTGTTTCCCTTCAGAAACGGAGTTAAATGCCAGGCGTGTGTCTTCCCACAAGCAAGACTTCGTTTCAGGTAAACGTAGTCACTTTTCAGCTCAAACGAAGCTACATTGTTCACAAAGCTCACACGTTTTTCGCTCTTAAATGAAAAGCATTGGATGTTAGACGACCTGTGGTTTGTATCAGTTTCAGAAACAGAGTTGAACTAGATATGGTCCGTGTGTGTAGGAAACACAGTTCTTTTATTCTGAGCACACGCACGTTTCCCTCTGTATTAGAGACTCTAGAAAGCAAGAGAGTGCTTCTTGCTCTAAAGCAGAGTGTGTTTCATGGATGAGAACTGCGCCGTGTGTTTCCCTTCAGAAACGGAGTTAAATGCCAGGCTCTGTGTCTATCTTCAAGCAAGACTTCGTTTCAGGTAAACGCAGTCACTTTTCACATCAAACGAAGCTACATTGTTCACGAAGCCCACATGTTTCTCGCTCTTAACTGAAAAGCATTGGATGTTAGAGGACCTGTGGTTTGCATCAGTTTCAGAAACAGATTTGTATTAGATATGGTCTGTGTGTGTAGGAAACACAGTTCTTTTGTTCTGAGCACACTCACGTTTCCCTCTGTATTAGAGATTCTAGAAAGCAAGAGCGTGCTGCTTGCTCTAAAGCAGAATGTGTTTCATGGATGAGGACTGTGCCGTGGGTTTCCATTCTGAAACGGAGTTAATGCCAGAAGTGTGTCTTCCTACAAGCAAGACTTCGTTTCAGGTAAACGCAGTCACTTTTCACCTCAAACGAAGCTACATTGTTCACGAAGCTCACCCGTTTCTCGCTCTTAACTGAAAAGCATTGGATGTTAGACGACCTGTGGTTTGTATCAGTTTCAGAAACAGAGTTGTATTAGATATGGTCTGTGTGTGTAGGAAACACAGTTCATTTGTTATGAGCACACTCACGTTTCCCTCTGTATTAGAGACTCTAGAAAGCAAGAGCCTGCTTCTTGCTCTAAATCAGAGTGTGTTTCATGGATGAGAACTGTGCCGTGTGTTTCCCTTCAGAAACGGAGTTGAATGCCAGGCTCTGTGTCTTCCTTCAAGCAAGACTTCGTTTCAGGTAAACGCAGTCACTTTTCAGATCAAACGAAATCTACATTGTTCACGAAGCTCACGCGTTTCTCGCTCTTAACTGAAAAGCATTGGATGTTAGAGGACCTGTGGTTTGTATCAGTTTCAGAAACAGAGTTGAACTAGATATGGTCCGTGTGTAGGAAACACAGTTCTTTTGTTCTGAGCACACTCACGTTTCCCTCTGTATTAGAACTCTAGAAAGCAAGAGCGTGCTTCTTGCTCTAAAGCAGAGTGTGTTTCATGGATGAGAACTGTGCGTGTGTTTCCCTTCAGAAACGGAGTTAAATGCCAGGCTCTGTGTCTTTCTTCAAGCAAGACTTGGTTTCAGGTAAACACAGTCACTTTTAACCTCAAAGGTAGCTACATTGTTCACAAAGCCCACACGTTTCTCGCTCTTAACTGAAAAGCATTGGATGTTAGAGGACCTGTGGTTTGTATCAGTTTCAGAAACAGAGTTGAACTAGATATGGTCTGTGAGTGTAGGAAACACAGTTCTTTTGTTCTGAGCACACTCACGTTTCCCTCTCTATTAGAGACTCTAGAAAGCAAGAGCGTGCTTCTTGCTATAAAGCAGAACGTGTTTCATGGATGAGAACTGTGCCGTGTGTTTCCATTCAGAAACGGAGTTAATGCCAGAAGTATGTCTTCCTACAAGCAAGACTTCGTTTCAGGTAAACGCAGTCACTTTTCAGCTCAAACGAAGCTACATTGTTCACGAAGCTCACACGTTTCTCGCTCTTAACTGAAAAGCATTGGATGTTAGAGGAACTGTGGTTTGTATCAGTTTCAGAAACAGAGTTGAACTAGATATGGTCTGTGTGTGTAGGAAACACAGTTCTTTTGTTCTGAGCACACTCACGTTTCCCTCTGTATTAGAGACTCTATAAAGCAAGAGCGTGCTTCTTGCTCTAAAGCAGAGTGTGTTTCATGGATGAGAACTGTGCCGTGAGTTTCCCTTCAGAAACGGAGTTGAATGCCATGCGTGTGTCTTCCTAAAAGCAAGACTTCGTTTCAGGTAAACGAAGTCACTTTCAGCTCAAATGAAGTTACATTGTTCACGAAGCTCACACGTTTCTCGCTCTTAACTGAAAAGCATTGGATGTTAGAGGACCTGTGGTTTGTATCAGTTTCAGAAACAGAGTTGGACTAGATATGGTCTGTGTGTGTAGGAAACACAGTTCTTTTGTTCTGAGCACACTCACGTTTCCCTCTGTATTAGAGACTCTAGAAAGCAAAAGCGTGCTTCTTGCTCTAAAGCAGTGTGTGTTTCATGGATGAGAACTGTGCCGTGTGTTTCCCTTCAGAAATGGAGTTAAATGCCATGCGTGTGTCTTCCTACAAGCAAGACTTCGTTTCAGGTAAACGAAGTCACTTTCAGCTCAAGTGAAGTTACATTGTTCACGAAGCTCACACGTTTCTGGCTCTTAACTGAAAAGCATTGGATGTTAGAGGACCTGTGGTTTGTATCAGTTTCAGAAACAGAGTTGAACTAGATATGGTCTGTGTGTGTAGGAAACACAGTTCTTTTGTTCTGAGCACACTCACGTTTCCCTCTGTATTAGAGACTCTATAAAGCAAGAGCGTGCTTCTTGCTCTAAAGCAGAACGTGTTTCATGGATGAGAACTGTGCCGTGTGTTTCCATTCAGAAACGGAGTTAATGCCAGAAGTGTGTCTTCCTACAAGCAAGACTTCGTTTCAGGTAAACGCAGTCACTTTTCAGCTCAAACGAAGCTACATTGTTCACGAAGCTCACACTTTTCTCGCTCTTAACTGAAAAGCATTGGATGTTAGAGGACCTGTGGTTTGTATCAGTTTCAGAAACAGAGTTGAACTAGATATGGTCCGTGTGTGTAGGAAACACAGTTCTTTTGTTCTGAGCACACTCACGTTTCCCTCTGTATTAGAGACTCTAGAAAGCAAGAGCGTGCTTCTTTCTCTAAAGCAGAGTGTGTTTCATGGATGAGAACTGCGCCGTGTGTTTCCCTTCAGAAACGGAGTTAAATGCCAGGCTCTGTGTCTATCTTCAAGCAAGACTTCGTTTCAGGTAAACGCAGTCACTTTTCACATCAAACGAAGCTACATTGTTCACGAAGCCCACATGTTTTTCGCTCTTAACTGAAAAGCATTGGATGTTAGAGGACCTGTGGTTTGCATCAGTTTCAGAAACAGAGTTGTATTAGATATGGTCTGTGTGTGTAGGAAACACAGTTCTTTTGTTCTGAGCACACTCACGTTTCCCTCTGTATTAGAGATTCTAGAAAGCAAGAGCGTGCTGCTTGCTCTAAAGCAGAATGTGTTTCATGGATGAGGATTGTGCCGTGTGTTTCCATTCAGAAACGGAGTTAATGCCAGGCTCTGTGTCTTTTTCAAGCAAGACTTCGTTTCAGGTAAACACAGTCACTTTTGACCTCAAAGGAAGCTACATTGTTCACGAAGCTCACCCGTTTCTCGCTCTTAACTGAAAAGCATTGGATGTTAGACGACCTGTGGTTTGTATCAGTTTCAGAAACAGAGTTGAACTAGATATGGTCCGTGTGTAGGAAACATAGTTCTTTTGTTCTGAGCACACTCACGTTTCCCTCTGTATTAGAACTCTAGAAAGCAAGAGCGTGCTTCTTGCTCTAAAGCAGAGTGTGTTTCATGGATGAGAACTGTGCGTGTGTTTCCCTTCAGAAACGGAGTTAAATGCCAGGCTCTGTGTCTTTCTTCAAGCAAGACTTGGTTTCAGGTAAACACAGTCACTTTTCAGCTCAAACGAAGCTACATTGTTCACGAAGCTCACACGTTTCTCGCTCTTAACTGAAAAGCATTGGATGTTAGAGGACCTGTGGTTTGTATCAGTTTCAGAAACAGAGTTGAACTAGATATGGTCTGTGTGTGTAGGAAACACAGTTCTTTTGTTCTGAGCACACTCACGTTTCCCTCTGTATTAGAGACTCTATATAGCAAGATCGTGCTTCTTGCTCTAAAGCAGAGTGTGTTTCATGGATGAGAACTGTGCCGTGTGTTTCCCTTCAGAAACGGAGTTAAATGACATGCGTGTGTCTTCCTAAAAACAAGACTTCGTTTCAGGTAAACGACGTCACTTTCAGCTCAAATGAAGTTACATTGTTCACGAAGCTCACACGTTTCTCGCTCTTAACTGAAAAGCATTGGATGTTAGAGGACCTGTGGTTTGTATCAGTTTCAGAAACAGAGTTGAACTAGATATGGTCTGTGTGTGTAGGAAACACAGTTCTTTTGTTCTGAGCACACTCACGTTTCCCTCTGTATTAGAGACTCTAGAAAGCAAGAGCGTGCTTCTTGCTCTAAAGCAGAACGTGTTTCATGGATGAGAACTGTGCCGTGTGTTTCCATTCAGAAACGGAGTTAATGCCAGAAGTGTGTCTTCCTACAATCAAGACTTCGTTTCAGGTAAACGCAGTCACTTTTCATCTCAAACGAAGCTACATTGTTCACGAAGCTAACCCGTTTCTCGCTCTTAACTGAAAAGCATTGGATGTTAGACGACCTGTGGTTTGTATCAGTTTCAGAAACAGAGTTGTATTAGATATGGTCTGTGTGTGTAGGAAACACAGTTCATTTGTTATGAGCACACTCACGTTTCCCTCTGTATTAGAGACTCTAGAAAGCAAGAGCGTGCTTCTTGCTCTAAATCAGAGTGTGTTTCATGGATGAGAACTGTGCCGTGTGTTTCCCTTCAGAAACGGAGTTGAATGCCAGGCTCTGTGTCTTTCTTCAAGCAAGACTTCGTTTCAGGTAAACGCAGTCACTTTTCAGCTCAAACGAAGCTACATTGTTCACGAAGCTCACACGTTTCTCGCTCTTAACTGAAAAGCATTGGATGTTAGAGGACCTGTGGTTTGTATCAGTTTCAGAAACAGAGTTGAACTAGATATGGTCCGTGTGTAGGAAACACAGTTCTTTTGTTCTGAGCACACTCACGTTTCCCTCTGTATTAGAACTCTAGAAAGCAAGAGCGTGCTTCTTGCTCTAAAGCAGAGTGTGTTTCATGGCTGAGAACTGTGTGTGTGTTTCCCTTCAGAAACGGAGTTAAATGCCAGGCTCTGTGTCTTTCTTCAAGCAAGACTTGGTTTCAGGTAAACACAGTCACTTTTAACCTCAAAGGAAGCTACATTGTTCACAAAGCCCACACGTTTCTCGCTCTTAACTGAAAAGCATTGGATGTTAGACGACCTGTGGTTTGTATCAGTTTCAGAAACAGAGTTGGACTAGATATGGTCTGTGTGTGTAGGAAAAACAGTTCTTTTGTTCTGAGCACACTCACGTTTCCCTCTGTATTAGAGACTCTAGAAAGCAAAAGCGTGCTTCTTGCTCTAAAGCAGTGTGTGTTTCATGGATGAGAACTGTGCCGTGTGTTTCCATTCAGAAACGGAGTTAAATGCCAGGCTTGTGTCTTCCTACAAGCAAGACTTCGTTTCAGGTAAACGCAGTCACTTTTCAACTCAAACGAAGCTACATTGTTCACAAAGCTCACACGTTTTTCACTCTTAAATGAAAAGCATTGGATGTTAGACGACCTGTGGTTTGTATCAGTTTCAGAAACAGAGTTGAACTAGATATGGTCCGTGTGTGTAGGAAACACAGTTCTTTTATTCTGAGCACACTCACGTTTCCCTCTGTATTAGAGACTCTAGAAAGCAAGAGAGTGCTTCTTGCTCTAAAGCAGAGTGTGTTTCATGGATGAGAACTGCGCCGTGATTCCCTTCAGAAACGGAGTTAAATGCCAGGCTCTGTGTCTATCTTCAAGCAAGACTTCGTTTCAGGTAAACGCAGTCACTTTTCACATCAAACGAAGCTACATTGTTCACGAAGCCCACATGTTTCTCGCTCTTAACTGAAAAGCATTGGATGTTAGAGGACCTGTGGTTTGCATCAGTTTCAGAAACAGAGTTGTATTAGATATGGTCTGTGTGTGTAGGAAACACAGTTCTTTTGTTCTGAGCACACTCACGTTTCCCTCTGTATTAGAGATTCTAGAAAGCAAGAGCGTGCTGCTTGCGCTAAAGCAGAATGTGTTTTATGGATGAGGACTGTGCCGTGTGTTTCCATTCAGAAACGGAGTTAATGCCAGAAGTGTGTCTTCCTACAAGCAAGACTTCGTTTCAGGTAAACGCAGTCACATTTCATCTCAAACGAAGCTACATTGTTCACGAAGCTCACCCGTTTCTCGCTCTTAACTGAAAAGCATTGGATGTTAGACGACCTGTGGTTTGTATCAGTTTCAGAAACAGAGTTGTATTAGATATGGTCTGTGTGTGTAGGAAACACAGTTCATTTGTTATGAGCACACTCACGTTTCCCTCTGTATTAGAGACTCTAGAAAGCAAGAGCGTGCTTCTTGCTCTAAATCAGAGTGTGTTTCATGGATTATAACTGTGCCGTGTGTTTCCCTTCAGAAACGGAGTTGAATGCCAGGCTCTGTGTCTTTCTTCAAGCAAGACTTCGTTTCAGGTAAACGCAGTCACTTGTCAGCTCAAACGAAGCTACATTGTTCACGAAGCTCACACGTTTCTCGCTCTTAACTGAAAAGCATTGGATGTTAGAGGACCTGTGGTTTGTATCAGTTTCAGAAACAGAGTTGAACTAGATATGGTCCGTGTGTAGGAAACACAGTTCTTTTGTTCTGAGCACACTCACATTTCCCTCTGTATTAGAACTCTAGAAAGCAAGAGCGTGCTTCTTGCTCTAAAGCAGAGTGTGTTTCATGGATGAGAACTGTGCGCGTGTTTCCCTTCAGAAACGGAGTTAAATGCCAGGCTCTGTGTCTTTCTTCAAGCAAGACGTGGTTTCAGGTAAACACAGTCACTTTTCACCTCAAAGAAAGCTACATTGTTCACAAAGCCCACACGTTTCTCGCTCTTAACTGAAAAGCATTGGATGTTAGAGGACCTGTGGTTTGTATCAGTTTCAGAAACAGAGTTGAACTAGATATGGTCTGTGTGTGTAGGAAACACAGTTCTTTTGTTCTGAGCACACTCACGTTTCCCTCTCTATTAGAGACTCTAGAAAGCAAGAGCGTGCTTCTTGCTCTAAAGCAGAACGTGTTTCATGGATGAGAACTGTGCCGTGTGTTTCCATTCAGAAACGGAGTTAATGCCAGAAGTGTGTCTTCCTACAAGCAAGACTTCGTTTCAGGTAAACGCAGTCACTTTTCAGCTCAAACGAAGCTACATTGTTCACGAAGCTCACACGTTTCTCGCTCTTAACTGAAAAGCATTGGATGTTAGAGGACCTGTGGTTTGTATCAGTTTCAGAAACAGAGTTGAACTAGATATGGTCTGTGTGTGTAGGAAACACAGTTCATTTGTTATGAGCACACTCACGTTTCCCTCTGTATTAGAGACTCTAGAAAGCAAGAGCCTGCTTCTTGCTCTAAATCAGAGTGTGTTTCATGGATGAGAACTGTGCCGTGTGTTTCCCTTCAGAAACGGAGTTGAATGCCAGGCTCTGTGTCTTCCTTCAAGCAAGACTTCGTTTCAGGTAAACGCAGTCACTTTTCAGATCAAACGAAATCTACATTGTTCACGAAGCTCACGCGTTTCTCGCTCTTAACTGAAAAGCATTGGATGTTAGAGGACCTGTGGTTTGTATCAGTTTCAGAAACAGAGTTGAACTAGATATGGTCCGTGTGTAGGAAACACAGTTCTTTTGTTCTGAGCACACTCACGTTTCCCTCTGTATTAGAACTCTAGAAAGCAAGAGCGTGCTTCTTGCTCTAAAGCAGAGTGTGTTTCATGGATGAGAACTGTGCGTGTGTTTCCCTTCAGAAACGGAGTTAAATGCCAGGCTCTGTGTCTTTCTTCAAGCAAGACTTGGTTTCAGGTAAACACAGTCACTTTTAACCTCAAAGGTAGCTACATTGTTCACAAAGCCCACACGTTTCTCGCTCTTAACTGAAAAGCATTGGATGTTAGAGGACCTGTGGTTTGTATCAGTTTCAGAAACAGAGTTGAACTAGATATGGTCTGTGAGTGTAGGAAACACAGTTCTTTTGTTCTGAGCACACTCACGTTTCCCTCTCTATTAGAGACTCTAGAAAGCAAGAGCGTGCTTCTTGCTATAAAGCAGAACGTGTTTCATGGATGAGAACTGTGCCGTGTGTTTCCATTCAGAAACGGAGTTAATGCCAGAAGTATGTCTTCCTACAAGCAAGACTTCGTTTCAGGTAAACGCAGTCACTTTTCAGCTCAAACGAAGCTACATTGTTCACGAAGCTCACACGTTTCTCGCTCTTAACTGAAAAGCATTGGATGTTAGAGGAACTGTGGTTTGTATCAGTTTCAGAAACAGAGTTGAACTAGATATGGTCTGTGTGTGTAGGAAACACAGTTCTTTTGTTCTGAGCACACTCACGTTTCCCTCTGTATTAGAGACTCTATAAAGCAAGAGCGTGCTTCTTGCTCTAAAGCAGAGTGTGTTTCATGGATGAGAACTGTGCCGTGAGTTTCCCTTCAGAAACGGAGTTGAATGCCATGCGTGTGTCTTCCTAAAAGCAAGACTTCGTTTCAGGTAAACGAAGTCACTTTCAGCTCAAATGAAGTTACATTGTTCACGAAGCTCACACGTTTCTCGCTCTTAACTGAAAAGCATTGGATGTTAGAGGACCTGTGGTTTGTATCAGTTTCAGAAACAGAGTTGGACTAGATATGGTCTGTGTGTGTAGGAAACACAGTTCTTTTGTTCTGAGCACACTCACGTTTCCCTCTGTATTAGAGACTCTAGAAAGCAAAAGCGTGCTTCTTGCTCTAAAGCAGTGTGTGTTTCATGGATGAGAACTGTGCCGTGTGTTTCCCTTCAGAAATGGAGTTAAATGCCATGCGTGTGTCTTCCTACAAGCAAGACTTCGTTTCAGGTAAACGAAGTCACTTTCAGCTCAAGTGAAGTTACATTGTTCACGAAGCTCACACGTTTCTGGCTCTTAACTGAAAAGCATTGGATGTTAGAGGACCTGTGGTTTGTATCAGTTTCAGAAACAGAGTTGAACTAGATATGGTCTGTGTGTGTAGGAAACACAGTTCTTTTGTTCTGAGCACACTCACGTTTCCCTCTGTATTAGAGACTCTATAAAGCAAGAGCGTGCTTCTTGCTCTAAAGCAGAACGTGTTTCATGGATGAGAACTGTGCCGTGTGTTTCCATTCAGAAACGGAGTTAATGCCAGAAGTGTGTCTTCCTACAAGCAAGACTTCGTTTCAGGTAAACGCAGTCACTTTTCAGCTCAAACGAAGCTACATTGTTCACGAAGCTCACACTTTTCTCGCTCTTAACTGAAAAGCATTGGATGTTAGAGGACCTGTGGTTTGTATCAGTTTCAGAAACAGAGTTGAACTAGATATGGTCCGTGTGTGTAGGAAACACAGTTCTTTTGTTCTGAGCACACTCACGTTTCCCTCTGTATTAGAGACTCTAGAAAGCAAGAGCGTGCTTCTTTCTCTAAAGCAGAGTGTGTTTCATGGATGAGAACTGCGCCGTGTGTTTCCCTTCAGAAACGGAGTTAAATGCCAGGCTCTGTGTCTATCTTCAAGCAAGACTTCGTTTCAGGTAAACGCAGTCACTTTTCACATCAAACGAAGCTACATTGTTCACGAAGCCCACATGTTTTTCGCTCTTAACTGAAAAGCATTGGATGTTAGAGGACCTGTGGTTTGCATCAGTTTCAGAAACAGAGTTGTATTAGATATGGTCTGTGTGTGTAGGAAACACAGTTCTTTTGTTCTGAGCACACTCACGTTTCCCTCTGTATTAGAGATTCTAGAAAGCAAGAGCGTGCTGCTTGCTCTAAAGCAGAATGTGTTTCATGGATGAGGATTGTGCCGTGTGTTTCCATTCAGAAACGGAGTTAATGCCAGGCTCTGTGTCTTTTTCAAGCAAGACTTCGTTTCAGGTAAACACAGTCACTTTTGACCTCAAAGGAAGCTACATTGTTCACGAAGCTCACCCGTTTCTCGCTCTTAACTGAAAAGCATTGGATGTTAGACGACCTGTGGTTTGTATCAGTTTCAGAAACAGAGTTGAACTAGATATGGTCCGTGTGTAGGAAACATAGTTCTTTTGTTCTGAGCACACTCACGTTTCCCTCTGTATTAGAACTCTAGAAAGCAAGAGCGTGCTTCTTGCTCTAAAGCAGAGTGTGTTTCATGGATGAGAACTGTGCGTGTGTTTCCCTTCAGAAACGGAGTTAAATGCCAGGCTCTGTGTCTTTCTTCAAGCAAGACTTGGTTTCAGGTAAACACAGTCACTTTTCAGCTCAAACGAAGCTACATTGTTCACGAAGCTCACACGTTTCTCGCTCTTAACTGAAAAGCATTGGATGTTAGAGGACCTGTGGTTTGTATCAGTTTCAGAAACAGAGTTGAACTAGATATGGTCTGTGTGTGTAGGAAACACAGTTCTTTTGTTCTGAGCACACTCACGTTTCCCTCTGTATTAGAGACTCTATATAGCAAGATCGTGCTTCTTGCTCTAAAGCAGAGTGTGTTTCATGGATGAGAACTGTGCCGTGTGTTTCCCTTCAGAAACGGAGTTAAATGACATGCGTGTGTCTTCCTAAAAACAAGACTTCGTTTCAGGTAAACGACGTCACTTTCAGCTCAAATGAAGTTACATTGTTCACGAAGCTCACACGTTTCTCGCTCTTAACTGAAAAGCATTGGATGTTAGAGGACCTGTGGTTTGTATCAGTTTCAGAAACAGAGTTGAACTAGATATGGTCTGTGTGTGTAGGAAACACAGTTCTTTTGTTCTGAGCACACTCACGTTTCCCTCTGTATTAGAGACTCTAGAAAGCAAGAGCGTGCTTCTTGCTCTAAAGCAGAACGTGTTTCATGGATGAGAACTGTGCCGTGTGTTTCCATTCAGAAACGGAGTTAATGCCAGAAGTGTGTCTTCCTACAATCAAGACTTCGTTTCAGGTAAACGCAGTCACTTTTCATCTCAAACGAAGCTACATTGTTCACGAAGCTAACCCGTTTCTCGCTCTTAACTGAAAAGCATTGGATGTTAGACGACCTGTGGTTTGTATCAGTTTCAGAAACAGAGTTGTATTAGATATGGTCTGTGTGTGTAGGAAACACAGTTCATTTGTTATGAGCACACTCACGTTTCCCTCTGTATTAGAGACTCTAGAAAGCAAGAGCGTGCTTCTTGCTCTAAATCAGAGTGTGTTTCATGGATGAGAACTGTGCCGTGTGTTTCCCTTCAGAAACGGAGTTGAATGCCAGGCTCTGTGTCTTTCTTCAAGCAAGACTTCGTTTCAGGTAAACGCAGTCACTTTTCAGCTCAAACGAAGCTACATTGTTCACGAAGCTCACACGTTTCTCGCTCTTAACTGAAAAGCATTGGATGTTAGAGGACCTGTGGTTTGTATCAGTTTCAGAAACAGAGTTGAACTAGATATGGTCCGTGTGTAGGAAACACAGTTCTTTTGTTCTGAGCACACTCACGTTTCCCTCTGTATTAGAACTCTAGAAAGCAAGAGCGTGCTTCTTGCTCTAAAGCAGAGTGTGTTTCATGGCTGAGAACTGTGTGTGTGTTTCCCTTCAGAAACGGAGTTAAATGCCAGGCTCTGTGTCTTTCTTCAAGCAAGACTTGGTTTCAGGTAAACACAGTCACTTTTAACCTCAAAGGAAGCTACATTGTTCACAAAGCCCACACGTTTCTCGCTCTTAACTGAAAAGCATTGGATGTTAGACGACCTGTGGTTTGTATCAGTTTCAGAAACAGAGTTGGACTAGATATGGTCTGTGTGTGTAGGAAAAACAGTTCTTTTGTTCTGAGCACACTCACGTTTCCCTCTGTATTAGAGACTCTAGAAAGCAAAAGCGTGCTTCTTGCTCTAAAGCAGTGTGTGTTTCATGGATGAGAACTGTGCCGTGTGTTTCCATTCAGAAACGGAGTTAAATGCCAGGCTTGTGTCTTCCTACAAGCAAGACTTCGTTTCAGGTAAACGCAGTCACTTTTCAACTCAAACGAAGCTACATTGTTCACAAAGCTCACACGTTTTTCACTCTTAAATGAAAAGCATTGGATGTTAGACGACCTGTGGTTTGTATCAGTTTCAGAAACAGAGTTGAACTAGATATGGTCCGTGTGTGTAGGAAACACAGTTCTTTTATTCTGAGCACACTCACGTTTCCCTCTGTATTAGAGACTCTAGAAAGCAAGAGAGTGCTTCTTGCTCTAAAGCAGAGTGTGTTTCATGGATGAGAACTGCGCCGTGATTCCCTTCAGAAACGGAGTTAAATGCCAGGCTCTGTGTCTATCTTCAAGCAAGACTTCGTTTCAGGTAAACGCAGTCACTTTTCACATCAAACGAAGCTACATTGTTCACGAAGCCCACATGTTTCTCGCTCTTAACTGAAAAGCATTGGATGTTAGAGGACCTGTGGTTTGCATCAGTTTCAGAAACAGAGTTGTATTAGATATGGTCTGTGTGTGTAGGAAACACAGTTCTTTTGTTCTGAGCACACTCACGTTTCCCTCTGTATTAGAGATTCTAGAAAGCAAGAGCGTGCTGCTTGCGCTAAAGCAGAATGTGTTTTATGGATGAGGACTGTGCCGTGTGTTTCCATTCAGAAACGGAGTTAATGCCAGAAGTGTGTCTTCCTACAAGCAAGACTTCGTTTCAGGTAAACGCAGTCACATTTCATCTCAAACGAAGCTACATTGTTCACGAAGCTCACCCGTTTCTCGCTCTTAACTGAAAAGCATTGGATGTTAGACGACCTGTGGTTTGTATCAGTTTCAGAAACAGAGTTGTATTAGATATGGTCTGTGTGTGTAGGAAACACAGTTCATTTGTTATGAGCACACTCACGTTTCCCTCTGTATTAGAGACTCTAGAAAGCAAGAGCGTGCTTCTTGCTCTAAATCAGAGTGTGTTTCATGGATTATAACTGTGCCGTGTGTTTCCCTTCAGAAACGGAGTTGAATGCCAGGCTCTGTGTCTTTCTTCAAGCAAGACTTCGTTTCAGGTAAACGCAGTCACTTGTCAGCTCAAACGAAGCTACATTGTTCACGAAGCTCACACGTTTCTCGCTCTTAACTGAAAAGCATTGGATGTTAGAGGACCTGTGGTTTGTATCAGTTTCAGAAACAGAGTTGAACTAGATATGGTCCGTGTGTAGGAAACACAGTTCTTTTGTTCTGAGCACACTCACATTTCCCTCTGTATTAGAACTCTAGAAAGCAAGAGCGTGCTTCTTGCTCTAAAGCAGAGTGTGTTTCATGGATGAGAACTGTGCGCGTGTTTCCCTTCAGAAACGGAGTTAAATGCCAGGCTCTGTGTCTTTCTTCAAGCAAGACGTGGTTTCAGGTAAACACAGTCACTTTTCACCTCAAAGAAAGCTACATTGTTCACAAAGCCCACACGTTTCTCGCTCTTAACTGAAAAGCATTGGATGTTAGAGGACCTGTGGTTTGTATCAGTTTCAGAAACAGAGTTGAACTAGATATGGTCTGTGTGTGTAGGAAACACAGTTCTTTTGTTCTGAGCACACTCACGTTTCCCTCTCTATTAGAGACTCTAGAAAGCAAGAGCGTGCTTCTTGCTCTAAAGCAGAACGTGTTTCATGGATGAGAACTGTGCCGTGTGTTTCCATTCAGAAACGGAGTTAATGCCAGAAGTGTGTCTTCCTACAAGCAAGACTTCGTTTCAGGTAAACGCAGTCACTTTTCAGCTCAAACGAAGCTACATTGTTCACGAAGCTCACACGTTTCTCGCTCTTAACTGAAAAGCATTGGATGTTAGAGGACCTGTGGTTTGTATCAGTTTCAGAAACAGAGTTGAACTAGATATGGTCTCTGTGTGTAGGAAACACAGTTCTTTTGTTCTGAGCACACTCACGTTTCCCTCTGTATTAGAGACTCTATAAAGCAAGAGCGTGCTTCTTGCTCTAAAGCAGAGTGTGTTTCATGGATGAGAACTGTGCCGTGTGTTTCCCTTCAGAAACGGAGTTAAATGCCATGCGTGTGTCTTCCTAAAAGCAAGACTTCGTTTCAGGTAAACGAAGTCACTTTCAGCTCAAATGAAGTTACATTATTCACGAAGCTCACACGTTTCTCGCTCTTAACTGAAAAGCATTGGATGTTAGAGGACCTGTGGTTTGTATCAGTTTGAGAAACAGAGTTGAACTAGATATGGTCTGTGTGTGTAGGAAACACAGTTCTTTTGTTCTGAGCACACTCACGTTTCCCTCTGTATTAGAGACTCTAGAAAGCAAAAGCGTGCTTCTTGCTCTAAAGCAGTGTGTGTTTCATGGATGAGAACTGTGTGTGTGTTTCCCTTCAGAAACGGAGTTAAATGCCAGGCTCTGTGTCTTTCTTCAAGCAAGACTTGGTTTCAGGTAAACACAGTCACTTTTAACCTCAAAGGAAGCTACATTGTTCACAAAGCCCACACGTTTCTCGCTCTTAACTGAAAAGCATTGGATGTTAGACGACCTGTGGTTTGTATCAGTTTCAGAAACAGAGTTGGACTAGATATGGTCTGTGTGTGTAGGAAAAACAGTTCTTTTGTTCTGAGCACACTCACGTTTCCCTCTGTATTAGAGACTCTAGAAAGCAAAAGCGTGCTTCTTGCTCTAAAGCAGTGTGTGTTTCATGGATGAGAACTGTGCCGTGTGTTTCCATTCAGAAACGGAGTTAAATGCCAGGCTTGTGTCTTCCTACAAGCAAGACTTCGTTTCAGGTAAACGCAGTCACTTTTCAACTCAAACGAAGCTACATTGTTCACAAAGCTCACACGTTTTTCACTCTTAAATGAAAAGCATTGGATGTTAGACGACCTGTGGTTTGTATCAGTTTCAGAAACAGAGTTGAACTAGATATGGTCCGTGTGTGTAGGAAACACAGTTCTTTTATTCTGAGCACACTCACGTTTCCCTCTGTATTAGAGACTCTAGAAAGCAAGAGAGTGCTTCTTGCTCTAAAGCAGAGTGTGTTTCATGGATGAGAACTGCGCCGTGATTCCCTTCAGAAACGGAGTTAAATGCCAGGCTCTGTGTCTATCTTCAAGCAAGACTTCGTTTCAGGTAAACGCAGTCACTTTTCACATCAAACGAAGCTACATTGTTCACGAAGCCCACATGTTTCTCGCTCTTAACTGAAAAGCATTGGATGTTAGAGGACCTGTGGTTTGCATCAGTTTCAGAAACAGAGTTGTATTAGATATGGTCTGTGTGTGTAGGAAACACAGTTCTTTTGTTCTGAGCACACTCACGTTTCCCTCTGTATTAGAGATTCTAGAAAGCAAGAGCGTGCTGCTTGCGCTAAAGCAGAATGTGTTTTATGGATGAGGACTGTGCCGTGTGTTTCCATTCAGAAACGGAGTTAATGCCAGAAGTGTGTCTTCCTACAAGCAAGACTTCGTTTCAGGTAAACGCAGTCACTTTTCATCTCAAACGAAGCTACATTGTTCACGAAGCTCACCCGTTTCTCGCTCTTAACTGAAAAGCATTGGATGTTAGACGACCTGTGGTTTGTATCAGTTTCAGAAACAGAGTTGTATTAGATATGGTCTGTGTGTGTAGGAAACACAGTTCATTTGTTATGAGCACACTCACGTTTCCCTCTGTATTAGAGACTCTAGAAAGCAAGAGCGTGCTTCTTGCTCTAAATCAGAGTGTGTTTCATGGATTATAACTGTGCCGTGTGTTTCCCTTCAGAAACGGAGTTGAATGCCAGGCTCTGTGTCTTTCTTCAAGCAAGACTTCGTTTCAGGTAAACGCAGTCACTTTTCAGCTCAAACGAAGCTACATTGTTCACGAAGCTCACACGTTTCTCGCTCTTAACTGAAAAGCATTGGATGTTAGAGGACCTGTGGTTTGTATCAGTTTCAGAAACAGAGTTGAACTAGATATGGTCCGTGTGTAGGAAACACAGTTCTTTTGTTCTGAGCACACTCACATTTCCCTCTGTATTAGAACTCTAGAAAGCAAGAGCGTGCTTCTTGCTCTAAAGCAGAGTGTGTTTCATGGATGAGAACTGTGCGCGTGTTTCCCTTCAGAAACGGAGTTAAATGCCAGGCTCTGTGTCTTTCTTCAAGCAAGACGTGGTTTCAGGTAAACACAGTCACTTTTCACCTCAAAGAAAGCTACATTGTTCACAAAGCCCACACGTTTCTCGCTCTTAACTGAAAAGCATTGGATGTTAGAGGACCTGTGGTTTGTATCAGTTTCAGAAACAGAGTTGAACTAGATATGGTCTGTGTGTGTAGGAAACACAGTTCTTTTGTTCTGAGCACACTCACGTTTCCCTCTCTATTAGAGACTCTAGAAAGCAAGAGCGTGCTTCTTGCTCTAAAGCAGAACGTGTTTCATGGATGAGAACTGTGCCGTGTGTTTCCATTCAGAAACGGAGTTAATGCCAGAAGTGTGTCTTCCTACAAGCAAGACTTCGTTTCAGGTAAACGCAGTCACTTTTCAGCTCAAACGAAGCTACATTGTTCACGAAGCTCACACGTTTCTCGCTCTTAACTGAAAAGCATTGGATGTTAGAGGACCTGTGGTTTGTATCAGTTTCAGAAACAGAGTTGAACTAGATATGGTCTCTGTGTGTAGGAAACACAGTTCTTTTGTTCTGAGCACACTCACGTTTCCCTCTGTATTAGAGACTCTATAAAGCAAGAGCGTGCTTCTTGCTCTAAAGCAGAGTGTGTTTCATGGATGAGAACTGTGCCGTGTGTTTCCCTTCAGAAACGGAGTTAAATGCCATGCGTGTGTCTTCCTAAAAGCAAGACTTCGTTTCAGGTAAACGAAGTCACTTTCAGCTCAAATGAAGTTACATTGTTCACGAAGCTCACACGTTTCTCGCTCTTAACTGAAAAGCATTGGATGTTAGAGGACCTGTGGTTTGTATCAGTTTGAGAAACAGAGTTGAACTAGATATGGTCTGTGTGTGTAGGAAACACAGTTCTTTTGTTCTGAGCACACTCACGTTTCCCTCTGTATTAGAGACTCTAGAAAGCAAAAGCGTGCTTCTTGCTCTAAAGCAGTGTGTGTTTCATGGATGAGAACTGTGCCGTGTGTTTCCCTTCAGAAACGGAGTTAAATGCCAGGCTTGTGTCTTCCTACAAGCAAGACTTCGTTTCAGGTAAACGTAGTCACTTTTCAGCTCAAACGAACTACATTGTTCACAAAGCTCACACGTTTTTCGCTCTTAAATGAAAAGCATTGAATGTTAGACGACCTGTGGTTTGTATCAGTTTCAGAAAAAGAGTTGAACTAGATATGGTCTGTGTGTGTAGGAAACACAGTACTTTTGTTCTGAGCACACTCACGTTTCCCTCTGTATTAGAGACTCTAGAAAGCAAAAGCGTGCTTCTTGCTCTAAAGCAGTGTGTGTTTCATGGATGAGAACTGTGCCGTGTGTTTCCATTCAGAAACGGAGTTAAATGCCAGGCTTGTGTCTTCCTTCAAGCAAGACTTCGTTTCAGGTAAACGCAGTCACTTTTCATCTCAAACGAAGCTACATTGTTCACAAAGCTCACACGTTTCTCGCTCTTAACTGAAAAGCATTGGATGTTAGACGACCTGTGGTTTGTATCAGTTTCAGAAACAGAGTTGTATTAGATATGGTCTGTGTGTGTAGGAAACACAGTTCATTTGTTATGAGCACACTCACGTTTCCCTCTGTATTAGAGACTCTAGAAAGCAAGAGCGTGCTTCTTGCTCTAAATCAGAGTGTGTTTCATGGATGAGAACTGTGCCGTGTGTTTCCCTACAGAAACGGAGTTGAATGCCAGGCTCTGTGTCTTTCTTCAAGCAAGACTTCGTTTCAGGTAAACGCAGTCACTTTTCAGCTCAAACGAAGCTACATTGTTCACGAAGCTCACACGTTTTTCGCTCTTAACTGAAAAGCATTGGATGTTAGAGGACCTGTGGTTTGTATCAGTTTCAGAAACAGAGTTGAACTAGATATGGTCCGTGTGTAGGAAACACAGTTCTTTTGTTCTGAGCACACTCACGTTTCCCTCTGTATTAGAACTCTAGAAAGCAAGAGCGTGCTTCTTGCTCTAAAGCAGAGTGTGTTTCATGGATGAGAACTGTGCCTGTGTTTCCCTTCAGAAACGGAGTTAAATGCCAGGCTCTGTGTCTTTCTTCAAGCAAGACTTGGTTTCAGGTAAACACAGTCACTTTTCACCTCAAAGGAAGCTACATTGTTCACAAAGCCCACACGTTTCTCGCTCTTAACTGAAAAGCATTGGATGTTAGAGGACCTGTGGTTTGTATCAGTTTCAGAAACAGAGTTGAACTAGATATGGTCTGTGTGTGTAGGAAACACAGTTCTTTTGTTCTGAGCACACTCACGTTTCCCTCTCTATTAGAGACTCTAGAAAGCAAGAGCATGCTTCTTGCTCTAAAGCAGAACGTGTTTCATGGATGAGAACTGTGCCTTGTGTTTCCATTCAGAAACGGAGTTAATGCCAGAAGTGTGTCTTCCTACAAGCAAGACTTCGTTTCAGGTAAACGCAGTCACTTTTCAGCTCAAACGAAGCTACATTGTTCACGAAGCTCACACGTTTCTCGCTCTTAACTGAAAAGCATTGGATGTTAGAGGACCTGTGGTTTGTATCAGTTTCAGAAACAGAGTTGAACTAGATATGGTCTGTGTGTGTAGGAAACACAGTTCTTTTGTTCTGAGCACACTCACGTTTCCCTCTGTATTAGAGACTCTATATAGCAAGATCGTGCTTCTTGCTCTAAAGCAGAGTGTGTTTCATGGATGAGAACTGTGCCATGTGTTTCCCTTCAGAAACGGAGTTAAATGACATGCGTGTGTCTTCCTAAAAACAAGACTTCGTTTCAGGTAAACGACGTCACTTTCAGCTCAAATGAAGTTACATTGTTCACGAAGCTCACACGTTTCTCGCTCTTAACTGAAAAGCATTGGATGTTAGAGGACCTGTGGTTTGTATCAGTTTCAGAAACAGAGTTGAACTAGATATGGTCTGTGTGTGTAGGAAACACAGTTCTTTTGTTCTGAGCACACTCACGTTTCCCTCTGTATTAGAGACTCTAGAAAGCAAGAGCGTGCTTCTTGCTCTAAAGCAGAACGTGTTTCATGGATGAGAACTGTGCCGTGTGTTTCCATTCAGAAACGGAGTTAATGCCAGAAGTGTGTCTTCCTACAATCAAGACTTCGTTTCAGGTAAACGCAGTCACTTTTCATCTCAAACGAAGCTACATTGTTCACGAAGCTAACCCGTTTCTCGCTCTTAACTGTAAAGCATTGGATGTTAGACGACCTGTGGTTTGTATCAGTTTCAGAAACAGAGTTGTATTAGATATGGTCTGTGTGTGTAGGAAACACAGTTCATTTGTTATGAGCACACTCACGTTTCCCTCTGTATTAGAGACTCTAGAAAGCAAGAGCGTGCTTCTTGCTCTAAATCAGAGTGTGTTTCATGGATGAGAACTGTGCCGTGTGTTTCCCTTCAGAAACGGAGTTGAATGCCAGGCTCTGTGTCTTTCTTCAAGCAAGACTTCGTTTCAGGTAAACGCAGTCACTTTTCAGCTCAAACGAAGCTACATTGTTCACGAAGCTCACACGTTTCTCGCTCTTAACTGAAAAGCATTGGATGTTAGAGGACCTGTGGTTTGTATCAGTTTCAGAAACAGAGTTGAACTAGATATGGTCCGTGTGTAGGAAACACAGTTCTTTTGTTCTGAGCACACTCACGTTTCCCTCTGTATTAGAACTCTAGAAAGCAAGAGCGTGCTTCTTGCTCTAAAGCAGAGTGTGTTTCATGGCTGAGAACTGTGTGTGTGTTTCCCTTCAGAAACGGAGTTAAATGCCAGGCTCTGTGTCTTTCTTCAAGCAAGACTTGGTTTCAGGTAAACACAGTCACTTTTAACCTCAAAGGAAGCTACATTGTTCACAAAGCCCACACGTTTCTCGCTCTTAACTGAAAAGCATTGGATGTTAGAGGACCTGTGGTTTGTATCAGTTTCAGAAACAGAGTTGGACTAGATATGGTCTGTGTGTGTAGGAAAAACAGTTCTTTTGTTCTGAGCACACTCACGTTTCCCTCTGTATTAGAGACTCTAGAAAGCAAAAGCGTGCTTCTTGCTCTAAAGCAGTGTGTGTTTCATGGATGAGAACTGTGCCGAGTGTTTCCATTCAGAAACGGAGTTAAATGCCAGGCTTGTGTCTTCCTACAAGCAAGACTTCGTTTCAGGTAAACGCAGTCACTTTTCAACTCAAACGAAGCTACATTGTTCACAAAGCTCACACGTTTTTCACTCTTAAATGAAAAGCATTGGATGTTAGACGACCTGTGGTTTGTATCAGTTTCAGAAACAGAGTTGAACTAGATATGGTCCGTGTGTGTAGGAAACACAGTTCTTTTATTCTGAGCACACTCACGTTTCCCTCTGTATTAGAGACTCTAGAAAGCAAGAGAGTGCTTCTTGCTCTAAAGCAGAGTGTGTTTCATGGATGAGAACTGCGCCGTGATTCCCTTCAGAAACGGAGTTAAATGCCAGGCTCTGTGTCTATCTTCAAGCAAGACTTCGTTTCAGGTAAACGCAGTCACTTTTCACATCAAACGAAGCTACATTGTTCACGAAGCCCACATGTTTCTCGCTCTTAACTGAAAAGCATTGGATGTTAGAGGACCTGTGGTTTGCATCAGTTTCAGAAACAGAGTTGTATTAGATATGGTCTGTGTGTGTAGGAAACACAGTTCTTTTGTTCTGAGCACACTCACGTTTCCCTCTGTATTAGAGATTCTAGAAAGCAAGAGCGTGCTGCTTGCGCTAAAGCAGAATGTGTTTTATGGATGAGGACTGTGCCGTGTGTTTCCATTCAGAAACGGAGTTAATGCCAGAAGTGTGTCTTCCTACAAGCAAGACTTCGTTTCAGGTAAACGCAGTCACTTTTCATCTCAAACGAAGCTACATTGTTCACGAAGCTCACCCGTTTCTCGCTCTTAACTGAAAAGCATTGGATGTTAGACGACCTGTGGTTTGTATCAGTTTCAGAAACAGAGTTGTATTAGATATGGTCTGTGTGTGTAGGAAACACAGTTCATTTGTTATGAGCACACTCACGTTTCCCTCTGTATTAGAGACTCTAGAAAGCAAGAGCGTGCTTCTTGCTCTAAATCAGAGTGTGTTTCATGGATTATAACTGTGCCGTGTGTTTCCCTTCAGAAACGGAGTTGAATGCCAGGCTCTGTGTCTTTCTTCAAGCAAGACTTCGTTTCAGGTAAACGCAGTCACTTTTCAGCTCAAACGAAGCTACATTGTTCACGAAGCTCACACGTTTCTCGCTCTTAACTGAAAAGCATTGGATGTTAGAGGACCTGTGGTTTGTATCAGTTTCAGAAACAGAGTTGAACTAGATATGGTCCGTGTGTAGGAAACACAGTTCTTTTGTTCTGAGCACACTCACATTTCCCTCTGTATTAGAACTCTAGAAAGCAAGAGCGTGCTTCTTGCTCTAAAGCAGAGTGTGTTTCATGGATGAGAACTGTGCGAGTGTTTCCCTTCAGAAACGGAGTTAAATGCCAGGCTCTGTGTCTTTCTTCAAGCAAGACGTGGTTTCAGGTAAACACAGTCACTTTTCACCTCAAAGAAAGCTACATTGTTCACAAAGCCCACACGTTTCTCGCTCTTAACTGAAAAGCATTGGATGTTAGAGGACCTGTGGTTTGTATCAGTTTCAGAAACAGAGTTGAACTAGATATGGTCTGTGTGTGTAGGAAACACAGTTCTTTTGTTCTGAGCACACTCACGTTTCCCTCTCTATTAGAGACTCTAGAAAGCAAGAGCGTGCTTCTTGCTCTAAAGCAGAACGTGTTTCATGGATGAGAACTGTGCCGTGTGTTTCCATTCAGAAACGGAGTTAATGCCAGAAGTGTGTCTTCCTACAAGCAAGACTTCGTTTCAGGTAAACGCAGTCACTTTTCAGCTCAAACGAAGCTACATTGTTCACGAAGCTCACACGTTTCTCGCTCTTAACTGAAAAGCATTGGATGTTAGAGGACCTGTGGTTTGTATCAGTTTCAGAAACAGAGTTGAACTAGATATGGTCTGTGTGTGTAGGAAACACAGTTCTTTTGTTCTGAGCACACTCACGTTTCCCTCTGTATTAGAGACTCTATAAAGCAAGAGCGTGCTTCTTGCTCTAAAGCAGAGTGTGTTTCATGGATGAGAACTGTGCCGTGTGTTTCCCTTCAGAAACGGAGTTAAATGCCATGCGTGTGTCTTCCTAAAAGCAAGACTTCGTTTCAGGTAAACGAAGTCACTTTCAGCTCAAATGAAGTTACATTGTTCACGAAGCTCACACGTTTCTCGCTCTTAACTGAAAAGCATTGGATGTTAGAGGACCTGTGGTTTGTATCAGTTTGAGAAACAGAGTTGAACTAGATATGGTCTGTGTGTGTAGGAAACACAGTTCTTTTGTTCTGAGCACACTCACGTTTCCCTCTGTATTAGAGACTCTAGAAAGCAAAAGCGTGCTTCTTGCTCTAAAGCAGTGTGTGTTTCATGGATGAGAACTGTGCCGTGTGTTTCCCTTCAGAAACGGAGTTAAATGCCAGGCTTGTGTCTTCCTACAAGCAAGACTTCGTTTCAGGTAAACGTAGTCACTTTTCAGCTCAAACGAACTACATTGTTCACAAAGCTCACACGTTTTTCGCTCTTAAATGAAAAGCATTGAATGTTAGACGACCTGTGGTTTGTATCAGTTTCAGAAACAGAGTTGAACTAGATATGGTCTGTGTGTGTAGGAAACACAGTACTTTTGTTCTGAGCACACTCACGTTTCCCTCTGTATTAGAGACTCTAGAAAGCAAAAGCGTGCTTCTTGCTCTAAAGCAGTGTGTGTTTCATGGATGAGAACTGTGCCGTGTGTTTCCATTCAGAAACGGAGTTAAATGCCAGGCTTGTGTCTTCCTTCAAGCAAGACTTCGTTTCAGGTAAACGCAGTCACTTTTCATCTCAAACGAAGCTACATTGTTCACAAAGCTCACACGTTTCTCGCTCTTAACTGAAAAGCATTGGATGTTAGACGACCTGTGGTTTGTATCAGTTTCAGAAACAGAGTTGTATTAGATATGGTCTGTGTGTGTAGGAAACACAGTTCATTTGTTATGAGCACACTCACGTTTCCCTCTGTATTAGAGACTCTAGAAAGCAAGAGCGTGCTTCTTGCTCTAAATCAGAGTGTGTTTCATGGATGAGAACTGTGCCGTGTGTTTCCCTACAGAAACGGAGTTGAATGCCAGGCTCTGTGTCTTTCTTCAAGCAAGACTTCGTTTCAGGTAAACGCAGTCACTTTTCAGCTCAAACGAAGCTACATTGTTCACGAACCTCACACGTTTTTCGCTCTTAACTGAAAAGCATTGGATGTTAGAGGACCTGTGGTTTGTATCAGTTTCAGAAACAGAGTTGAACTAGATATGGTCCGTGTGTAGGAAACACAGTTCTTTTGTTCTGAGCACACTCACGTTTCCCTCTGTATTAGAACTCTAGAAAGCAAGAGCGTGCTTCTTGCTCTAAAGCAGAGTGTGTTTCATGGATGAGGACTGTGCCTGTGTTTCCCTTCAGAAACGGAGTTAAATGCCAGGCTCTGTGTCTTTCTTCAAGCAAGACTTGGTTTCAGGTAAACACAGTCACTTTTCACCTCAAAGGAAGCTACATTGTTCACAAAGCCCACACGTTTCTCGCTCTTAACTGAAAAGCATTGGATGTTAGAGGACCTGTGGTTTGTATCAGTTTCAGAAACAGAGTTGAACTAGATATGGTCTGTGTGTGTAGGAAACACAGTTCTTTTGTTCTGAGCACACTCACGTTTCCCTCTCTATTAGAGACTCTAGAAAGCAAGAGCATGCTTCTTGCTCTAAAGCAGAACGTGTTTCATGGATGAGAACTGTGCCTTGTGTTTCCATTCAGAAACGGAGTTAATGCCAGAAGTGTGTCTTCCTACAAGCAAGACTTCGTTTCAGGTAAACGCAGTCACTTTTCAGCTCAAACGAAGCTACATTGTTCACGAAGCTCACACGTTTCTCGCTCTTAACTGAAAAGCATTGGATGTTAGAGGACCTGTGGTTTGTATCAGTTTCAGAAACAGAGTTGAACTAGATATGGTCTGTGTGTGTAGGAAACACAGTTCTTTTGTTCTGAGCACACTCACGTTTCCCTCTGTATTAGAGACTCTATATAGCAAGATCGTGCTTCTTGCTCTAAAGCAGAGTGTGTTTCATGGATGAGAACTGTGCCGTGTGTTTCCCTTCAGAAACGGAGTTAAATGACATGCGTGTGTCTTCCTAAAAACAAGACTTCGTTTCAGGTAAACGACGTCACTTTCAGCTCAAATGAAGTTACATTGTTCACGAAGCTCACACGTTTCTCGCTCTTAACTGAAAAGCATTGGATGTTAGAGGACCTGTGGTTTGTATCAGTTTCAGAAACAGAGTTGAACTAGATATGGTCTGTGTGTGTAGGAAACACAGTTCTTTTGTTCTGAGCACACTCACGTTTCCCTCTGTATTAGAGACTCTAGAAAGCAAGAGCGTGCTTCTTGCTCTAAAGCAGAACGTGTTTCATGGATGAGAACTGTGCCGTGTGTTTCCATTCAGAAACGGAGTTAATGCCAGAAGTGTGTCTTCCTACAATCAAGACTTCGTTTCAGGTAAACGCAGTCACTTTTCATCTCAAACGAAGCTACATTGTTCACGAAGCTAACCCGTTTCTCGCTCTTAACTGTAAAGCATTGGATGTTAGACGACCTGTGGTTTGTATCAGTTTCAGAAACAGAGTTGTATTAGATATGGTCTGTGTGTGTAGGAAACACAGTTCATTTGTTATGAGCACACTCACGTTTCCCTCTGTATTAGAGACTCTAGAAAGCAAGAGCGTGCTTCTTGCTCTAAATCAGAGTGTGTTTCATGGATGAGAACTGTGCCGTGTGTTTCCCTTCAGAAACGGAGTTGAATGCCAGGCTCTGTGTCTTTCTTCAAGCAAGACTTCGTTTCAGGTAAACGCAGTCACTTTTCAGCTCAAACGAAGCTACATTGTTCACGAAGCTCACACGTTTCTCGCTCTTAACTGAAAAGCATTGGATGTTAGAGGACCTGTGGTTTGTATCAGTTTCAGAAACAGAGTTGAACTAGATATGGTCCGTGTGTAGGAAACACAGTTCTTTTGTTCTGAGCACACTCACGTTTCCCTCTGTATTAGAACTCTAGAAAGCAAGAGCGTGCTTCTTGCTCTAAAGCAGAGTGTGTTTCATGGCTGAGAACTGTGTGTGTGTTTCCCTTCAGAAACGGAGTTAAATGCCAGGCTCTGTGTCTTTCTTCAAGCAAGACTTGGTTTCAGGTAAACACAGTCACTTTTAACCTCAAAGGAAGCTACATTGTTCACAAAGCCCACACGTTTCTCGCTCTTAACTGAAAAGCATTGGATGTTAGAGGACCTGTGGTTTGTATCAGTTTCAGAAACAGAGTTGGACTAGATATGGTCTGTGTGTGTAGGAAACACAGTTCTTTTGTTCTGAGCACACTCACGTTTCCCTCTGTATTAGAGACTCTAGAAAGCAAAAGCGTGCTTCTTGCTCTAAAGCAGTGTGTGTTTCATGGATGAGAACTGTGCCGTGTGTTTCCATTCAGAAACGGAGTTAAATGCCAGGCTTGTGTCTTCCTACAAGCAAGACTTCGTTTCAGGTAAACGCAGTCACTTTTCAGCTCAAACGAAGCTACATTGTTCACAAAGCTCACACGTTTTTCACTCTTAAATGAAAAGCATTGGATGTTAGACGACCTGTGGTTTGTATCAGTTTCAGAAACAGAGTTGAACTAGATATGGTCCGTGTGTGTAGGAAACACAGTTCTTTTATTCTGAGCACACTCACGTTTCCCTCTGTATTAGAGACTCTAGAAAGCAAGAGAGTGCTTCTTGCTCTAAAGCAGAGTGTGTTTCATGGATGAGAACTGCGCCTTGTGATTCCCTTCAGAAACGGAGTTAAATGCCAGGATCTGTGTCTATCTTCAAGCAAGACTTCGTTTCAGGTAAACGCAGTCACTTTTCACATCAAACGAAGCTACATTGTTCACGAAGCCCACATGTTTCTCGCTCTTAACTGAAAAGCATTGGATGTTAGAGGACCTGTGGTTTGCATCAGTTTCAGAAACAGAGTTGTATTAGATATGGTCTGTGTGTGTAGGAAACACAGTTCTTTTGTTCTGAGCACACTCACGTTTCCCTCTGTATTAGAGATTCTAGAAAGCAAGAGCGTGCTGCTTGCGCTAAAGCAGAATGTGTTTTATGGATGAGGACTGTGCCGTGTGTTTCCATTCAGAAACGGAGTTAATGCCAGAAGTGTGTCTTCCTACAAGCAAGACTTCGTTTCAGGTAAACGCAGTCACTTTTCATCTCAAACGAAGCTACATTGTTCACGAAGCTCACCCGTTTCTCGCTCTTAACTGAAAAGCATTGGATGTTAGACGACCTGTGGTTTGTATCAGTTTCAGAAACAGAGTTGTATTAGATATGGTCTGTGTGTGTAGGAAACACAGTTCATTTGTTATGAGCACACTCACGTTTCCCTCTGTATTAGAGACTCTAGAAAGCAAGAGCGTGCTTCTTGCTCTAAAGCAGAGTGTGTTTCATGGATGAGAACTGTGCCGTGTGTTTCCCTTCAGAAACGGAGTTGAATGCCAGGCTCTGTGTCTTTCTTCAAGCAAGACTTCGTTTCAGGTAAACGCAGTCACTTTTCAGCTCAAACGAAGCTACATTGTTCACGAAGCTCACACGTTTCTCGCTCTTAACTGAAAAGCATTGGATGTTAGAGGACCTGTGGTTTGTATCAGTTTCAGAAACAGAGTTGAACTAGATATGGTCCTTGTGTAGGAAACACAGTTCTTTTGTTCTGAGCACACTCACATTTCCCTCTGTATTAGAACTCTAGAAAGCAAGAGCGTGCTTCTTGCTCTAAAGCAGAGTGTGTTTCATGGATGAGAACTGTGCGTGTGTTTCCCTTCAGAAACGGAGTTAAATGCCAGGCTCTGTGTCTTTCTTCAAGCAAGACTTGGTTTCAGGTAAACACAGTCACTTTTCACCTCAAAGTAAGCTACATTGTTCACAAAGCCCACACGTTTCTCGCTCTTAACTGAAAAGCATTGGATGTTAGAGGACCTGTGGTTTGTATCAGTTTCAGAAACAGAGTTGAACTAGATATGGTCTGTGTGTGTAGGAAACACAGTTCTTTTGTTCTGAGCACACTCACGTTTCCCTCTCTATTAGAGACTCTAGAAAGCAAGAGCGTGCTTCTTGCTCTAAAGCAGAACGTGTTTCATGGATGAGAACTGTGCCGTGTGTTTCCATTCAGAAACGGAGTTAATGCCAGAAGTGTGTCTTCCTACAAGCAAGACTTCGTTTCAGGTAAACGCAGTCACTTTTCAGCTCAAACGAAGCTACATTATTCACAAAGCTCACACGTTTCTCGCTCTTAACTGAAAAGCATTGGATGTTAGAGGACCTGTGGTTTGTATCAGTTTCAGAAACAGAGTTGAACTAGATATGGTCTGTGTGTGTAGGAAACACAGTTCTTTTGTTCTGAGCACACTCACGTTTCCCTCTGTATTAGAGACTCTATAAAGCAAGAGCGTGCTTCTTGCTCTAAAGCAGAGTGTGTTTCATGGATGAGAACTGTGCCGTGTGTTTCCCTTCAGAAACGGAGTTAAATGCCATGCGTGTGTCTTCCTAAAAGCAAGACTTCGTTTCAGGTAATCGAAGTCACTTTCAGCTCAAATGAAGTTACATTGTTCACGAAGCTCACACGTTTCTCGCTCTTAACTGAAAAGCATTGGATGTTAGAGGACCTGTGGTTTGTATCAGTTTGAGAAACAGAGTTGAACTAGATATGGTCTGTGTGTGTAGGAAACACAGTTCTTTTGTTCTGAGCACACTCACGTTTCCCTCTGTATTAGAGACTCTAGAAAGCAAAAGCGTGCTTCTTGCTCTAAAGCAGTGTGTGTTTCATGGATGAGAACTGTGCCGTGTGTTTCCCTTCAGAAACGGAGTTAAATGCCAGGCGTGTGTCTTCCTACAAGCAAGACTTCGTTTCAGGTAAACGTAGTCACTTTTCAGCTCAAACGAAACTACATTGTTCACAAAGCTCACACGTTTTTCGCTCTTAAATGAAAAGCATTGGATGTTAGACGACCTGTGGTTTGTATCAGTTTCAGAAACAGAGTTGTATTAGATATGGTCTGTGTGTGTAGGAAACACAGTTCATTTGTTATGAGCACACTCACGTTTCCCTCTGTATTAGAGACTCTAGAAAGCAAGAGCGTGCTTCTTGCTCTAAATCAGAGTGTGTTTCATGGATGAGAACTGTGCCGTGTGTTTCCCTTCAGAAACGGAGTTGAATGCCAGGCTCTGTGTCTTTCTTCAAGCAAGACTTCGTTTCAGGTAAACGCAGTCACTTTTCAGCTCAAACGAAGCTACATTGTTCACGAAGCTCACACGTTTCTCGCTCTTAAATGAAAAGCATTGGATGTTAGAGGACCTGTGGTTTGTATCAGTTTCAGAAACAGAGTTGAACTAGATATGGTCCGTGTGTAGGAAACACAGTTCTTTTGTTCTGAGCACACTCACATTTCCCTCTGTATTAGAACTCTAGAAAGCAAGAGCGTGCTTCTTGCTCTAAAGCAGAGAGTGTTTCATGGATGAGAACTGTGCGTGTGTTTCCCTTCAGAAACGGAGTTAAATGCCAGGCTCTGTGTCTTTCTTCAAGCAAGACTTGGTTTCAGGTAAACACAGTCACTTTTAACCTCAAAGTAAGCTACATTGTTCACAAAGCCCACACGTTTCTCGCTCTTAACTGAAAAGCATTGGATGTTAGAGGACCTGTGGTTTGTATCAGTTTCAGAAACAGAGTTGAACTAGATATGGTCTGTGTGTGTAGGAAACACAGTTCTTTTGTTCTGAGCAC
The DNA here is from genome assembly GCA_949786385.1 of Onychomys leucogaster. Taxonomy (NCBI): domain Eukaryota; kingdom Metazoa; phylum Chordata; class Mammalia; order Rodentia; family Cricetidae; genus Onychomys; species Onychomys leucogaster. The sequence goes on along the minus strand of CATKUP010000441.1, from coordinate 53,869 downwards.
ACTCACGTTTCCCTCTCTATTAGAGACTCTAGAAAGCAAGAGCGTGCTTCTTGCTCTAAAGCAGAACGTGTTTCATGGATGAGAACTGTGCCGTGTGTTTCCATTCAGAAAGGGAGTTAATGCCAGAATGTGTCTTCCTACAAGCAAGACTTCGTTTCAGGTAAACGCAGTCACTTTTCAGCTCAAACGAAGCTACATTGTTCACAAAGCTCACACGTTTCTCGCTCTTAACTGAAAAGCATTGGATGTTAGAGGACCTGTGGTTTGTATCAGTTTCAGAAACAGAGTTGAACTAGATATGGTCTGTGTGTGTAGGAAACACAGTTCTTTTGTTCTGAGCACACTCACGTTTCCCTCTGTATTAGAGACTCTATAAAGCAAGAGCGTGCTTCTTGCTCTAAAGCAGAGTGTGTTTCATGGATGAGAACTGTGCCGTGTGTTTCCCTTCAGAAACGGAGTTAAATGCCATGCGTGTGTCTTCCTAAAAGCAAGACTTCGTTTCAGGTAAACGAAGTCACTTTCAGCTCAAATGAAGTTACATTGTTCACGAAGCTCACACGTTTCTCGCTCTTAACTGAAAAGCATTGGATGTTAGAGGACCTGTGGTTTGTATCAGTTTCAGAAACAGAGTTGAACTAGATATGGTCTGTGTGTGTAGGAAACACAGTTCTTTTGTTCTGAGCACACTCACGTTTCCCTCTGTATTAGAGACTCTAGAAAGCAAAAGCGTGCTTCTTGCTCTAAAGCAGTGTGTGTTTCATGGATGAGAACTGTGCCGTGTGTTTCCCTTCAGAAACGGAGTTAAATGCCAGGCGTGTGTCTTCCTACAAGCAAGACTTCGTTTCAGGTAAACGTAGTCACTTTTCAGCTCAAACGAAACTACATTGTTCACAAAGCTCACACGTTTTTCGCTCTTAAATGAAAAGCATTGGATGTTAGACGACCTGTGGTTTGTATCAGTTTCAGAAACAGAGTTGAACTAGATATGGTCTGTGTGTGTAGGAAACACAGTTCTTTTGTTCTGAGCACACTCACGTTTCCCTCTGTATTAGAGACTCTAGAAAGCAAAAGCGTGCTTCTTGCTCTAAAGCAGTGTGTGTTTCATGGATGAGAACTGTGCCGTGTGTTTCCATTCAGAAACGGAGTTAAATGCCAGGCTTGTGTCTTCCTACAAGCAAGACTTCGTTTCAGGTAAACGCAGTCACTTTTCAGCTCAAACGAAGCTACATTGTTCACAAAGCTCACACGTTTTTCACTCTTAAATGAAAAGCATTGGATGTTAGACGACCTGTGGTTTGTATCAGTTTCAGAAACAGAGTTGAACTAGATATGGTCCGTGTGTGTAGGAAACACAGTTCTTTTATTCTGAGCACACTCACGTTTCCCTCTGTATTAGAGACACTAGAAAGCAAGAGAGTGCTTCTTGCTCTAAAGCAGAGTGTGTTTCATGGATGAGAACTGCGCCGTGTGATTCCCTTCAGAAACGGAGTTAAATGCCAGGCTCTGTGTCTATCTTCAAGCAAGACTTCGTTTCAGGTAAACGCAGTCACTTTTCACATCAAACGAAGCTACATTGTTCACGAAGCCCACATGTTTCTCGCTCTTAACTGAAAAGCATTGGATGTTAGAGGACCTGTGGTTTGCATCAGTTTCAGAAACAGAGTTGTATTAGATATGGTCTGTGTGTGTAGGAAACACAGTTCTTTTGTTCTGAGCACACTCACGTTTTCCTCTGTATTAGAGATTCTAGAAAGCAAGAGCGTGCTGCTTGCGCTAAAGCAGAATGTGTTTTATGGATGAGGACTGTGCCGTGTGTTTCCATTCAGAAACGGAGTTAATGCCAGAAGTGTGTCTTCCTACAAGCAAGACTTCGTTTCAGGTAAACGCAGTCACTTTTCATCTCAAACGAAGCTACATGGTTCACGAAGCTCACCCGTTTCTCGCTCTTAACTGAAAAGCATTGGATGTTAGACGACCTGTGGTTTGTATCAGTTTCAGAAACAGAGTTGTATTAGATATGGTCTGTGTGTGTAGGAAACACAGTTCATTTGTTATGAGCACACTCACGTTTCCCTCTGTATTAGAGACTCTAGAAAGCAAGAGCGTGCTTCTTGCTCTAAATCAGAGTGTGTTTCATGGATTAGAACTGTGCCGTGTGTTTCCCTTCAGAAACGGAGTTGAATGCCAGGCTCTGTGTCTTTCTTCAAGCAAGACTTCGTTTCAGGTAAACGCAGTCACTTTTCAGCTCAAACGAAGCTACATTGTTCACGAAGCTCACACGTTTCTCGCTCTTAACTGAAAAGCATTGGATGTTAGAGGACCTGTGGTTTGTATCAGTTTCAGAAACAGAGTTGAACTAGATATGGTCCGTGTGTAGGAAACACAGTTCTTTTGTTCTGAGCACACTCACATTTCCCTCTGTATTAGAACTCTAGAAAGCAAGAGCGTGCTTCTTGCTCTAAAGCAGAGTGTGTTTCATGGATGAGAACTGTGCGTGTGTTTCCCTTCAGAAACGGAGTTAAATGCCAGGCTCTGTGTCTTTCTTCAAGCAAGACTTGGTTTCAGGTAAACACAGTCACTTTTCACCTCAAAGTAAGCTACATTGTTCACAAAGCCCACACGTTTCTCGCTCTTAACTGAAAAGCATTGGATGTTAGAGGACCTGTGGTTTGTATCAGTTTCAGAAACAGAGTTGAACTAGATATGGTCTGTGTGTGTAGGAAACACAGTTCTTTTGTTCTGAGCACACTCACGTTTCCCTCTCTATTAGAGACTCTAGAAAGCAAGAGCGTGCTTCTTGCTCTAAAGCAGAACGTGTTTCATGGATGAGAACTGTGCCGTGTGTTTCCATTCAGAAACGGAGTTAATGCCAGAATGTGTCTTCCTACAAGCAAGACTTCGTTTCAGGTAAACGCAGTCACTTTTCAGCTCAAACGAAGCTACATTGTTCACAAAGCTCACACGTTTCTCGCTCTTAACTGAAAAGCATTGGATGTTAGAGGACCTGTGGTTTGTATCAGTTTCAGAAACAGAGTTGAACTAGATATGGTCTGTGTGTGTAGGAAACACAGTTCTTTTGTTCTGAGCACACTCACGTTTCCCTCTGTATTAGAGACTCTATAAAGCAAGAGCGTGCTTCTTGCTCTAAAGCAGAGTGTGTTTCATGGATGAGAACTGTGCCGTGTGTTTCCCTTCAGAAACGGAGTTAAATGCCATGCGTGTGTCTTCCTAAAAGCAAGACTTCGTTTCAGGTAAACGAAGTCACTTTCAGCTCAAATGAAGTTACATTGTTCACGAAGCTCACACGTTTCTCGCTCTTAACTGAAAAGCATTGGATGTTAGAGGACCTGTGGTTTGTATCAGTTTCAGAAACAGAGTTGAACTAGATATGGTCTGTGTGTGTAGGAAACACAGTTCTTTTGTTCTGAGCACACTCACGTTTCCCTCTGTATTAGAGACTCTAGAAAGCAAAAGCGTGCTTCTTGCTCTAAAGCAGTGTGTGTTTCATGGATGAGAACTGTGCCGTGTGTTTCCCTTCAGAAACGGAGTTAAATGCCAGGCGTGTGTCTTCCTACAAGCAAGACTTCGTTTCAGGTAAACGTAGTCACTTTTCAGCTCAAACGAAACTACATTGTTCACAAAGCTCACACGTTTTTCGCTCTTAAATGAAAAGCATTGGATGTTAGACGACCTGTGGTTTGTATCAGTTTCAGAAACAGAGTTGAACTAGATATGGTCTGTGTGTGTAGGAAACACAGTACTTTTGTTCTGAGCACACTCACGTTTCCCTCTGTATTAGAGACTCTAGAAAGCAAAAGCGTGCTTCTTGCTCTAAAGCAGTGTGTGTTTCATGGATGAGAACTGTGCCGTGTGTTTCCATTCAGAAACGGAGTTAAATGCCAGGCTTGTGTCTTCCTACAAGCAAGACTTCGTTTCAGGTAAACGCAGTCACTTTTCAGCTCAAACGAAGCTACATTGTTCACAAAGCTCACACGTTTTTCACTCTTAAATGAAAAGCATTGGATGTTAGACGACCTGTGGTTTGTATCAGTTTCAGAAACAGAGTTGAACTAGATATGGTCCGTGTGTGTAGGAAACACAGTTCTTTTATTCTGAGCACACTCACGTTTCCCTCTGTATTAGAGACACTAGAAAGCAAGAGAGTGCTTCTTGCTCTAAAGCAGAGTGTGTTTCATGGATGAGAACTGCGCCGTGTGATTCCCTTCAGAAACGGAGTTAAATGCCAGGCTCTGTGTCTATCTTCAAGCAAGACTTCGTTTCAGGTAAACGCAGTCACTTTTCACATCAAACGAAGCTACATTGTTCACGAAGCCCACATGTTTCTCGCTCTTAACTGAAAAGCATTGGATGTTAGAGGACCTGTGGTTTGCATCAGTTTCAGAAACAGAGTTGTATTAGATATGGTCTGTGTGTGTAGGAAACACAGTTCTTTTGTTCTGAGCACACTCACGTTTCCCTCTGTATTAGAGATTCTAGAAAGCAAGAGCGTGCTGCTTGCGCTAAAGCAGAATGTGTTTTATGGATGAGGACTGTGCCGTGTGTTTCCATTCAGAAACGGAGTTAATGCCAGAAGTGTGTCTTCCTACAAGCAAGACTTCGTTTCAGGTAAACGCAGTCACTTTTCATCTCAAACGAAGCTACATGGTTCACGAAGCTCACCCGTTTCTCGCTCTTAACTGAAAAGCATTGGATGTTAGAGGACCTGTGGTTTGTATCAGTTTCAGAAACAGAGTTGTATTAGATATGGTCTGTGTGTGTAGGAAACACAGTTCATTTGTTATGAGCACACTCACGTTTCCCTCTGTATTAGAGACTCTAGAAAGCAAGAGCGTGCTTCTTGCTCTAAATCAGAGTGTGTTTCATGGATTAGAACTGTGCCGTGTGTTTCCCTTCAGAAACGGAGTTGAATGCCAGGCTCTGTGTCTTTCTTCTAGCAAGACTTCGTTTCAGGTAAACGCAGTCACTTTTCAGCTCAAACGAAGCTACATTGTTCACGAAGCTCACACGTTTCTCGCTCTTAACTGAAAAGCATTGGATGTTAGAGGACCTGTGGTTTGTATCAGTTTCAGAAACAGAGTTGTATTAGATATGGTCTGTGTGTGTAGGAAACACAGTTCTTTTGTTCTGAGCACACTCACGTTTCCCTCTGTATTAGAACTCTAGAAAGCAAGAGCGTGCTTCTTGCTCTAAAGCAGAGTGTGTTTCATGGATGAGAACTGTGCGTGTGTTTCCCTTCAGAAACGGAGTTTAATGCCCTGCGTGTGTCTTCCTAAAAGCAAGACTTCATTTCAGGTAAACGAAGTCACTTTCAGCTCAAATGAAGTTACATTGTTCACGAAGCTCACACGTTTCTCGCTCTTAAATGAAAAGCATTGGATGTTAGAGGACCTGTGGTTTGTATCAGTTTCAGAAACAGAGTTGAACTAGATATGGTCTGTGTGTGTAGGAAACACAGTTCTTTTGTTCTGAGCACACTCACGTTTCCCTCTGTATTAGAGAGTGTAGAAAGCAAAAGCGTGCTTCTTGCTCTAAAGCAGTGTGTGTTTCATGGATGAGAACTGTGCCGTGTGTTTCCCTTCAGAAACGGAGTTAAATGCCAGGCGTGTGTCTTCCTACAAGCAAGACTTCGTTTCAGGTAAACGTAGTCACTTTTCAGCTCAAACGAAGCTACATTGTTCACAAAGCTCACACGTTTTTCGCTCTGAAATGAAAAGCATTGGATGTTAGACAACCTGTGGTTTGTATCAGTTTCAGAAACAGAGTTGAACTAGATATGGTCCGTGTGTGTAGGAAACACAGTTCTTTTATTCTGAGCACACTCACGTTTCCCTCTGTATTAGAGACTCTAGAAAGCAAGAGAGTGCTTCTTGCTCTAAAGCAGAGTGTGTTTCATGGATGAGAACTGCGCCGTGTGTTTCCCTTCAGAAACGGATTTAAATGCCAGGCTCTGTGTCTATCTTCAAGCAAGACTTCGTTTCAGGTAAACGCAGTCACTTTTCACATCAAACGAAGCTACATTGTTCACGAAGCCCACATGTTTCTCGCTCTTAACTGAAAAGCATTGGATGTTAGAGGACCTGTGGTTTGCATCAGTTTCCGAAACAGAGTTGTATTAGATATGGTCTGTGTGTGTAGGAAACACAGTTCTTTTGTTCTGAGCACACTCACGTTTCCCTCTGTATTAGAACTCTAGAAAGCAAGAGCGTGCTTCTTGCTCTAAAGCAGAGTGTGTTTCATGGATGAGAACTGTGCGTGTGTTTCCCTTCAGAAACGGAGTTAAATGCCAGGCTCTGTGTCTTTCTTCAAGCAAGACTTGGTTTCAGGTAAACACAGTCACTTTTAACCTCAAAGGAAGCTACATTGTTCACAAAGCCCACACGTTTCTCGCTCTTAACTGAAAAGCATTGGATGTTAGAGGACCTGTGGTTTGTATCAGTTTCAGAAACAGAGTTGAACTAGATATGGTCTGTGAGTGTAGGAAAAACAGTTCTTTTGTTCTGAGCACACTCACGTTTCCCTCTGTATTAGAGACTCTAGAAAGCAAGAGCGTGCTTCTTGCTCTAAAGCAGAATGTGTTTCATGGATGATGACTGTGCCGTGTGTTTCCATTCAGAAATGGAGTTAATGCCAGAAGTGTGTCTTCCTACAAGCAAGACTTCGTTTCAGGTAAACGCAGTCACTTTTCACCTCAAACGAAGCTACATTGTTCACGAAGCTCACCTGTTTCTCGCTCTTAACTGAAAAGCATTGGATGTTAGACGACCTGTGGTTTGTATCAGTTTCAGAAACAGAGTTGAACTAGATATGGTCTGTGTGTGTAGGAAACACAGTTCTTTTGTTCTGAGCACACTCACGTTTCCCTCTGTATTAGAGACTCTATAAAGCAAGAGCGTGCTTCTTGCTCTAAAGCAGAGTGTGTTTCATGGATGAGAACTGTGCCGTGTGTTTCCCTTCAGAAACGGAGTTAAATGCCATGCGTGTGTCTTCCTAAAAGCAAGACTTCGTTTCAGGTAAACGAAGTCACTTTCAGCTCAAATGAAGTTACATTGTTCACGAAGCTCACACATTTCTCGCTCTTAACTGAAAAGCATTGGATGTTAGACGACCTGTGGTTTGTATCAGTTTCAGAAACAGAGTTGTATTAGATATGGTCTGTGTGTGTAGGAAACACAGTTCATTTGTTATGAGCACACTCACGTTTCCCTCTGTATTAGAGACTCTAGAAAGCAAGAGCGTGCTTCTTGCTCTAAATCAGAGTGTGTTTCATGGATGAGAACTGTGCCGTGTGTTTCCCTTCAGAAACGGAATTGAATGCCAGGCTCTGTGTCTTTCTTCAAGCAAGACTTCGTTTCAGGTAAACGCAGTCACTTTTCAGCTCAAACGAAGCTACATTGTTCACGAAGCTCACACGTTTCTCGCTCTTAACTGAAAAGCATTGGATGTTAGAGGACCTGTGGTTTGTATCAGTTTCAGAAACAGAGTTGAACTAGATATGGTCCGTGTGTAGGAAACACAGTTCTTTTGTTCTGAGCACACTCACATTTCCCTCTGTATTAGAACTCTAGAAAGCAAGAGCGTGCTTCTTGCTCTAAAGCAGAGTGTGTTTCATGGATGAGAACTGTGCGTGTGTTTCCCTTCAGAAACGGAGTTAAATGCCAGGCTCTGTGTCTTTCTTCAAGCAAGACTTGGTTTCAGGTAAACACAGTCACTTTTAACCTCAAAGTAAGCTACATTGTTCACAAAGCCCACACGTTTCTCGCTCTTAACTGAAAAGCATTGGATGTTAGAGGACCTGTGGTTTGTATCAGTTTCAGAAACAGAGTTGAACTAGATATGGTCTGTGTGTGTAGGAAACACAGTTCTTTTGTTCTGAGCACACTCACGTTTCCCTCTCTATTAGAGACTCTAGAAAGCAAGAGCGTGCTTCTTGCTCTAAAGCAGAACGTGTTTCATGGATGAGAACTGTGCCGTGTGTTTCCATTCAGAAAGGGAGTTAATGCCAGAATGTGTCTTCCTACAAGCAAGACTTCGTTTCAGGTAAACGCAGTCACTTTTCAGCTCAAACGAAGCTACATTGTTCACAAAGCTCACACGTTTCTCGCTCTTAACTGAAAAGCATTGGATGTTAGAGGACCTGTGGTTTGTATCAGTTTCAGAAACAGAGTTGAACTAGATATGGTCTGTGTGTGTAGGAAACACAGTTCTTTTGTTCTGAGCACACTCACGTTTCCCTCTGTATTAGAGACTCTATAAAGCAAGAGCGTGCTTCTTGCTCTAAAGCAGAGTGTGTTTCATGGATGAGAACTGTGCCGTGTGTTTCCCTTCAGAAACGGAGTTAAATGCCATGCGTGTGTCTTCCTAAAAGCAAGACTTCGTTTCAGGTAAACGAAGTCACTTTCAGCTCAAATGAAGTTACATTGTTCACGAAGCTCACACGTTTCTCGCTCTTAACTGAAAAGCATTGGATGTTAGAGGACCTGTGGTTTGTATCAGTTTCAGAAACAGAGTTGAACTAGATATGGTCTGTGTGTGTAGGAAACACAGTTCTTTTGTTCTGAGCACACTCACGTTTCCCTCTGTATTAGAGACTCTAGAAAGCAAAAGCGTGCTTCTTGCTCTAAAGCAGTGTGTGTTTCATGGATGAGAACTGTGCCGTGTGTTTCCCTTCAGAAACGGAGTTAAATGCCAGGCGTGTGTCTTCCTACAAGCAAGACTTCGTTTCAGGTAAACGTAGTCACTTTTCAGCTCAAACGAAACTACATTGTTCACAAAGCTCACACGTTTTTCGCTCTTAAATGAAAAGCATTGGATGTTAGACGACCTGTGGTTTGTATCAGTTTCAGAAACAGAGTTGAACTAGATATGGTCCGTGTGTGTAGGAAACACAGTTCTTTTATTCTGAGCACACTCACGTTTCCCTCTGTATTAGAGACACTAGAAAGCAAGAGAGTGCTTCTTGCTCTAAAGCAGAGTGTGTTTCATGGATGAGAACTGCGCCGTGTGATTCCCTTCAGAAACGGAGTTAAATGCCAGGCTCTGTGTCTATCTTCAAGCAAGACTTCGTTTCAGGTAAACGCAGTCACTTTTCACATCAAACGAAGCTACATTGTTCACGAAGCCCACATGTTTCTCGCTCTTAACTGAAAAGCATTGGATGTTAGAGGACCTGTGGTTTGCATCAGTTTCAGAAACAGAGTTGTATTAGATATGGTCTGTGTGTGTAGGAAACACAGTTCTTTTGTTCTGACCACACTCACGTTTCCCTCTGTATTAGAGATTCTAGAAAGCAAGAGCGTGCTGCTTGCGCTAAAGCAGAATGTGTTTTATGGATGAGGACTGTGCCGTGTGTTTCCATTCAGAAACGGAGTTAATGCCAGAAGTGTGTCTTCCTACAAGCAAGACTTCGTTTCAGGTAAACGCAGTCACTTTTCATCTCAAACGAAGCTACATGGTTCACGAAGCTCACCCGTTTCTCGCTCTTAACTGAAAAGCATTGGATGTTAGACGACCTGTGGTTTGTATCAGTTTCAGAAACAGAGTTGTATTAGATATGGTCTGTGTGTGTAGGAAACACAGTTCATTTGTTATGAGCACACTCACGTTTCCCTCTGTATTAGAGACTCTAGAAAGCAAGAGCGTGCTTCTTGCTCTAAATCAGAGTGTGTTTCATGGATTAGAACTGTGCCGTGTGTTTCCCTTCAGAAACGGAGTTGAATGCCAGGCTCTGTGTCTTTCTTCAAGCAAGACTTCGTTTCAGGTAAACGCAGTCACTTTTCAGCTCAAACGAAGCTACATTGTTCACGAAGCCCACATGTTTCTCGCTCTTAACTGAAAAGCATTGGATGTTAGAGGACCTGTGGTTTGTATCAGTTTCAGAAACAGAGTTGAACTAGATATGGTCCGTGTGTAGGAAACACAGTTCTTTTGTTCTGAGCACACTCACATTTCCCTCTGTATTAGAACTCTAGAAAGCAAGAGCGTGCTTCTTGCTCTAAAGCAGAGTGTGTTTCATGGATGAGAACTGTGCGTGTGTTTCCCTTCAGAAACGGAGTTAAATGCCAGGCTCTGTGTCTTTCTTCAAGCAAGACTTGGTTTCAGGTAAACACAGTCACTTTTCACCTCAAAGTAAGCTACATTGTTCACAAAGCCCACACGTTTCTCGCTCTTAACTGAAAAGCATTGGATGTTAGAGGACCTGTGGTTTGTATCAGTTTCAGAAACAGAGTTGAACTAGATATGGTCTGTGTGTGTAGGAAACACAGTTCTTTTGTTCTGAGCACACTCACGTTTCCCTCTCTATTAGAGACTCTAGAAAGCAAGAGCGTGCTTCTTGCTCTAAAGCAGAACGTGTTTCATGGATGAGAACTGTGCCGTGTGTTTCCATTCAGAAACGGAGTTAATGCCAGAATGTGTCTTCCTACAAGCAAGACTTCGTTTCAGGTAAACGCAGTCACTTTTCAGCTCAAACGAAGCTACATTGTTCACAAAGCTCACACGTTTCTCGCTCTTAACTGAAAAGCATTGGATGTTAGAGGACCTGTGGTTTGTATCAGTTTCAGAAACAGAGTTGAACTAGATATGGTCTGTGTGTGTAGGAAACACAGTTCTTTTGTTCTGAGCACACTCACGTTTCCCTCTGTATTAGAGACTCTATAAAGCAAGAGCGTGCTTCTTGCTCTAAAGCAGAGTGTGTTTCATGGATGAGAACTGTGCCGTGTGTTTCCCTTCAGAAACGGAGTTAAATGCCATGCGTGTGTCTTCCTAAAAGCAAGACTTCGTTTCAGGTAAACGAAGTCACTTTCAGCTCAAATGAAGTTACATTGTTCACGAAGCTCACACGTTTCTCGCTCTTAACTGAAAAGCATTGGATGTTAGAGGACCTGTGGTTTGTATCAGTTTCAGAAACAGAGTTGAACTAGATATGGTCTGTGTGTGTAGGAAACACAGTTCTTTTGTTCTGAGCACACTCACGTTTCCCTCTGTATTAGAGACTCTAGAAAGCAAAAGCGTGCTTCTTGCTCTAAAGCAGTGTGTGTTTCATGGATGAGAACTGTGCCGTGTGTTTCCCTTCAGAAACGGAGTTAAATGCCAGGCGTGTGTCTTCCTACAAGCAAGACTTCGTTTCAGGTAAACGTAGTCACTTTTCAGCTCAAACGAAACTACATTGTTCACAAAGCTCACACGTTTTTCGCTCTTAAATGAAAAGCATTGGATGTTAGACGACCTGTGGTTTGTATCAGTTTCAGAAACAGAGTTGAACTAGATATGGTCTGTGTGTGTAGGAAACACAGTACTTTTGTTCTGAGCACACTCACGTTTCCCTCTGTATTAGAGACTCTAGAAAGCAAAAGCGTGCTTCTTGCTCTAAAGCAGTGTGTGTTTCATGGATGAGAACTGTGCCGTGTGTTTCCATTCAGAAACGGAGTTAAATGCCAGGCTTGTGTCTTCCTACAAGCAAGACTTCGTTTCAGGTAAACGCAGTCACTTTTCAGCTCAAACGAAGCTACATTGTTCACAAAGCTCACACGTTTTTCACTCTTAAATGAAAAGCATTGGATGTTAGACGACCTGTGGTTTGTATCAGTTTCAGAAACAGAGTTGAACTAGATATGGTCCGTGTGTGTAGGAAACACAGTTCTTTTATTCTGAGCACACTCACGTTTCCCTCTGTATTAGAGACACTAGAAAGCAAGAGAGTGCTTCTTGCTCTAAAGCAGAGTGTGTTTCATGGATGAGAACTGCGCCGTGTGATTCCCTTCAGAAACGGAGTTAAATGCCAGGCTCTGTGTCTATCTTCAAGCAAGACTTCGTTTCAGGTAAACGCAGTCACTTTTCACATCAAACGAAGCTACATTGTTCACGAAGCCCACATGTTTCTCGCTCTTAACTGAAAAGCATTGGATGTTAGAGGACCTGTGGTTTGCATCAGTTTCAGAAACAGAGTTGTATTAGATATGGTCTGTGTGTGTAGGAAACACAGTTCTTTTGTTCTGAGCACACTCACGTTTCCCTCTGTATTAGAGATTCTAGAAAGCAAGAGCGTGCTGCTTGCGCTAAAGCAGAATGTGTTTTATGGATGAGGACTGTGCCGTGTGTTTCCATTCAGAAACGGAGTTAATGCCAGAAGTGTGTCTTCCTACAAGCAAGACTTCGTTTCAGGTAAACGCAGTCACTTTTCATCTCAAACGAAGCTACATGGTTCACGAAGCTCACCCGTTTCTCGCTCTTAACTGAAAAGCATTGGATGTTAGAGGACCTGTGGTTTGTATCAGTTTCAGAAACAGAGTTGTATTAGATATGGTCTGTGTGTGTAGGAAACACAGTTCATTTGTTATGAGCACACTCACGTTTCCCTCTGTATTAGAGACTCTAGAAAGCAAGAGCGTGCTTCTTGCTCTAAATCAGAGTGTGTTTCATGGATTAGAACTGTGCCGTGTGTTTCCCTTCAGAAACGGAGTTGAATGCCAGGCTCTGTGTCTTTCTTCAAGCAAGACTTCGTTTCAGGTAAACGCAGTCACTTTTCAGCTCAAACGAAGCTACATTGTTCACGAAGCTCACACGTTTCTCGCTCTTAACTGAAAAGCATTGGATGTTAGAGGACCTGTGGTTTGTATCAGTTTCAGAAACAGAGTTGTATTAGATATGGTCTGTGTGTGTAGGAAACACAGTTCTTTTGTTCTGAGCACACTCACGTTTCCCTCTGTATTAGAACTCTAGAAAGCAAGAGCGTGCTTCTTGCTCTAAAGCAGAGTGTGTTTCATGGATGAGAACTGTGCGTGTGTTTCCCTTCAGAAACGGAGTTTAATGCCCTGCGTGTGTCTTCCTAAAAGCAAGACTTCATTTCAGGTAAACGAAGTCACTTTCAGCTCAAATGAAGTTACATTGTTCACGAAGCTCACACGTTTCTCGCTCTTAACTGAAAAGCATTGGATGTTAGAGGACCTGTGGTTTGTATCAGTTTCAGAAACAGAGTTGAACTAGATATGGTCTGTGTGTGTAGGAAACACAGTTCTTTTGTTCTGAGCACACTCACGTTTCCCTCTGTATTAGAGAGTGTAGAAAGCAAAAGCGTGCTTCTTGCTCTAAAGCAGTGTGTGTTTCATGGATGAGAACTGTGCCGTGTGTTTCCCTTCAGAAACGGAGTTAAATGCCAGGCGTGTGTCTTCCTACAAGCAAGACTTCGTTTCAGGTAAACGTAGTCACTTTTCAGCTCAAACGAAGCTACATTGTTCACAAAGCTCACACGTTTTTCGCTCTGAAATGAAAAGCATTGGATGTTAGACAACCTGTGGTTTGTATCAGTTTCAGAAACAGAGTTGAACTAGATATGGTCCGTGTGTGTAGGAAACACAGTTCTTTTATTCTGAGCACACTCACGTTTCCCTCTGTATTAGAGACTCTAGAAAGCAAGAGAGTGCTTCTTGCTCTAAAGCAGAGTGTGTTTCATGGATGAGAACTGCGCCGTGTGTTTCCCTTCAGAAACGGAGTTAAATGCCAGGCTCTGTGTCTATCTTCAAGCAAGACTTCGTTTCAGGTAAACGCAGTCACTTTTCACATCAAACGAAGCTACATTGTTCACGAAGCCCACATGTTTCTCGCTCTTAACTGAAAAGCATTGGATGTTAGAGGACCTGTGGTTTGCATCAGTTTCAGAAACAGAGTTGTATTAGATATGGTCTGTGTGTGTAGGAAACACAGTTCTTTTGTTCTGAGCACACTCACGTTTCCCTCTGTATTAGAACTCTAGAAAGCAAGAGCGTGCTTCTTGCTCTAAAGCAGAGTGTGTTTCATGGATGAGAACTGTGCGTGTGTTTCCCTTCAGAAACGGAGTTAAATGCCAGGCTCTGTGTCTTTCTTCAAGCAAGACTTGGTTTCAGGTAAACACAGTCACTTTTAACCTCAAAGGAAGCTACATTGTTCACAAAGCCCACACGTTTCTCGCTCTTAACTGAAAAGCATTGGATGTTAGAGGACCTGTGGTTTGTATCAGTTTCAGAAACAGAGTTGAACTAGATATGGTCTGTGAGTGTAGGAAAAACAGTTCTTTTGTTCTGAGCACACTCACGTTTCCCTCTGTATTAGAGACTCTAGAAAGCAAGAGCGTGCTTCTTGCTCTAAAGCAGAATGTGTTTCATGGATGATGACTGTGCCGTGTGTTTCCATTCAGAAATGGAGTTAATGCCAGAAGTGTGTCTTCCTACAAGCAAGACTTCGTTTCAGGTAAACGCAGTCACTTTTCACCTCAAACGAAGCTACATTGTTCACGAAGCTCACCTGTTTCTCGCTCTTAACTGAAAAGCATTGGATGTTAGACGACCTGTGGTTTGTATCAGTTTCAGAAACAGAGTTGTATTAGATATGGTCTGTGTGTGTAGGAAACACAGTTCATTTGTTATGAGCACACTCACGTTTCCCTCTGTATTAGAGACTCTAGAAAGCAAGAGCGTGCTTCTTGCTCTAAAGCAGAGTGTGTTTCATGGATGAGAACTGTGCGTGTGTTTCCCTTCAGAAACGGATTTAAATGCCAGGCTCTGTGTCTTTCTTCAAGCAAGACTTCGTTTCAGGTAAACACAGTCACTTTTCACCTCAAAGGAAGCTACATTGTTCACAAAGCCCACACGTTTCTCGCTCTTAACTGAAAAGCATTGGATGTTAGAGGACCTGTGGTTTGTATCAGTTTCAGAAACAGAGTTGAACTAGATATGGTCTGTGTGTGTAGGAAACACAGTTCTTTTGTTCTGAGCACACTCACGTTTCCCTCTGTATTAGAACTCTAGAAAGCAAGAGCGTGCTTCTTGCTCTAAAGCAGAGTGTGTTTCATGGATGAGAACTGTGCGTGTGTTTCCCTTCAGAAACGGAGTTAAATGCCAGGCTCTGTGTCTTTCTTCAAGCAAGACTTGGTTTCAGGTAAACACAGTCACTTTTAACCTCAAAGGAAGCTACATTGTTCACAAAGCCCACACGTTTCTCGCTCTTAACTGAAAAGCATTGGATGTTAGAGGACCTGTGGTTTGTATCAGTTTCAGAAACAGAGTTGAACTAGATATGGTCTGTGAGTGTAGGAAACACAGTTCTTTTGTTCTGAGCACACTCACGTTTCCCTCTCTATTAGAGACTCTAGAAAGCAAGAGCGTGCTTCTTGCTCTAAAGCAGAACGTGTTTCATGGATGAGAACTGTGCCGTGTGTTTCCATTCAGAAACGGAGTTAATGCCAGAAGTATGTCTTCCTACAAGCAAGACTTCGTTTCAGGTAAACGCAGTCACTTTTCAGCTCAAACGAAGCTACATTGTTCACGAAGCTCACACGTTTCTTGCTCTTAACTGAAAAGCATTTGATGTTAGAGGACCTGTGGTTTGTATCAGTTTCAGAAACAGAGTTGAACTAGATATGGTCTGTGTGTGTAGGAAACACAGTTCTTTTGTTCTGAGCACATTCACGTTTCCCTCTGTATTAGAGACTCTATAAAGCAAGAGCGTGCTTCTTGCTCTAAAGCAGAGTGTGTTTCATGGATGAGAACTGTGCCGTGAGTTTCCCTTCAGAAACGGAGTTGAATGCCATGCGTGTGTCTTCCTAAAAGCAAGACTTCGTTTCAGGTAAACGAAGTCACTTTCAGCTCAAATGAAGTTACATTGTTCACGAAGCTCACACGTTTCTCGCTCTTAACTGAAAAGCATTGGATGTTAGAGGACCTGTGGTTTGTATCAGTTTCAGAAACAGAGTTGAACTAGATATGGTCTGTGTGTGTAGGAAACACAGTTCTTTTGTTCTGAGCACACTCACGTTTCCCTCTGTATTAGAGACTCTAGAAAGCAAAAACGTGCTTCTTGCTCTAAAGCAGTGTGTGTTTCATGGATGAGAACTGTGCCGTGTGTTTCCCTTCAGAAACGGAGTTAAATGCCAGGCTTGTGTCTTCCTACAAGCAAGACTTCGTTTCAGGTAAACGCAGTCACTTTTCAGCTCAAACGAAGCTACATTGTTCACAAAGCTCACACGTTTTTCACTCTTAAATGAAATGCATTGGATGTTAGACGACCTGTGGTTTGTATCAGTTTCAGAAACAGAGTTGAACTAGATATGGTCCGTGTGTGTAGGAAACACAGTTCTTTTGTTCTGAGCACACTCACGTTTCCCTCTGTATTAGAGACTCTAGAAAGCAAGAGAGTGCTTCTTGCTCTAAAGCAGAGTGTGTTTCATGGATGAGAACTGCGCCATGTGATTCCCTTCAGAAACGGAGTTAAATGCCAGGCTCTGTGTCTATCTTCAAGCAAGACTTCGTTTCAGGTAAACGCAGTCACTTTTCACATCAAACGAAGCTACATTGTTCACGAAGCCCACATGTTTCTCGCTCTTAACTGAAAAGCATTGGATGTTAGAGGACCTGTGGTTTGCATCAGTTTCCGAAACAGAGTTGTATTAGATATGGTCTGTGTGTGTAGGAAACACAGTTCTTTTGTTCTGAGCACACTCACGTTTCCCTCTGTATTAGAGATTCTAGAAAGCAAGAGTGTGCTGCTTGCGCTAAAGCAGAATGTGTTTCATGGATGAGGACTGTGCCGTGTGTTTCCATTCAGAAACGGAGTTAATGCCAGAAGTGTGTCTTCCTACAAGCAAGACTTCGTTTCAGGTAAACGCAGTCACTTTTCACCTCAAACGAAGCTACATTGTTCACGAAGCTCACCTGTTTCTCGCTCTTAACTGAAAAGCATTGGATGTTAGACGACCTGTGGTTTGTATCAGTTTCAGAAACAGAGTTGTATTAGATATGGTCTGTGTGTGTAGGAAACACAGTTCATTTGTTATGAGCACACTCACGTTTCCCTCTGTATTAGAGACTCTAGAAAGCAAGAGCGTGCTTCTTGCTCTAAAGCAGAGTGTGTTTCATGGATGAGAACTGTGCGTGTGTTTCCCTTCAGAAACGGATTTAAATGCCAGGCTCTGTGTCTTTCTTCAAGCAAGACTTCGTTTCAGGTAAACACAGTCACTTTTCACCTCAAAGGAAGCTACATTGTTCACAAAGCCCACACGTTTCTCGCTCTTAACTGAAAAGCATTGGATGTTAGAGGACCTGTGGTTTGTATCAGTTTCAGAAACAGAGTTGAACTAGATATGGTCTGTGAGTGTAGGAAACACAGTTCTTTTGTTCTGAGCACACTCACGTTTCCCTCTCTATTAGAGACTCTAGAAAGCAAGAGCGTGCTTCTTGCTCTAAAGCAGAACGTGTTTCATGGATGAGAACTGTGCCGTGTGTTTCCATTCAGAAACGGAGTTAATGCCAGAAGTATGTCTTCCTACAAGCAAGACTTCGTTTCAGGTAAACGCAGTCACTTTTCAGCTCAAACGAAGCTACATTGTTCACGAAGCTCACACGTTTCTCGCTCTTAACTGAAAAGCATTTGATGTTAGAGGACCTGTGGTTTGTATCAGTTTCAGAAACAGAGTTGAACTAGATATGGTCTGTGTGTGTAGGAAACACAGTTCTTTTGTTCTGAGCACATTCACGTTTCCCTCTGTATTAGAGACTCTATAAAGCAAGAGCGTGCTTCTTGCTCTAAAGCAGAGTGTGTTTCATGGATGAGAACTGTGCCGTGAGTTTCCCTTCAGAAACGGAGTTGAATGCCATGCGTGTGTCTTCCTAAAAGCAAGACTTCGTTTCAGGTAAACGAAGTCACTTTCAGCTCAAATGAAGTTACATTGTTCACGAAGCTCACACGTTTCTCGCTCTTAACTGAAAAGCATTGGATGTTAGAGGACCTGTGGTTTGTATCAGTTTCAGAAACAGAGTTGAACTAGATATGGTCTGTGTGTGTAGGAAACACAGTTCTTTTGTTCTGAGCACACTCACGTTTCCCTCTGTATTAGAGACTCTAGAAAGCAAAAACGTGCTTCTTGCTCTAAAGCAGTGTGTGTTTCATGGATGAGAACTGTGCCGTGTGTTTCCCTTCAGAAACGGAGTTAAATGCCAGGCTTGTGTCTTCCTACAAGCAAGACTTCGTTTCAGGTAAACGCAGTCACTTTTCAGCTCAAACGAAGCTACATTGTTCACAAAGCTCACACGTTTTTCACTCTTAAATGAAATGCATTGGATGTTAGACGACCTGTGGTTTGTATCAGTTTCAGAAACAGAGTTGAACTAGATATGGTCCGTGTGTGTAGGAAACACAGTTCTTTTGTTCTGAGCACACTCACGTTTCCCTCTGTATTAGAGACTCTAGAAAGCAAGAGAGTGCTTCTTGCTCTAAAGCAGAGTGTGTTTCATGGATGAGAACTGCGCCATGTGATTCCCTTCAGAAACGGAGTTAAATGCCAGGCTCTGTGTCTATCTTCAAGCAAGACTTCGTTTCAGGTAAACGCAGTCACTTTTCACATCAAACGAAGCTACATTGTTCACGAAGCCCACATGTTTCTCGCTCTTAACTGAAAAGCATTGGATGTTAGAGGACCTGTGGTTTGCATCAGTTTCAGAAACAGAGTTGTATTAGATATGGTCTGTGTGTGTAGGAAACACAGTTCTTTTGTTCTGAGCACACTCACGTTTCCCTCTGTATTAGAGATTCTAGAAAGCAAGAGTGTGCTGCTTGCGCTAAAGCAGAATGTGTTTCATGGATGAGGACTGTGCCGTGTGTTTCCATTCAGAAACGGAGTTAATGCCAGAAGTGTGTCTTCCTACAAGCAAGACTTCGTTTCAGGTAAACGCAGTCACTTTTCACCTCAAACGAAGCTACATTGTTCACGAAGCTCACCTGTTTCTCGCTCTTAACTGAAAAGCATTGGATGTTAGACGACCTGTGGTTTGTATCAGTTTCAGAAACAGAGTTGTATTAGATATGGTCTGTGTGTGTAGGAAACACAGTTCATTTGTTATGAGCACACTCACGTTTCCCTCTGTATTAGAGACTCTAGAAAGCAAGAGCGTGCTTCTTGCTCTAAAGCAGAGTGTGTTTCATGGATGAGAACTGTGCGTGTGTTTCCCTTCAGAAACGGATTTAAATGCCAGGCTCTGTGTCTTTCTTCAAGCAAGACTTCGTTTCAGGTAAACACAGTCACTTTTCACCTCAAAGGAAGCTACATTGTTCACAAAGCCCACACGTTTCTCGCTCTTAACTGAAAAGCATTGGATGTTAGAGGACCTGTGGTTTGTATCAGTTTCAGAAACAGAGTTGAACTAGATATGGTCTGTGTGTGTAGGAAACACAGTTCTTTTGTTCTGAGCACACTCACGTTTCCCTCTGTATTAGAACTCTAGAAAGCAAGAGCGTGCTTCTTGCTCTAAAGCAGAGTGTGTTTCATGGATGAGAACTGTGCGTGTGTTTCCCTTCAGAAACGGAGTTAAATGCCAGGCTCTGTGTCTTTCTTCAAGCAAGACTTGGTTTCAGGTAAACACAGTCACTTTTAACCTCAAAGGAAGCTACATTGTTCACAAAGCCCACACGTTTCTCGCTCTTAACTGAAAAGCATTGGATGTTAGAGGACCTGTGGTTTGTATCAGTTTCAGAAACAGAGTTGAACTAGATATGGTCTGTGAGTGTAGGAAACACAGTTCTTTTGTTCTGAGCACACTCACGTTTCCCTCTCTATTAGAGACTCTAGAAAGCAAGAGCGTGCTTCTTGCTCTAAAGCAGAACGTGTTTCATGGATGAGAACTGTGCCGTGTGTTTCCATTCAGAAACGGAGTTAATGCCAGAAGTATGTCTTCCTACAAGCAAGACTTCGTTTCAGGTAAACGCAGTCACTTTTCAGCTCAAACGAAGCTACATTGTTCACGAAGCTCACACGTTTCTCGCTCTTAACTGAAAAGCATTTGATGTTAGAGGACCTGTGGTTTGTATCAGTTTCAGAAACAGAGTTGAACTAGATATGGTCTGTGTGTGTAGGAAACACAGTTCTTTTGTTCTGAGCACATTCACGTTTCCCTCTGTATTAGAGACTCTATAAAGCAAGAGCGTGCTTCTTGCTCTAAAGCAGAGTGTGTTTCATGGATGAGAACTGTGCCGTGAGTTTCCCTTCAGAAACGGAGTTGAATGCCATGCGTGTGTCTTCCTAAAAGCAAGACTTCGTTTCAGGTAAACGAAGTCACTTTCAGCTCAAATGAAGTTACATTGTTCACGAAGCTCACACGTTTCTCGCTCTTAACTGAAAAGCATTGGATGTTAGAGGACCTGTGGTTTGTATCAGTTTCAGAAACAGAGTTGAACTAGATATGGTCTGTGTGTGTAGGAAACACAGTTCTTTTGTTCTGAGCACACTCACGTTTCCCTCTGTATTAGAGACTCTAGAAAGCAAAAACGTGCTTCTTGCTCTAAAGCAGTGTGTGTTTCATGGATGAGAACTGTGCCGTGTGTTTCCCTTCAGAAACGGAGTTAAATGCCAGGCTTGTGTCTTCCTACAAGCAAGACTTCGTTTCAGGTAAACGCAGTCACTTTTCAGCTCAAACGAAGCTACATTGTTCACAAAGCTCACACGTTTTTCACTCTTAAATGAAATGCATTGGATGTTAGACGACCTGTGGTTTGTATCAGTTTCAGAAACAGAGTTGAACTAGATATGGTCCGTGTGTGTAGGAAACACAGTTCTTTTGTTCTGAGCACACTCACGTTTCCCTCTGTATTAGAGACTCTAGAAAGCAAGAGAGTGCTTCTTGCTCTAAAGCAGAGTGTGTTTCATGGATGAGAACTGCGCCATGTGATTCCCTTCAGAAACGGAGTTAAATGCCAGGCTCTGTGTCTATCTTCAAGCAAGACTTCGTTTCAGGTAAACGCAGTCACTTTTCACATCAAACGAAGCTACAT
Source organism: Onychomys leucogaster (assembly GCA_949786385.1). Lineage (NCBI taxonomy): Eukaryota > Metazoa > Chordata > Mammalia > Rodentia > Cricetidae > Onychomys > Onychomys leucogaster. The sequence continues at coordinate 33,061 of CATKUP010000441.1, read as the reverse complement.
TGTTCACGAAGCCCACATGTTTCTCGCTCTTAACTGAAAAGCATTGGATGTTAGAGGACCTGTGGTTTGCATCAGTTTCAGAAACAGAGTTGTATTAGATATGGTCTGTGTGTGTAGGAAACACAGTTCTTTTGTTCTGAGCACACTCACGTTTCCCTCTGTATTAGAGATTCTAGAAAGCAAGAGTGTGCTGCTTGCGCTAAAGCAGAATGTGTTTCATGGATGAGGACTGTGCCGTGTGTTTCCATTCAGAAACGGAGTTAATGCCAGAAGTGTGTCTTCCTACAAGCAAGACTTCGTTTCAGGTAAACGCAGTCACTTTTCACCTCAAACGAAGCTACATTGTTCACGAAGCTCACCTGTTTCTCGCTCTTAACTGAAAAGCATTGGATGTTAGACGACCTGTGGTTTGTATCAGTTTCAGAAACAGAGTTGTATTAGATATGGTCTGTGTGTGTAGGAAACACAGTTCATTTGTTATGAGCACACTCACGTTTCCCTCTGTATTAGAGACTCTAGAAAGCAAGAGCGTGCTTCTTGCTCTAAAGCAGAGTGTGTTTCATGGATGAGAACTGTGCGTGTGTTTCCCTTCAGAAACGGATTTAAATGCCAGGCTCTGTGTCTTTCTTCAAGCAAGACTTCGTTTCAGGTAAACACAGTCACTTTTCACCTCAAAGGAAGCTACATTGTTCACAAAGCCCACACGTTTCTCGCTCTTAACTGAAAAGCATTGGATGTTAGAGGACCTGTGGTTTGTATCAGTTTCAGAAACAGAGTTGAACTAGATATGGTCTGTGTGTGTAGGAAACACAGTTCTTTTGTTCTGAGCACACTCACGTTTCCCTCTTTATTAGAACTCTAGAAAGCAAGAGCGTGCTTCTTGCTCTAAAGCAGAGTGTGTTTCATGGATGAGAACTGTGCGTGTGTTTCCCTTCAGAAACGGAGTTAAATGCCAGGCTCTGTGTCTTTCTTCAAGCAAGACTTGGTTTCAGGTAAACACAGTCACTTTTAACCTCAAAGGAAGCTACATTGTTCACAAAGCCCACACGTTTCTCGCTCTTAACTGAAAAGCATTGGATGTTAGAGGACCTGTGGTTTGTATCAGTTTCAGAAACAGAGTTGAACTAGATATGGTCTGTGAGTGTAGGAAACACAGTTCTTTTGTTCTGAGCACACTCACGTTTCCCTCTCTATTAGAGACTCTAGAAAGCAAGAGCGTGCTTCTTGCTCTAAAGCAGAACGTGTTTCATGGATGAGAACTGTGCCGTGTGTTTCCATTCAGAAACGGAGTTAATGCCAGAAGTATGTCTTCCTACAAGCAAGACTTCGTTTCAGGTAAACGCAGTCACTTTTCAGCTCAAACGAAGCTACATTGTTCACGAAGCTCACACGTTTCTTGCTCTTAACTGAAAAGCATTTGATGTTAGAGGACCTGTGGTTTGTATCAGTTTCAGAAACAGAGTTGAACTAGATATGGTCTGTGTGTGTAGGAAACACAGTTCTTTTGTTCTGAGCACATTCACGTTTCCCTCTGTATTAGAGACTCTATAAAGCAAGAGCGTGCTTCTTGCTCTAAAGCAGAGTGTGTTTCATGGATGAGAACTGTGCCGTGAGTTTCCCTTCAGAAACGGAGTTGAATGCCATGCGTGTGTCTTCCTAAAAGCAAGACTTCGTTTCAGGTAAACGAAGTCACTTTCAGCTCAAATGAAGTTACATTGTTCACGAAGCTCACACGTTTCTCGCTCTTAACTGAAAAGCATTGGATGTTAGAGGACCTGTGGTTTGTATCAGTTTCAGAAACAGAGTTGAACTAGATATGGTCTGTGTGTGTAGGAAACACAGTTCTTTTGTTCTGAGCACACTCACGTTTCCCTCTGTATTAGAGACTCTAGAAAGCAAAAACGTGCTTCTTGCTCTAAAGCAGTGTGTGTTTCATGGATGAGAACTGTGCCGTGTGTTTCCCTTCAGAAACGGAGTTAAATGCCAGGCTTGTGTCTTCCTACAAGCAAGACTTCGTTTCAGGTAAACGCAGTCACTTTTCAGCTCAAACGAAGCTACATTGTTCACAAAGCTCACACGTTTTTCACTCTTAAATGAAATGCATTGGATGTTAGACGACCTGTGGTTTGTATCAGTTTCAGAAACAGAGTTGAACTAGATATGGTCCGTGTGTGTAGGAAACACAGTTCTTTTGTTCTGAGCACACTCACGTTTCCCTCTGTATTAGAGACTCTAGAAAGCAAGAGAGTGCTTCTTGCTCTAAAGCAGAGTGTGTTTCATGGATGAGAACTGCGCCATGTGATTCCCTTCAGAAACGGAGTTAAATGCCAGGCTCTGTGTCTATCTTCAAGCAAGACTTCGTTTCAGGTAAACGCAGTCACTTTTCACATCAAACGAAGCTACATTGTTCACGAAGCCCACATGTTTCTCGCTCTTAACTGAAAAGCATTGGATGTTAGAGGACCTGTGGTTTGCATCAGTTTCCGAAACAGAGTTGCATTAGATATGGTCTGTGTGTGTAGGAAACACAGTTCTTTTGTTCTGAGCACACTCACGTTTCCCTCTGTATTAGAGATTCTAGAAAGCAAGAGTGTGCTGCTTGCGCTAAAGCAGAATGTGTTTCATGGATGAGGACTGTGCCGTGTGTTTCCATTCAGAAACGGAGTTAATGCCAGAAGTGTGTCTTCCTACAAGCAAGACTTCGTTTCAGGTAAACGCAGTCACTTTTCACCTCAAACGAAGCTACATTGTTCACGAAGCTCACCTGTTTCTCGCTCTTAACTGAAAAGCATTGGATGTTAGACGACCTGTGGTTTGTATCAGTTTCAGAAACAGAGTTGTATTAGATATGGTCTGTGTGTGTAGGAAACACAGTTCATTTGTTATGAGCACACTCACGTTTCCCTCTGTATTAGAGACTCTAGAAAGCAAGAGCGTGCTTCTTGCTCTAAAGCAGAGTGTGTTTCATGGATGAGAACTGTGCGTGTGTTTCCCTTCAGAAACGGATTTAAATGCCAGGCTCTGTGTCTTTCTTCAAGCAAGACTTCGTTTCAGGTAAACACAGTCACTTTTCACCTCAAAGGAAGCTACATTGTTCACAAAGCCCACACGTTTCTCGCTCTTAACTGAAAAGCATTGGATGTTAGAGGACCTGTGGTTTGTATCAGTTTCAGAAACAGAGTTGAACTAGATATGGTCTGTGAGTGTAGGAAACACAGTTCTTTTGTTCTGAGCACACTCACGTTTCCCTCTCTATTAGAGACTCTAGAAAGCAAGAGCGTGCTTCTTGCTCTAAAGCAGAACGTGTTTCATGGATGAGAACTGTGCCGTGTGTTTCCATTCAGAAACGGAGTTAATGCCAGAAGTATGTCTTCCTACAAGCAAGACTTCGTTTCAGGTAAACGCAGTCACTTTTCAGCTCAAACGAAGCTACATTGTTCACGAAGCTCACACGTTTCTCGCTCTTAACTGAAAAGCATTTGATGTTAGAGGACCTGTGGTTTGTATCAGTTTCAGAAACAGAGTTGAACTAGATATGGTCTGTGTGTGTAGGAAACACAGTTCTTTTGTTCTGAGCACATTCACGTTTCCCTCTGTATTAGAGACTCTATAAAGCAAGAGCGTGCTTCTTGCTCTAAAGCAGAGTGTGTTTCATGGATGAGAACTGTGCCGTGAGTTTCCCTTCAGAAACGGAGTTGAATGCCATGCGTGTGTCTTCCTAAAAGCAAGACTTCGTTTCAGGTAAACGAAGTCACTTTCAGCTCAAATGAAGTTACATTGTTCACGAAGCTCACACGTTTCTCGCTCTTAACTGAAAAGCATTGGATGTTAGAGGACCTGTGGTTTGTATCAGTTTCAGAAACAGAGTTGAACTAGATATGGTCTGTGTGTGTAGGAAACACAGTTCTTTTGTTCTGAGCACACTCACGTTTCCCTCTGTATTAGAGACTCTAGAAAGCAAAAACGTGCTTCTTGCTCTAAAGCAGTGTGTGTTTCACGGATGAGAACTGTGCCGTGTGTTTCCCTTCAGAAACGGAGTTAAATGCCAGGCTTGTGTCTTCCTACAAGCAAGACTTCGTTTCAGGTAAACGCAGTCACTTTTCAGCTCAAACGAAGCTACATTGTTCACAAAGCTCACACGTTTTTCACTCTTAAATGAAATGCATTGGATGTTAGACGACCTGTGGTTTGTATCAGTTTCAGAAACAGAGTTGAACTAGATATGGTCCGTGTGTGTAGGAAACACAGTTCTTTTGTTCTGAGCACACTCACGTTTCCCTCTGTATTAGAGACTCTAGAAAGCAAGAGAGTGCTTCTTGCTCTAAAGCAGAGTGTGTTTCATGGATGAGAACTGCGCCATGTGATTCCCTTCAGAAACGGAGTTAAATGCCAGGCTCTGTGTCTATCTTCAAGCAAGACTTCGTTTCAGGTAAACGCAGTCACTTTTCACATCAAACGAAGCTACATTGTTCACGAAGCCCACATGTTTCTCGCTCTTAACTGAAAAGCATTGGATGTTAGAGGACCTGTGGTTTGCATCAGTTTCAGAAACAGAGTTGTATTAGATATGGTCTGTGTGTGTAGGAAACACAGTTCTTTTGTTCTGAGCACACTCACGTTTCCCTCTGTATTAGAGATTCTAGAAAGCAAGAGTGTGCTGCTTGCGCTAAAGCAGAATGTGTTTCATGGATGAGGACTGTGCCGTGTGTTTCCATTCAGAAACGGAGTTAATGCCAGAAGTGTGTCTTCCTACAAGCAAGACTTCGTTTCAGGTAAACGCAGTCACTTTTCACCTCAAACGAAGCTACATTGTTCACGAAGCTCACCTGTTTCTCGCTCTTAACTGAAAAGCATTGGATGTTAGACGACCTGTGGTTTGTATCAGTTTCAGAAACAGAGTTGTATTAGATATGGTCTGTGTGTGTAGGAAACACAGTTCATTTGTTATGAGCACACTCACGTTTCCCTCTGTATTAGAGACTCTAGAAAGCAAGAGCGTGCTTCTTGCTCTAAAGCAGAGTGTGTTTCATGGATGAGAACTGTGCGTGTGTTTCCCTTCAGAAACGGATTTAAATGCCAGGCTCTGTGTCTTTCTTCAAGCAAGACTTCGTTTCAGGTAAACACAGTCACTTTTCACCTCAAAGGAAGCTACATTGTTCACAAAGCCCACACGTTTCTCGCTCTTAACTGAAAAGCATTGGATGTTAGAGGACCTGTGGTTTGTATCAGTTTCAGAAACAGAGTTGAACTAGATATGGTCTGTGTGTGTAGGAAACACAGTTCTTTTGTTCTGAGCACACTCACGTTTCCCTCTGTATTAGAACTCTAGAAAGCAAGAGCGTGCTTCTTGCTCTAAAGCAGAGTGTGTTTCATGGATGAGAACTGTGCGTGTGTTTCCCTTCAGAAACGGAGTTAAATGCCAGGCTCTGTGTCTTTCTTCAAGCAAGACTTGGTTTCAGGTAAACACAGTCACTTTTAACCTCAAAGGAAGCTACATTGTTCACAAAGCCCACACGTTTCTCGCTCTTAACTGAAAAGCATTGGATGTTAGAGGACCTGTGGTTTGTATCAGTTTCAGAAACAGAGTTGAACTAGATATGGTCTGTGAGTGTAGGAAACACAGTTCTTTTGTTCTGAGCACACTCACGTTTCCCTCTCTATTAGAGACTCTAGAAAGCAAGAGCGTGCTTCTTGCTCTAAAGCAGAACGTGTTTCATGGATGAGAACTGTGCCGTGTGTTTCCATTCAGAAACGGAGTTAATGCCAGAAGTATGTCTTCCTACAAGCAAGACTTCGTTTCAGGTAAACGCAGTCACTTTTCAGCTCAAACGAAGCTACATTGTTCACGAAGCTCACACGTTTCTCGCTCTTAACTGAAAAGCATTTGATGTTAGAGGACCTGTGGTTTGTATCAGTTTCAGAAACAGAGTTGAACTAGATATGGTCTGTGTGTGTAGGAAACACAGTTCTTTTGTTCTGAGCACATTCACGTTTCCCTCTGTATTAGAGACTCTATAAAGCAAGAGCGTGCTTCTTGCTCTAAAGCAGAGTGTGTTTCATGGATGAGAACTGTGCCGTGAGTTTCCCTTCAGAAACGGAGTTGAATGCCATGCGTGTGTCTTCCTAAAAGCAAGACTTCGTTTCAGGTAAACGAAGTCACTTTCAGCTCAAATGAAGTTACATTGTTCACGAAGCTCACACGTTTCTCGCTCTTAACTGAAAAGCATTGGATGTTAGAGGACCTGTGGTTTGTATCAGTTTCAGAAACAGAGTTGAACTAGATATGGTCTGTGTGTGTAGGAAACACAGTTCTTTTGTTCTGAGCACACTCACGTTTCCCTCTGTATTAGAGACTCTAGAAAGCAAAAACGTGCTTCTTGCTCTAAAGCAGTGTGTGTTTCATGGATGAGAACTGTGCCGTGTGTTTCCCTTCAGAAACGGAGTTAAATGCCAGGCTTGTGTCTTCCTACAAGCAAGACTTCGTTTCAGATAAACGCAGTCACTTTTCAGCTCAAACGAAGCTACATTGTTCACAAAGCTCACACGTTTTTCACTCTTAAATGAAATGCATTGGATGTTAGACGACCTGTGGTTTGTATCAGTTTCAGAAACAGAGTTGAACTAGATATGGTCCGTGTGTGTAGGAAACACAGTTCTTTTGTTCTGAGCACACTCACGTTTCCCTCTGTATTAGAGACTCTAGAAAGCAAGAGAGTGCTTCTTGCTCTAAAGCAGAGTGTGTTTCATGGATGAGAACTGCGCCATGTGATTCCCTTCAGAAACGGAGTTAAATGCCAGGCTCTGTGTCTATCTTCAAGCAAGACTTCGTTTCAGGTAAACGCAGTCACTTTTCACATCAAACGAAGCTACATTGTTCACGAAGCCCACATGTTTCTCGCTCTTAACTGAAAAGCATTGGATGTTAGAGGACCTGTGGTTTGCATCAGTTTCAGAAACAGAGTTGTATTAGATATGGTCTGTGTGTGTAGGAAACACAGTTCTTTTGTTCTGAGCACACTCACGTTTCCCTCTGTATTAGAGATTCTAGAAAGCAAGAGTGTGCTGCTTGCGCTAAAGCAGAATGTGTTTCATGGATGAGGACTGTGCCGTGTGTTTCCATTCAGAAACGGAGTTAATGCCAGAAGTGTGTCTTCCTACAAGCAAGACTTCGTTTCAGGTAAACGCAGTCACTTTTCACCTCAAACGAAGCTACATTGTTCACGAAGCTCACCTGTTTCTCGCTCTTAACTGAAAAGCATTGGATGTTAGACGACCTGTGGTTTGTATCAGTTTCAGAAACAGAGTTGTATTAGATATGGTCTGTGTGTGTAGGAAACACAGTTCATTTGTTATGAGCACACTCACGTTTCCCTCTGTATTAGAGACTCTAGAAAGCAAGAGCGTGCTTCTTGCTCTAAAGCAGAGTGTGTTTCATGGATGAGAACTGTGCGTGTGTTTCCCTTCAGAAACGGATTTAAATGCCAGGCTCTGTGTCTTTCTTCAAGCAAGACTTCGTTTCAGGTAAACACAGTCACTTTTCACCTCAAAGGAAGCTACATTGTTCACAAAGCCCACACGTTTCTCGCTCTTAACTGAAAAGCATTGGATGTTAGAGGACCTGTGGTTTGTATCAGTTTCAGAAACAGAGTTGAACTAGATATGGTCTGTGTGTGTAGGAAACACAGTTCTTTTGTTCTGAGCACACTCACGTTTCCCTCTGTATTAGAACTCTAGAAAGCAAGAGCGTGCTTCTTGCTCTAAAGCAAAGTGTGTTTCATGGATGAGAACTGTGCGTGTGTTTCCCTTCAGAAACGGAGTTAAATGCCAGGCTCTGTGTCTTTCTTCAAGCAAGACTTGGTTTCAGGTAAACACAGTCACTTTTAACCTCAAAGGAAGCTACATTGTTCACAAAGCCCACACGTTTCTCGCTCTTAACTGAAAAGCATTGGATGTTAGAGGACCTGTGGTTTGTATCAGTTTCAGAAACAGAGTTGAACTAGATATGGTCTGTGAGTGTAGGAAACACAGTTCTTTTGTTCTGAGCACACTCACGTTTCCCTCTCTATTAGAGACTCTAGAAAGCAAGAGCGTGCTTCTTGCTCTAAAGCAGAACGTGTTTCATGGATGAGAACTGTGCCGTGTGTTTCCATTCAGAAACGGAGTTAATGCCAGAAGTATGTCTTCCTACAAGCAAGACTTCGTTTCAGGTAAACGCAGTCACTTTTCAGCTCAAACGAAGCTACATTGTTTACGAAGCTCACACGTTTCTCGCTCTTAACTGAAAAGCATTTGATGTTAGAGGACCTGTGGTTTGTATCAGTTTCAGAAACAGAGTTGAACTAGATATGGTCTGTGTGTGTAGGAAACACAGTTCTTTTGTTCTGAGCACATTCACGTTTCCCTCTGTATTAGAGACTCTATAAAGCAAGAGCGTGCTTCTTGCTCTAAAGCAGAGTGTGTTTCATGGATGAGAACTGTGCCGTGAGTTTCCCTTCAGAAACGGAGTTGAATGCCATGCGTGTGTCTTCCTAAAAGCAAGACTTCGTTTCAGGTAAACGAAGTCACTTTCAGCTCAAATGAAGTTACATTGTTCACGAAGCTCACACGTTTCTCGCTCTTAACTGAAAAGCATTGGATGTTAGAGGACCTGTGGTTTGTATCAGTTTCAGAAACAGAGTTGAACTAGATATGGTCTGTGTGTGTAGGAAACACAGTTCTTTTGTTCTGAGCACACTCACGTTTCCCTCTGTATTAGAGACTCTAGAAAGCAAAAACGTGCTTCTTGCTCTAAAGCAGTGTGTGTTTCATGGATGAGAACTGTGCCGTGTGTTTCCCTTCAGAAACGGAGTTAAATGCCAGGCTTGTGTCTTCCTACAAGCAAGACTTCGTTTCAGGTAAACGCTGTCACTTTTCAGCTCAAACGAAGCTACATTGTTCACAAAGCTCACACGTTTTTCACTCTTAAATGAAATGCATTGGATGTTAGACGACCTGTGGTTTGTATCAGTTTCAGAAACAGAGTTGATCTAGATATGGTCCGTGTGTGTAGGAAACACAGTTCTTTTATTCTGAGCACACTCACGTTTCCCTCTGTATTAGAGACTCTAGAAAGCAAGAGAGTGCTTCTTGCTCTAAAGCAGAGTGTGTTTCATGGATGAGAACTGCGCCATGTGATTCCCTTCAGAAACGGAGTTAAATGCCAGGCTCTGTGTCTATCTTCAAGCAAGACTTCGTTTCAGGTAAACGCAGTCACTTTTCACATCAAACGAAGCTACATTGTTCACGAAGCCCACATGTTTCTCGCTCTTAACTGAAAAGCATTGGATGTTAGAGGACCTGTGGTTTGCATCAGTTTCAGAAACAGAGTTGTATTAGATATGGTCTGTGTGTGTAGGAAACACAGTTCTTTTGTTCTGAGCACACTCACGTTTCCCTCTGTATTAGAGATTCTAGAAAGCAAGAGTGTGCTGCTTGCGCTAAAGCAGAATGTGTTTCATGGATGAGGACTGTGCCGTGTGTTTCCATTCAGAAACGGAGTTAATGCCAGAAGTGTGTCTTCCTACAAGCAAGACTTCGTTTCAGGTAAACGCAGTCACTTTTCATCTCAAACGAAGCTACATTGTTCACGAAGCTCACCCGTTTCTCACTCTTAACTGAAAAGCATTGGATGTTAGACGACCTGTGGTTTGTATCAGTTTCAGAAACAGAGTTGTATTAGATATGGTCTGTGTGTGTAGGAAACACAGTTCATTTGTTATGAGCACACTCACGTTTCCCTCTGTATTAGAGACTCTAGAAAGCAAGAGCGTGCTTCTTGCTCTAAATCAGAGTGTGTTTCATGGATTAGAACTGTGCCGTGTGTTTCCCTTCAGAAACGGAGTTGAATGCCAGGCTCTGTGTCTTTCTTCAAGCAAGACTTCGTTTCAGGTAAACACAGTCACTTTTCAGCTCAAACGAAGCTACATTGTTCACGAAGCTCACACGTTTCTCGCTCTTAACTGAAAAGCATTGGATGTTAGAGGACCTGTGGTTTGTATCAGTTTCAGAAACAGAGTTGAACTAGATATGGTCCGTGTGTAGGAAACACAGTTCTTTTGTTCTGAGCACACTCACATTTCCCTCTGTATTAGAACTCTAGAAAGCAAGAGCGTGCTTCTTGCTCTAAAGCAGAGTGTGTTTCATGGATGAGAACTGTGCGTGTGTTTCCCTTCATAAACGGAGTTAAATGCCAGGCTCTGTGTCTTTCTTCAAGCAAGACTTGGTTTCAGGTAAACACAGTCACTTTTCACCTCAAAGGAAGCTACATTGTTCACAAAGCCCACACGTTTCTCGCTCTTAACTGAAAAGCATTGGATGTTAGAGGACCTGTGGTTTGTATCAGTTTCAGAAACAGAGTTGAACTAGATATGGTCTGTGTGTGTAGGAAACACAGTTCTTTTGTTCTGAGCACACTCACGTTTCCCTCTCTATTAGAGACTCTAGAAAGCAAGAGCGTGCTTCTTGCTCTAAAGCAGAGTGTGTTTCATGGATGAGAACTGTGCCGTGTGTTTCCCTTCAGAAACGGAGTTAAATGCCATGCGTGTGTCTTCCTAAAAGCAAGACTTCGTTTCAGGTAAACGAAGTCACTTTCAGCTCAAATGAAGTTACATTGTTCACGAAGCTCACACGTTTCTCGCTCTTAACTGAAAAGCATTGGATGTTATAGGACCTGTGGTTTGTATCAGTTTCAGAAACAGACTTGAACTAGATATGGTCTGTGTGTGTAGGAAACACAGTTCTTTTGTTCTGAGCACACTCACGTTTCCCTCTGTATTAGAGACTCTAGAAAGCAAAAGCGTGCTTCTTGCTCTAAAGCAGTGTGTGTTTCATAGATGAGAACTGTGCCGTTTGTTTCCCTTCAGAAACGGAGTTAAATGCCAGGCGTGTGTCTTCCTACAAGCAAGACTTCATTTCAGGTAAACGTAGTCACTTTTCAGCTCAAACGAAGCTACATTGTTCACAAAGCTCACACGTTTTTCGCTCTTAAATGAAAAGCATTGGATGTTAGACGACCTGTGGTTTGTATCAGTTTCAGAAACAGAGTTGAACTAGATATGGTCCGTGTGTGTAGGAAACACAGTTCTTTTATTCTGAGCACACTCACGTTTCCCTCTGTATTAGAGACTCTAGAAAGCAAGAGAGTACTTCTTGCTCTAAAGCAGAGTGTGTTTCATGGATGATGACTGTGCCGTGTGTTTCCATTCAGAAACGGAGTTAATGCCAGAAGTATGTCTTCCTACAAGCAAGACTTCGTTTCAGGTAAACGCAGTCACTTTTCAGCTCAAACGAAGCTACATTGTTCACGAAGCTCACACGTTTCTCGCTCTTAACTGAAAAGCATTTGATGTTAGAGGACCTGTGGTTTGTATCAGTTTCAGAAACAGAGTTGAACTAGATATGGTCTGTGTGTGTAGGAAACACAGTTCTTTTGTTCTGAGCACATTCACGTTTCCCTCTGTATTAGAGACTCTATAAAGCAAGAGCGTGCTTCTTGCTCTAAAGCAGAGTGTGTTTCATGGATGAGAACTGTGCCGTGAGTTTCCCTTCAGAAACGGAGTTGAATGCCATGCGTGTGTCTTCCTAAAAGCAAGACTTCGTTTCAGGTAAACGAAGTCACTTTCAGCTCAAATGAAGTTACATTGTTCACGAAGCTCACACGTTTCTCGCTCTTAACTGAAAAGCATTGGATGTTAGAGGACCTGTGGTTTGTATCAGTTTCAGAAACAGAGTTGAACTAGATATGGTCTGTGTGTGTAGGAAACACAGTTCTTTTGTTCTGAGCACACTCACGTTTCCCTCTGTATTAGAGACTCTAGAAAGCAAAAACGTGCTTCTTGCACTAAAGCACTGTGTGTTTCATGGATGAGAACTGTGCCGTGTGTTTCCCTTCAGAAACGGAGTTAAATGCCAGGCTTGTGTCTTCCTACAAGCAAGACTTCGTTTCAGGTAAACGCAGTCACTTTTCAGCTCAAACGAAGCTACATTGTTCACAAAGCTCACACGTTTTTCACTCTTAAATGAAATGCATTGGATGTTAGACGACCTGTGGTTTGTATCAGTTTCAGAAACAGAGTTGAACTAGATATGGTCCGTGTGTGTAGGAAACACAGTTCTTTTATTCTGAGCACACTCACGTTTCCCTCTGTATTAGAGACTCTAGAAAGCAAGAGAGTGCTTCTTGCTCTAAAGCAGAGTGTGTTTCATGGATGAGAACTGCGCCATGTGATTCCCTTCAGAAACGGAGTTAAATGCCAGGCTCTGTGTCTATCTTCAAGCAAGACATCGTTTCAGGTAAACGCAGTCACTTTTCACATCAAACGAAGCTACATTGTTCATGAAGCCCACATGTTTCTCGCTCTTAACTGAAAAGCATTGGATGTTAGAGGACCTGTGGTTTGCATCAGTTTCAGAAACAGAGTTGTATTAGATATGGTCTGTGTGTGTAGGAAACACAGTTCTTTTGTTCTGAGCACACTCACGTTTCCCTCTGTATTAGAGATTCTAGAAAGCAAGAGTGTGCTGCTTGCGCTAAAGCAGAATGTGTTTCATGGATGAGGACTGTGCCGTGTGTTTCCATTCAGAAACGGAGTTAATGCCAGAAGTGTGTCTTCCTACAAGCAAGACTTCGTTTCAGGTAAACGCAGTCACTTTTCGTCTCAAACGAAGCTACATTGTTCACGAAGCTCACCCGTTTCTCACTCTTAACTGAAAAGCATTGGATGTTAGACGACCTGTGGTTTGTATCAGTTTCAGAAACAGAGTTGTATTAGATATGGTCTGTGTGTGTAGGAAACACAGTTCATTTGTTATGAGCACACTCACGTTTCCCTCTGTATTAGAGACTCTAGAAAGCAAGAGCGTGCTTCTTGCTCTAAATCAGAGTGTGTTTCATGGATTAGAACTGTGCCGTGTGTTTCCCTTCAGAAACGGAGTTGAATGCCAGGCTCTGTGTCTTTCTTCAAGGAAGACTTCGTTTCAGGTAAACACAGTCACTTTTCAGCTCAAACGAAGCTACATTGTTCACGAAGCTCACACGTTTCTCGCTCTTAACTGAAAAGCATTGGATGTTAGAGGACCTGTGGTTTGTATCAGTTTCAGAAACAGAGTTGAACTAGATATGGTCCGTGTGTAGGAAACACAGTTCTTTTGTTCTGAGCACACTCACATTTCCCTCTGTATTAGAACTCTAGAAAGCAAGAGCGTGCTTCTTGCTCTAAAGCAGAGTGTGTTTCATGGATGAGAACTGTGCGTGTGTTTCCCTTCATAAACGGAGTTAAATGCCAGGCTCTGTGTCTTTCTTCAAGCAAGACTTGGTTTCAGGTAAACACAGTCACTTTTCACCTCAAAGGAAGCTACATTGTTCACAAAGCCCACACGTTTCTCGCTCTTAACTGAAAAGCATTGGATGTTAGAGGACCTGTGGTTTGTATCAGTTTCAGAAACAGAGTTGAACTAGATATGGTCTGTGTGTGTAGGAAACACAGTTCTTTTGTTCTGAGCACACTCACGTTTCCCTCTCTATTAGAGACTCTAGAAAGCAAGAGCGTGCTTCTTGCTCTAAAGCAGAGTGTGTTTCATGGATGAGAACTGTGCCGTGTGTTTCCCTTCAGAAACGGAGTTAAATGCCATGCGTGTGTCTTCCTAAAAGCAAGACTTCGTTTCAGGTAAACGAAGTCACTTTCAGCTCAAATGAAGTTACATTGTTCACGAAGCTCACACGTTTCTCGCTCTTAACTGAAAAGCATTGGATGTTATAGGACCTGTGGTTTGTATCAGTTTCAGAAACAGACTTGAACTAGATATGGTCTGTGTGTGTAGGAAACACAGTTCTTTTGTTCTGAGCACACTCACGTTTCCCTCTGTATTAGAGACTCTAGAAAGCAAAAGCGTGCTTCTTGCTCTAAAGCAGTGTGTGTTTCATAGAAGAGAACTGTGCCGTTTGTTTCCCTTCAGAAACGGAGTTAAATGCCAGGCGTGTGTCTTCCTACAAGCAAGACTTCATTTCAGGTAAACGTAGTCACTTTTCAGCTCAAACGAAGCTACATTGTTCACAAAGCTCACACGTTTTTCGCTCTTAAATGAAAAGCATTGGATGTTAGACGACCTGTGGTTTGTATCAGTTTCAGAAACAGAGTTGAACTAGATATGGTCCGTGTGTGTAGGAAACACAGTTCTTTTATTCTGAGCACACTCACGTTTCCCTCTGTATTAGAGACTCTAGAAACAAGAGAGTACTTCTTGCTCTAAAGCAGAGTGTGTTTCATGGATGATGACTGTGCCGTGTGTTTCCATTCAGAAATGGAGTTAATGCCAGAAGTGTGTCTTCCTACAAGCAAGACTTCGTTTCAGGTAAACGCAGTCACTTTTCACCTCAAACGAAGCTACATTGTTCACGAAGCTCACCTGTTTCTCGCTCTTAACTGAAAAGCATTGGATGTTAGACGACCTGTGGTTTGTATCAGTTTCAGAAACAGAGTTGTATTAGATATGGTCTGTGTGTGTAGGAAACACAGTTCATTTGTTATGAGCACACTCACGTTTCCCTCTGTATTAGAGACTCTAGAAAGCAAGAGCATGCTTCTTGCTCTAAAGCAGAGTGTGTTTCATGGATGAGAACTGTGCGTGTGTTTCCCTTCAGAAACAGATTTAAATGCCAGGCTCTGTGTCTTTCTTCAAGCAAGACTTGGTTTCAGGTAAACACAGTCACTTTTCACCTCAAAGTAAGCTACATTGTTCACAAAGCCCACACGTTTCTCGCTCTTAACTGAAAAGCATTGGATGTTAGAGGACCTGTGGTTTGTATCAGTTTCAGAAACAGAGTTGAACTAGATATGGTCTGTGTGTGTAGGAAACACAGTTCTTTTGTTCTGAGCACACTCACGTTTCCCTCTCTATTAGAGACTCTAGAAAGCAAGAGCGTGCTTCTTGCTCTAAAGCAGAACGTGTTTCATGGATGAGAACTGTGCCGTGTGTTTCCATTCAGAAACGGAGTTAATGCCAGAAGTGTGTCTTCCTACAAGCAAGACTTCTTTTCAGGTAAACGCAGTCACTTTTCACCTCAAACGAAGCTACATTGTTCACAAAGCCCACACGTTTCTCGCTCTTAACTGAAAAGCATTGGATGTTAGAGGACCTGTGGTTTGCATCAGTTTCAGAAACAGAGTTGTATTAGATATGGTCTGTGTGTGTAGGAAACACATTACTTTTGTTCTGAGCACACTCACGTTTCCCTCTGTATTAGAGATTCTAGAAAGCAAGAGTGTGCTGCTTGCGCTAAAGCAGAATGTGTTTCATGGATGAGGACTGTGCCGTGTGTTTCCATTCAGAAACGGAGTTAATGCCAGAAGTCTGTCTTCCTACAAGCAAGACTTCGTTTCAGGTAAACGCAGTCACTTTTCATCTCAAACGAAGCTACATTGTTCACGAAGCTCACCCATTTCTCACTCTTAACTGAAAAGCATTGGATGTTAGACGACCTGTGGTTTGTATCAGTTTCAGAAACAGAGTTGTATTAGATATGGTCTGTGTGTGTAGGAAACACAGTTCATTTGTTATGAGCACACTCACGTTTCCCTCTGTATTAGAGACTCTAGAAAGCAAGAGCGTGCTTCTTGCTCTAAATCAGAGTGTGTTTCATGGATTAGAACTGTGCCTTGTGTTTCCCTTCAGAAACGGAGTTGAATGCCAGGCTCTGTGTCTTTCTTCAAGCAAGACTTCGTTTCAGGTAAACACAGTCACTTTTCAGCTCAAACGAAGCTACATTGTTCACGAAGCTCACACGTTTCTCGCTCTTAACTGAAAAGCATTGGATGTTAGAGGACCTGTGGTTTGTATCAGTTTCAGAAACAGAGTTGAACTAGATATGGTCCGTGTGTAGGAAACACAGTTCTTTTGTTCTGAGCACACTCACATATCCCTCTGTATTAGAACTCTAGAAAGCAAGAGCGTGCTTCTTGCTCTAAAGCAGAACGTGTTTCATGGATGAGAACTGTGCGTGTGTTTCCCTTCATAAACGGAGTTAAATGCCAGGCTCTGTGTCTTTCTTCAAGCAAGACTTGGTTTCAGGTAAACACAGTCACTTTTCACCTCAAAGGAAGCTACATTGTTCACAAAGCCCACACGTTTCTCGCTCTTAACTGAAAAGCATTGGATGTTAGAGGACCTGTGGTTTGTATCAGTTTCAGAAACAGAGTTGAACTAGATATGGTCTGTGTGTGTAGGAAACACAGTTCTTTTGTTCTGAGCACACTCACGTTTCCCTCTCTATTAGAGACTCTAGAAAGCAAGAGCGTGCTTCTTGCTCTAAAGCAGAATGTGTTTCATGGATGAGAACTGTGCCGTGTGTTTCCCTTCAGAAACGGAGTTAAATGCCATGCGTGTGTCCTCCTAAAAGCAAGACTTCGTTTCAGGTAAACGAAGTCACTTTCAGCTCAAATGAAGTTACATTGTTCACGAAGCTCACACGTTTCTCGCTCTTAACTGAAAAGCATTGGATGTTATAGGACCTGTGGTTTGTATCAGTTTCAGAAACAGACTTGAACTAGATATGGTCTGTGTGTGTAGGAAACACAGTTCTTTTGTTCTGAGCACACTCACGTTTCCCTCTGTATTAGAGACTCTAGAAAGCAAAAGCGTGCTTCTTGCTCTAAAGCAGTGTGTGTTTCATAGATGAGAACTGTGCCGTTTGTTTCCCTTCACAAACGGAGTTAAATGCCAGGCGTGTGTCTTCCTACAAGCAAGACTTCATTTCAGGTAAACGTAGTCACTTTTCAGCTCAAACGATGCTACATTGTTCACAAAGCTCACACGTTTTTCGCTCTTAAATGAAAAGCATTGGATGTTAGACGACCTGTGGTTTGTATCAGTTTCAGAAACAGAGTTGAACTAGATATGGTCCGTGTGTGTAGGAAACACAGTTCTTTTATTCTGAGCACACTCACGTTTCCCTCTGTATTAGAGACTCTAGAAAGCAAGAGAGTACTTCTTGCTCTAAAGCAGAGTGTGTTTCATGGATGATGACTGTGCCGTTTGTTTCCATTCAGAAATGGAGTTAATGCCAGAAGTGTGTCTTCCTACAAGCAAGACTTCGTTTCAGGTAAACGCAGTCACTTTTCACCTCAAACGAAGCTACATTGTTCACGAAGCTCACCTGTATCTCGCTCTTAACTGAAAAGCATTGGATGTTAGACGACCTGTGGTTTGTATCAGTTTCAGAAACAGAGTTGTATTAGATATGGTCTGTGTGTGTAGGAAACACAGTTCATTTGTTATGAGCACACTCACGTTTCCCTCTGTATTAGAGACTCTAGAAAGCAAGAGCGTGCTTCTTGCTCTAAAGCAGAGTGTGTTTCATGGATGAGAACTGTGCGTGTGTTTCCCTTCAGAAACAGATTTAAATGCCAGGCTCTGTGTCTTTCTTCAAGCAAGACTTCGTTTCAGGTAAACACAGTCACTTTTCACCTCAAAGGAAGCTACATTGTTCACAAAGCCCACACGTTTCTCGCTCTTAACTGAAAAGCATTGGATGTTAGAGGACCTGTGGTTTGTATCAGTTTCAGAAACAGAGTTGAACTAGATATGGTCTGTGTGTGTAGGAAACACAGTTCTTTTGTTCTGAGCACACTCACGTTTCCCTCTCTATTAGAGACTCTAGAAAGCAAGAGCGTGCTTCTTGCTCTAAAGCAGAACGTGTTTCATGGATGAGAACTGTGCCGTGTGTTTCCATTCAGAAACGGAGTTAATGCCAGAAGTGTGTCTTCCTACAAGCAAGACTTCTTTTCAGGTAAACGCAGTCACTTTTCACCTCAAACGAAGCTACATTGTTCACAAAGCCCACACGTTTCTCGCTCTTAACTGAAAAGCATTGGATGTTAGAGGACCTGTGGTTTGTATCAGTTTCAGAAACAGAGTTGAACTAGATATGGTCCGTGTGTAGGAAACACATTACTTTTGTTCTGAGCACACTCACGTTTCCCTCTGTATTAGAGACTCTAGAAAGCAAGAGAGTGCTTCTTGCTCTAAAGCAGAGTGTGTTTCATGGATGAGAACTGCGCCGTGTGTTTCCCTTCAGAAACGGAGTTAAATGCCAGGCTCTGTGTCTATCTTCAAGCAAGACATCGTTTCAGGTAAACGTAGTCACTTTTCAGCTCAAACGAAGCTACATTGTTCACAAAGCTCACACGTTTTTCGCTTTTAACTGAAAAGCATTGGATGTTATAGGACCTGTGGTTTGTATCAGTTTCAGAAACAGAGTTGAACTAGATATGGTCCGTGTGTAGGAAACACAGTTCTTTTGTTCTGAGCACACTCACGTTTCCCTCTGTATTAGAACTCTAGAAAGCAAGAGCGTGCTTCTTGCTCTAAATCAGAGTGTGTTTCATGGATGAGAACTGTGCGTGTGTTTCCCTTCAGAAACGGAGTTAAATGCCAGGCTCTGTGTCTTTCTTCAAGCAAGACTTGGTTTCAGGTAAACGCAGTCACTTTTCAGCTCAAACGAAGCTACATTGTTCACGAAGCTCACACGTTTCTCGCTCTTAACTGAAAAGCATTGGACGTTAGAGGACCTGTGGTTTGTATCAGTTTCAGAAACAGAGTTGAACTAGATATGGTCTGTGTGTGTAGGAAACACAGTTCTTTTGTTCTGAGCACACTCACGTTTCCCTCTGTATTAGAGACTCTATAAAGCAAGAGCGTGCTTCTTGCTCTAAAGCAGAGTGTGTTTCATGGATGAGGACTGTGCCGTGTGTTTCCCTTCAGAAACGGAGTTAAATGCCATGCATGTGTCTTCCTAAAAGCAAGACTTCGTTTCAGGTAAACGAAGTCACTTTCAGCTCAAATGAAGTTACGTTGTTCACGAAGCTCACACGTTTCTCGCTCTTAACTGAAAAGCATTGGATGTTAGAGGACCTGTGGTTTGTATCAGTTTCAGAAACAGAGTTGAACTAGATATGGTCTGTGTGTGTAGGAAACACAGTTCTTTTGTTCTGAGCACACTCACGTTTCCCTCTGTATTAGAGACTCTAGAAAGCAAAAGCGTGCTTCTTGCTCTAATGCAGTGTGTGTTTCATGGATGAGAACTGTGCCGTGTGTTTCCCTTCAGAAACGGAGTTAAATGCCAGGCGTGTGTCTTCCTACAAGCAAGACTTCGTTTCAGGTAAACGTAGTCACTTTTCAGCTCAAACGAAGCTACATTGTTCACAAAGCTCACACGTTTTTCGCTCTTAAATGAAAAGCATTGGATGTTATAGGACCTGTGGTTTGTATCAGTTTCAGAAACAGAGTTGAACTAGATATGGTCCGTGTGTGTAGGAAACACAGTTCTTTTGTTCTGAGCACACCCACGTTTCCCTCTGTATTAGAGACTCTAGAAAGCAAGAGTGTGCTTCTTGCTCTAAAGCAGAGTGTGTTTCATGGATGAGAACTGCAACGTGTGATTCCCTTCAAAAACGGAGATAATGCCAGGCTCTGTGTCTTTCTTCAAGCAAGACTTCTTTTCAGGTAAACGCAGTCACTTTTCACCTCAAACGAAGCTACATTGTTCACGAAGCGCACACGTTTCTCGCTCTTAACTGAAAAGCATTGGATGTTAGAGGACCTGTGGTTTGTATCAGTTTCAGAAACAGAGTTGAACAAGATATGGTCCATGTGTAGGAAACACATTACTTTTGTTCTGTCCAGACTCACGTTTCCCTCTGTATTAGAGACTCTAGAAAGCAAGAGTGTGCTTCTTGCTCTAAAGCAGAACGTGTTTCATGGATGAGAACTGTGCCGTGTGTTTCCATTCAGAAACGGAGTTAATGCCAGAAGTGTGTCTTCCTACAAGCAAGACTTCTTTTCAGGTAAACGCAGTCACTTTTCACCTCAAACGAAGCTACATTGTTCACAAAGCCCACACGTTTCTCGCTCTTAACTGAAAAGCATTGGATGTTAGAGGACCTGTGGTTTGCATCAGTTTCAGAAACAGAGTTGTATTAGATATGGTCTGTGTGTGTAGGAAACACATTACTTTTGTTCTGAGCACACTCACGTTTCCCTCTGTATTAGAGATTCTAGAAAGCAAGAGTGTGCTGCTTGCGCTAAAGCAGAATGTGTTTCATGGATGAGGACTGTGCCGTGTGTTTCCATTCAGAAACGGAGTTAATGCCAGAAGTGTGTCTTCCTACAAGCAAGACTTCGTTTCAGGTAAACGCAGTCACTTTTCATCTCAAACGAAGCTACATTGTTCACGAAGCTCACCCATTTCTCACTCTTAACTGAAAAGCATTGGATGTTAGACGACCTGTGGTTTGTATCAGTTTCAGAAACAGAGTTGTATTAGATATGGTCTGTGTGTGTAGGAAACACAGTTCATTTGTTATGAGCACACTCACGTTTCCCTCTGTATTAGAGACTCTAGAAAGCAAGAGCGTGCTTCTTGCTCTAAATCAGAGTGTGTTTCATGGATTAGAACTGTGCCTTGTGTTTCCCTTCAGAAACGGAGTTGAATGCCAGGCTCTGTGTCTTTCTTCAAGCAAGACTTCGTTTCAGGTAAACACAGTCACTTTTCAGCTCAAACGAAGCTACATTGTTCACGAAGCTCACACGTTTCTCGCTCTTAACTGAAAAGCATTGGATGTTAGAGGACCTGTGGTTTGTATCAGTTTCAGAAACAGAGTTGAACTAGATATGGTCCGTGTGTAGGAAACACAGTTCTTTTGTTCTGAGCACACTCACATATCCCTCTGTATTAGAACTCTAGAAAGCAAGAGCGTGCTTCTTGCTCTAAAGCAGAGCGTGTTTCATGGATGAGAACTGTGCGTGTGTTTCCCTTCATAAACGGAGTTAAATGCCAGGCTCTGTGTCTTTCTTCAAGCAAGACTTGGTTTCAGGTAAACACAGTCACTTTTCACCTCAAAGGAAGCTACATTGTTCACAAAGCCCACACGTTTCTCGCTCTTAAATGAAAAGCATTGGATGTTAGACGACCTGTGGTTTGTATCAGTTTCAGAAACAGAGTTGAACTAGATATGGTCCGTGTGTGTAGGAAACACAGTTCTTTTATTCTGAGCACACTCACGTTTCCCTCTGTATTAGAGACTCTAGAAAGCAAGAGAGTACTTCTTGCTCTAAAGCAGAGTGTGTTTCATGGATGATGACTGTGCCGTGTGTTTCCATTCAGAAATGGAGTTAATGCCAGAAGTGTGTCTTCCTACAAGCAAGACTTCGTTTCAGGTAAACGCAGTCACTTTTCACCTCAAACGAAGCTACATTGTTCACGAAGCTCACCTGTTTCTCGCTCTTAACTGAAAAGCATTGGATGTTAGACGACCTGTGGTTTGTATCAGTTTCAGAAACAGAGTTGTATTAGATATGGTCTGTGTGTGTAGGAAACACAGTTCATTTGTTATGAGCACACTCACGTTTCCCTCTGTATTAGAGACTCTAGAAAGCAAGAGCGTGCTTCTTGCTCTAAAGCAGAGTGTGTTTCATGGATGAGAACTGTGCGTGTGTTTCCCTTCAGAAACAGATTTAAATGCCAGGCTCTGTGTCTTTCTTCAAGCAAGACTTCGTTTCAGGTAAACACAGTCACTTTTCACCTCAAAGGAAGCTACATTGTTCACAAAGCCCACACGTTTCTCGCTCTTAACTGAAAAGCATTGGATGTTAGAGGACCTGTGGTTTGTATCAGTTTCAGAAACAGAGTTGAACTAGATATGGTCTGTGTGTGTAGGAAACACAGTTCTTTTGTTCTGAGCACACTCACGTTTCCCTCTCTATTAGAGACTCTAGAAAGCAAGAGCGTGCTTCTTGCTCTAAAGCAGAACGTGTTTCATGGATGAGAACTGTGCCGTGTGTTTCCATTCAGAAACGGAGTTAATGCCAGAAGTGTGTCTTCCTACAAGCAAGACTTCTTTTCAGGTAAACGCAGTCACTTTTCACCTCAAACGAAGCTACATTGTTCACAAAGCCCACACGTTTCTCGCTCTTAACTGAAAAGCATTGGATGTTAGAGGACCTGTGGTTTGTATCAGTTTCAGAAACAGAGTTGAACTAGATATGGTCCGTGTGTAGGAAACACATTACTTTTGTTCTGAGCACACTCACGTTTCCCTCTGTATTAGAGACTCTAGAAAGCAAGAGAGTGCTTCTTGCTCTAAAGCAGAGTGTGTTTCATGGATGAGAACTGCGCCGTGTGTTTCCCTTCAGAAACGGAGTTAAATGCCAGGCTCTGTGTCTATCTTCAAGCAAGACATCGTTTCAGGTAAACGTAGTCACTTTTCAGCTCAAACGAAGCTACATTGTTCACAAAGCTCACACGTTTTTCGCTTTTAACTGAAAAGCATTGGATGTTATAGGACCTGTGGTTTGTATCAGTTTCAGAAACAGAGTTGAACTAGATATGGTCCGTGTGTAGGAAACACAGTTCTTTTGTTCTGAGCACACTCACGTTTCCCTCTGTATTAGAACTCTAGAAAGCAAGAGCGTGCTTCTTGCTCTAAATCAGAGTGTGTTTCATGGATGAGAACTGTGCGTGTGTTTCCCTTCAGAAACGGAGTTAAATGCCAGGCTCTGTGTCTTTCTTCAAGCAAGACTTGGTTTCAGGTAAACGCAGTCACTTTTCAGCTCAAACGAAGCTACATTGTTCACGAAGCTCACACGTTTCTCGCTCTTAACTGAAAAGCATTGGACGTTAGAGGACCTGTGGTTTGTATCAGTTTCAGAAACAGAGTTGAACTAGATATGGTCTGTGTGTGTAGGAAACACAGTTCTTTTGTTCTGAGCACACTCACGTTTCCCTCTGTATTAGAGACTCTATAAAGCAAGAGCGTGCTTCTTGCTCTAAAGCAGAGTGTGTTTCATGGATGAGGACTATGCCGTGTGTTTCCCTTCAGAAACGGAGTTAAATGCCATGCATGTGTCTTCCTAAAAGCAAGACTTCGTTTCAGGTAAACGAAGTCACTTTCAGCTCAAATGAAGTTACGTTGTTCACGAAGCTCACACGTTTCTCGCTCTTAACTGAAAAGCATTGGATGTTAGAGGACCTGTGGTTTGTATCAGTTTCAGAAACAGAGTTGAACTAGATATGGTCTGTGTGTGTAGGAAACACAGTTCTTTTGTTCTGAGCACACTCACGTTTCCCTCTGTATTAGAGACTCTAGAAAGCAAAAGCGTGCTTCTTGCTCTAATGCAGTGTGTGTTTCATGGATGAGAACTGTGCCGTGTGTTTCCCTTCAGAAACGGAGTTAAATGCCAGGCGTGTGTCTTCCTACAAGCAAGACTTCGTTTCAGGTAAACGTAGTCACTTTTCAGCTCAAACGAAGCTACATTGTTCACAAAGCTCACACGTTTTTCGCTCTTAAATGAAAAGCATTGGATGTTATAGGACCTGTGGTTTGTATCAGTTTCAGAAACAGAGTTGAACTAGATATGGTCCGTGTGTGTAGGAAACACAGTTCTTTTGTTCTGAGCACACTCACGTTTCCCTCTGTATTAGAGACTCTAGAAAGCAAGAGTGTGCTTCTTGCTCTAAAGCAGAGTGTGTTTCATGGATGAGAACTGCAACGTGTGATTCCCTTCAAAAACGGAGATAATGCCAGGCTCTGTGTCTTTCTTCAAGCAAGACTTCTTTTCAGGTAAACGCAGTCACTTTTCACCTCAAACGAAGCTACATTGTTCACGAAGCGCACACGTTTCTCGCTCTTAACTGAAAAGCATTGGATGTTAGAGGACCTGTGGTTTGTATCAGTTTCAGAAACAGAGTTGAACAAGATATGGTCCATGTGTAGGAAACACATTACTTTTGTTCTGTCCAGACTCACGTTTCCCTCTGTATTAGAGACTCTAGAAAGCAAAAGCGTGCTTCTTGCTCTAAAGCAGAGTGTGTTTCATGGATGAGAACTGTGCCGTGTGTTTCCCTTCAGAAACGGAGTTAAATGCCAGGCGTGTGTCTTCCTACAAGCAAGACTTCATTTCAGGTAAACGCAGTCACTTTCAGCTCAAAAGAAGTTACATTGTTCACGAAGCTCACACGTTTCTCGCTCTTAACTGAAAAGCATTGGATGTTAGAGGACCTGTGGTTTGTATCAGCTTCAGAAACAGAGTTGAACTAGATATGGTCCGTGTGTAGGAAACACAGTTCTTTTGTTCAGAGCACACTCACGTTTCCCTCTGTATTAGAGACTCTAGAAAGCAAGTGCGTGCTTCTTGCTCTAAAGCAGAGTGTGTTATATGGATGAGAACTGCGCCTTGTGTTTCCCTTCAGAAACGGAGTTAAATGCCTGGCTCTGTGTCTATCTTCAAGCAAGACTTTGTTTCAGGTAAACACAGTCACTTTTCACATCAAACAAAGCTACATTGTTCACGAAGCCCACATGTTTCTCGCTCTTAACTGAAAAGCATTGGATGTTACAGGACCTGTGGTTTGCATCAGTTTCAGAAACAGAGTTGTATTAGATATGGTCTGTGTGTGTAGGAAACACAGTTCTTTTGTTCTGAGCACACTCACGTTTCCCTCTGTATAAGAGATTCTAGAAAGCAAGAGCGAGCTTCTTGCTCTAAAGCAGAATGTGTTTCATGGATGAGGACTGTGCCGTGTGTTTCCCTTCAGAAAAGGACTTAAATGCGAGGCGTGTGTCTTCCTACAAGCAAGACTTCGTTTCAGGTAAACGCAGTCACTTTTCACCTCAAACGAAGCTACATTGTTCACAAAGCTCACCCGTTTCTCGCTCTTAACTGAAAAGCATTGGATGTTAGACGACCTGTGGTTTGTATCAGTTTCAGAAACAGAGTTGAACTAGATATGGTCCGTGTGTGTAGGAAACACAGTTCATTTGTTATGAGCATACTCACGTTTCCCTCTGTATTAGAGAATCTAGAAAGCAAGAGCGTGCTTCTTGCTCTAAAGCAGAGTGTGTTTCATGGATGAGAACTGTGCCGTGTGTTTCCCTTCAGAAACGGAGTTAAATGCCAGGCATGTGTCTTCCTACAAGCAAGACATCGTTTCAGGTAAACGTAGTCACTTTTCAGCTCAAACGAAGCTACATTGTTCACAAAGCTCACACGTTTTTCGCTCTTAACTGAAAAGCATTGGATGTTATAGGACCTGTGGTTTGTATCAGTTTCAGAAACAGAGTTGAACTAGATATGGTCCGTGTGTGTAGGAAATACAGTTCTTTTGTTTTGAGCACACTTACGTTTCCCTCTGTATTAGAGACTCTAGAAAGCAAAAGCGTGCTTCTTGCTCTAAAGCAGAGTGTGTTTCAAGGATGAGAACTGTGCCGTGTGTTTCCATTCAGAAACGGAGTTAAATGCCCGGCGTGTGTCTTCCTACCAGCAAGACTTCGTTTCAGGTAAACGCAGTCACTTTCAGCTCGAATGAAGTTACATTGTTCACGAAGCTCACACGTTTCTCCCTCTTAACTGAAAAGCATTGGATGTTAGACGACCTGTGGTTTGTACCAGTTTCAGAAACAGACTTGAACTAGATATTGTCCGTGTGTGTAGGAAACACAGTTCTTTTGTTCTGAGCACACTCACGTTTCCCTCTCTATTAGAGACTCTAGAAAGCAAGAGCGTGCTTCTTGTTCGAAAGCAGAACGTGTTTCATGGATGAGAACTGTGCCGTGTGTTTCCATTCAGAAACGGAGTTAATGCCAGAAGTGTGTCTTCCTACAAGCAAGACTTCGTTTCAGGTAAACGCAGTCACTTTTCACCTCAAACGAAGCTACATTGTTCACGAAGCTCACCCGTTTCTCGCTCTTAACTGAAAAGCATTGGATGTAAGACGACCTGTGGTTTGTATCATTTTCAGAAACAGAGTTGAACTAGATATGGTCCGTGTGTGTAGGAAACACAGTTCATTTGTTATGAGCACACTCACGTTTTCCTCTGTATTAGAGACTCTAGAAAGCAAGAGCGTGCTTCTTGCTCTAAAGCAGAGTGTGTTTCTTGGATGAGAACTGTGCCGTGTGTTTCCCTTCAGAAACGGAGTTAAATGCCAGGCGTGTGTCTTCATACAAGCAAGACTTCGTTTCAGGTAAACACAGTCACTTTTCGGCTCAAACGAAGCTACATTGTTCACGAAGCTCACACGTTTCTCGCTCTTACCTGAAAAGTATTGGATATTAGACGACCTGTGGTTTGTATCAGTTTCAGAAACAGAGTTGAACTAGATATGGTCCGTGTGTGTAGGAAACACAGTTCTTTTGTTCTGAGCACACTCACGTTTCCCTCTATATTAGAGACTCTAGAAAGCAAGAGCGTGCTTCTTGCTCTAAAGCAGAGTGTGTTACATGGATGAGAACTGTGCCGTGTGTTTCCCTTCAGAAACGGAGTTAAATGCCATGCGTGTGTCTTCTAAAAAGCAAGACTTCGTTTCAGGTAAACGAAGTCACTTTCTGCTCAAATGAAGTTAAATTATTCACGAAGCTCACACGTTTCCCGCTCTTAACTGAAAAGCATTGGATGATAGAGGACCTGTGGTTTGTATCAGTTTCAGAAACAGAGTTGAACTAGATATGGTCTGTGTGTGTATGAAACACAGTTCTTTTGTTCTGAGTACACTCACGTTTCCCTCTGTATTAGAGACTCTAGAAAGCAAAAGCATGCTTCTTGCTCTAAAGCAGTGTGTGTTTCATGGATGAGAACTGTGCCGTGTGTTTGCCTTCATAAACGGAGTTAAATGCCAGGCGTGTGTCTTCCTACAAGCAAGACATCGTTTCAGGTAAACGCAGTCACTTTTCACCTCAAACGAAGTTACATTGTTCACGAAGCTCACACGTTTCTCCCTCTTAACTGAAAAGCATTGGATGTTAGACGACCTGTGGTTTGTATCAGTTTCAGAAACAGAGTTGAACTAGATATGGTCTGTGTGTGTAGGAAACACAGTTTCTTTTTTCTGAGCACACTCACGTTTCCCTCTGTATTAGAGGCTCTAGAAAGCAAGTGCGTGCTTCTTGCTCTAAAGCAGAGTGTGTTTCATGGATGAGAACTGTGCGTGTGTTTCCCTTCAGAAACGGAGTTAAATGCCAGGCTCTGTGTCTTTCTTCAAGCAAGACTTCGTTTAGGTAAACACAGTCACTTTTCACCTCAAACGAAGCTATATTGTTCACGAAGCCCACACGTTTCTCGCTCTTAACTGAAAAGAATTGGATGTTAGAGGACCTGTGGTTTGTATCAGTTTCAGAAACAGAGTTGAACTAGATATGATCCGTGTGTGTAGGAAACACAGTTCTTTTGTTCTGAGCACACTCACGTTTCCCTCTCTATTAGAGACTCTAGAAAGCAAGAGCGTGCTTCTTGCTCTAAAGCAGAACGTGTTTCATGGATGAGAACTGTGCCGTGTGTTTCCATTCAGAAACGGAGTTAATGCCAGAAGTGTGTCTTCCTACATGCAAGACTTCGTTTCAGGTAAACGCAGTCACTTTTCACCTCAAACGAAGCTACATTGTTCACGAAGCTCACCCGTTTCTCGCTCTTAACTGAAAAGCATTGGATGTTAGACACCTGTGGTTTGTATCAGTTTCAGAAACAGAGTTGAACTAGATATGGTCCGTGTGTGTAGGAAACACAGTTCATTTGTTATGAGCACACTCACGTTTCCCTCTGTATTAGAGACTCTAGAAAGCAAGAGCGTGCTTCTTGCTCTAAAGCAGAGTGTGTTTCATGGATGAGAACTGTGCCGTGTGTTTCCCTTCAGAAACGGAGTTAAATGCCAGGCGTGTGTCTTCATACAAGCAAGACTTTGTTTCAGGTAAACACAGTCACTTTTCGGCTCAAACGAAGCTACATTGTTCACGAAGCTCACACGTTTCTCGCTCTTACCTGAAAAGCATTGGATATTAGACGACCTGTGGTTTGTATCAGTTTCAGAAACACAGTTGAACTAGATATGGTCTCTGTGTGTAGGAAACACAGTTCTTTTGTTCTGAGCACACTCACGTTTCCCTCTGTATTAGAGACTCTAGAAAGCAAGCGCATGCTTCTTGCTCTAAAGCAGAACGTGTTTCATGGATGAGAACTGTGCCGTGTGTTTCCATTCAGAAACGGAGTTAATGCCAGAAGTGTGTCTTCCTACAAGCAAGACTTCGTTTCAGGTAAACGCAGTCACTTTTCAGCTCAAACGAAGCTACATTGTTCACGAAGCTCACACGTTTTTCGCTCTTAACTGAAAAGCATTGGATGTTAGAGGACCTGTGGTTTGTATCAGTTTCAGAAACAGAGTTGAACTAGATATGGTCTGTGTGTGTAGGAAACACAGTTCTTTTGTTCTGAGCACACTCACGTTTCCCTCTGTATTAGAGACTCTAGAAAGCAAAAGCGTGCTTCTTGCTCTAAAGCAGTGTGTGTTTCATGGATGAAAACTGTGCCGTGTGTTTCCCTTCAGAAACGGAGTTAAATGCCTGGTTTGTGTCTTCCTACAAGCAAGACTTCGTTTCAGGTAAACGTAGTCACTTTTCAGCTCAAACGAAGCTACATTGTTCACAAAGCTCACACGTTTTTCGCTCTTAAATGAAAAGCATTGGATGTTAGAGGACCTGTGGTTTGTATCAGTTTCAGAAACAGAGTTGAACTAGATATGGTCTGTGTGTGTAGGAAACACAGTTCTTTTATTCTGAGCACACTCACGTTTCCCTCTGTATTAGAGACTCTAGAAAGCAAGAGAGTGCTTCTTGCTCTAAAGCAGAGTGTGTTTCATGGATGAGAACTGCGCCGTGTGTTTCCCTTCAGAAACGGAGTTAAATGCCATGCGTGTGTCTTCCTAAAATAAGACTTTGTTTCAGGTAAACGAAGTCACTTTCAGCTCAAATGAAGTTACATTGTTCACGAAGCTCACACGTTTCTCGCTCTTAACTGAAAAGCATTGGATGTTAGAGGACCTGTGGTTTGTATCAGTTTCAGAAACAGAGTTGAACTAGATATGGTCTGTGTGTGTAGGAAACACAGTTCTTTTGTTCTGAGCACACTCACGTTTCCCTCTGTATTAGAGACTCTAGAAAGCAAAAGCGTGCTTCTTGCTCTAAAGCAGTGTGTGTTTCATGGATGAGAACTGTGCCGTGTGTTTCCCTTCAGAAACGGAGTTAATGCCAGAAGTGTGTCTTCCTACAAGCAAGACTTCGTTTCAGGTAAACGCAGTCACTTTTCAGCTCAAACGAAGCTACATTGTTCACGAAGCTCACACGTTTTTCGCTCTTAACTGAAAAGCATTGGATGTTAGAGGACCTGTGGTTTGTATCAGTTTCAGAAACAGAGTTGAACTAGATATGGTCTGTGTGTGTAGGAAACACAGTTCTTTTGTTCTGAGCACACTCACGTTTCCCTCTGTATTAGAGACTCTAGAAAGCAAAAGCGTGCTTCTTGCTCTAAAGCAGTGTGTGTTTCATGGATGAAAACTGTGCCGTGTGTTTCCCTTCAGAAACGGAGTTAAATGCCTGGTTTGTGTCTTCCTACAAGCAAGACTTCGTTTCAGGTAAACGTAGTCACTTTTCAGCTCAAACGAAGCTACATTGTTCACAAAGCTCACACGTTTTTCGCTCTTAAATGAAAAGCATTGGATGTTAGAGGACCTGTGGTTTGTATCAGTTTCAGAAACAGAGTTGAACTAGATATGGTCTGTGTGTGTAGGAAACACAGTTCTTTTATTCTGAGCACACTCACGTTTCCCTCTGTATTAGAGACTCTAGAAAGCAAGAGAGTGCTTCTTGCTCTAAAGCAGAGTGTGTTTCATGGATGAGAACTGCGCCGTGTGTTTCCCTTCAGAAACGGAGTTAAATGCCATGCGTGTGTCTTCCTAAAATAAGACTTTGTTTCAGGTAAACGAAGTCACTTTCAGCTCAAATGAAGTTACATTGTTCACGAAGCTCACACGTTTCTCGCTCTTAACTGAAAAGCATTGGATGTTAGAGGACCTGTGGTTTGTATCAGTTTCAGAAACAGAGTTGAACTAGATATGGTCTGTGTGTGTAGGAAACACAGTTCTTTTGTTCTGAGCACACTCACGTTTCCCTCTGTATTAGAGACTCTAGAAAGCAAAAGCGTGCTTCTTGCTCTAAAGCAGTGTGTGTTTCATGGATGAGAACTGTGCCGTGTGTTTCCCTTCAGAAACGGAGTTAAATGCCAGGTTGTGTCTTCCTACAAGCAAGACATCGTTTCAGGTAAACGTAGTCACTTTTCAGCTCAAACGAAGCTACATTGTTCACAAAGCTCACACGTTTTTCGCTCTTAAATGAAAAGCATTGGATGTTAGACGACCTGTGGTTTGTGTCAGTTTCAGAAACAGAGTTGAACTAGATATGGTCTCTGTGTGTAGGAAACACAGTTCTTTTATTCTGAGCACACTCACGTTTCCCTCTGTATTAGAGACTCTAGAAAGCAAGAGAGTGCTTCTTGCTCTAAAGCAGAGTGTGTTTCATGGATGAGAACTGCGCCGTGTGTTTCCCTTCGGAAACGGAGTTAAATGCCAGGCTCTGTGTCTATCTTCAAGCAAGACTTCGTTTCAGGTAATCGCAGTCATTTTTCACATCAAACGAAGCTACATTGTTCACGAAGCTCACCCGTTTCTCGCTCTTAACTGAAAAGCATTGGATGTTAGACGACCTGTGGTTTGTATCAGTTTCAGAAACAGAGTTGTATTAGATATGGTCTGTGTGTGTAGGAAACACAGTTCATTTGTTATGAGCACACTCACGTTTCCCTCTGTATTAGAGACTCTAGAAAGCAAGAGCGTGCTTCTCGCTCTAAATCAGAGTGTGTTTCATGGATGAGAACTGTGCCGTGTGTTTCCCTTCAGAAACGGAGTTGAATGCCAGGCTCTGTGTCTTTCCTCAAGCAAGACTTCGTTTCAGGTAAACGCAGTCACTTTTCAGCTCAAACGAAGCTACATTGTTCACGAAGCTCACATGTTTCTCGCTCTTAACTGAAAAGCATTGGATGTTAGAGGACCTGTGGTTTGTATCAGTTTCAGAAACAGAGTTGAACTAGATATGGTCCGTGTGTAGGAAACACAGTTCTTTTGTTCTGAGCACACTCACGTTTCCCTCTGTATTAGAACTCTAGGAAGCAAGAGCGTGCTTCTTGCTCTAAAGAAGAGTGTGTTTCATGGATGAGAACTGTGCGTGTCTTTCCCTTCAGAAACGGAGTTAAATGCCAGGCTCTGTGTCTTTCTTCAAGCAAGACTTGGTTTCAGGTAAACACAGTCACTTTTCACCTCAAAGGAAGCTACATTGTTCACAAAGCCCACACGTTTCTCGCTCATAACTGAAAAGCATTGGATGTTAGAGGACCTGTGGTTTGTATCAGTTTCAGAAACAGAGTTGAACTAGATATGGTCTGTGTGTGTAGGAAACACAGTTCTTTTGTTCTGAGCACACTCACGTTTCCCTCTCTATTAGAGACTCTAGAAAGCAAGAGCGTGCTTCTTGCTCTAAAGCAGAACGTGTTTCATGGATGAGAACTGTGCCGTGTGTTTCCATTCAGAAACGGAGTTAATGCCAGAAGTGTGTCTTCCTACAAGCAAGACTTCGTTTCAGGTAAACGCAGTCACTTTTCACCTCAAACGAAGCTACATTGTTCACGAAGCTCACACGTTTCTCGCTCTTAACTGAAAAGCATTGGATGTTAGAGGACCTGTGGTTTGTATCAGTTTCAGAAACAGAGTTGAACTAGATATGGTCTGTGTGTGTAGGAAACACAGTTCTTTTGTTCTGAGCACACTCACGTTTCCCTCTGTATTAGAGACTCTATATAGCAAGATCGTGCTTCTTGCTCTAAAGCAGAGTGTGTTTCATGGATGAGAACTGTGCCGTGTGTTTCCCTTCAGAAACGGAGTTAAATGCCATCGTGTGTCCTCCTAAAAACAAGACTTCGTTTCAGGTAAACGACGTCACTTTCAGCTCAAATGAAGTTACATTGTTCACGAAGCTCACACGTTTCTCGCTCTTAACTGAAAAGCATTGGATGTTAGAGGACCTGTGGTTTGTATCAGTTTCAGAAACAGAGTTGAACTAGATATGGTCTGTGTGTGTAGGAAACACAGTTCTTTTGTTCTGAGAACACTCACGTTTCCCTCTGTATTAGAGACTCTAGAAAGCAAGAGCGTGCTTCTTGCTCTAAAGCAGAACGTGTTTCATGGATGAGAACTGTGCCGTGTGTTTCCATTCAGAAACGGAGTTAATGCCAGAAGTGTGTCTTCCTACAATCAAGACTTCGTTTCAGGTAAACGCAGTCACTTTTCATCTCAAACGAAGCTACATTGTTCACGAAGCTAACCCGTTTCTCGCTCTTAACTGAAAAGCATTGGATGTTAGACGACCTGTGGTTTGTATCAGTTTCAGAAACAGAGTTGTATTAGATATGGTCTGTGTGTGTAGGAAACACAGTTCATTTGTTATGAGCACACTCACGTTTCCCTCTGTATTAGAGACTCTAGAAAGCAAGAGCGTGCTTCTTGCTCTAAATCAGAGTGTGTTTCATGGATGAGAACTGTGCCGTGTGTTTCCCTTCAGAAACGGAGTTGAATGCCAGGCTCTGTGTCTTTCTTCAAGCAAGACTTCGTTTCAGGTAAACGCAGTCACTTTTCAGCTCAAACGAAGCTACATTGTTCACGAAGCTCACACGTTTCTCGCTCTTAACTGAAAAGCATTGGATGTTAGAGGACCTGTGGTTTGTATCAGTTTCAGAAACAGAGTTGAACTAGATATGGTCCGTGTGTAGGAAACACAGTTCTTTTGTTCTGAGCACACTCACGTTTCCCTCTGTATTAGAACTCTAGAAAGCAAGAGCGTGCTTCTTGCTCTAAAGCAGAGTGTGTTTCATGGATGAGAACTGTGCGTGTGTTTCCCTTCAGAAACAGAGTTAAATGCCAGGCTCTGTGTCTTCTTCCAGCAAGACTTGGTTTCAGGTAAACACAGTCACTTTTCACCTCAAAGGAAGCTACATTGTTCACAAAGCCCACACGTTTCTCGCTCTTAACTGAAAAGCATTGGATGTTAGAGGACCTGTGGTTTGTATCAGTTTCAGAAACAGAGTTGAACTAGATATGGTCTGT
>CATKUP010000440.1:0-189587 GCA_949786385.1 Onychomys leucogaster | reverse complement strand
CAGCAGGAAACTTGAGTGTGCTGAGAACAAAATAACGGTGTTTCCTACATATATGGAACATATCTAGTTTAACTCTGCTTCTGCATTTGAAACAAACCACAGGTCCTGTATCATCAAATGCTTGTCAGGTAAGATCCGAAATGTGTGAGCTTCGTGAAAAATGTAGTTCGTTTGAGCTTTAAAGTAACTGCCCTTACCTGAAATGAAGTCTTGATTGTAGGAATACTCAGAGCCTGGGATTTAACTCCATTTCTGAAGTGAAAGACAGTAGAGTTCTCATCCATGGATCACACTATGCTTTAGAGCAAGAAGCATGCTCTTGCTTTCTAGAGTGTCTAATAGAGCAGGAAACCTGAGTGTGCTCATAACAAAAGAACGGTGTTTCCTACACATATGGAACATATCTAGTTTAACTCTGCTTCTGAAACTGAAACAAAGCACTGGTCCTCTAACATCCAATGCTTTTCTGTTAAGATCCGAAACGTGTGAGCTTCGTGAACAATGTAGTTCGTTTGAGCTGTAAAGTAACTGCCCTTACATGAAAGGAAATCTTGTTTGTAGGAAGAATCAGAGCCTGGGATTTAACTCCATTTCTGAATTGAAACACACAGCAGAGTTCTCATCCATGGATCACACTCTGCTATAGAGCAAGAAGCTCGCTCTTGCTTTCTAGAGTCTCTAATACAGGAGGAAATCTGAGTGTGACCAGAACAAAAGAACGGTGTTTCCTACACATACGGACCATATCTAATCCAACTCTGCTTCTGGAACTGATACAAAGCACTGGTTCTCTATTATCCAATGCTTGTCAGTGAAGATTAGAAACGTGTGAGCTTCGTGAATGATGTAGTACTTTTGAGCTGAAAAGTGACTGCCCTTACCTGTAACCAAGTCTTGCCTGTAGTAAGACACAGAGCCTGCAATTTAACTCCATTTCTGAAGGGAAACACACAGCATAGTTCTCATCCATGGATCACACCCTGCTTTAGAGCAAGAAGCATGCTGTTGCTTTCTAGAGTCTCTAATACAGCAAGAAACCTGAGTGTGCTGAGAACAAATGAACGGTGTTTCCTACACATACGGACCATATCTAGTCCAACTCTGCTTCTGGAACTGATACAAAGCACTGGTACTCTAACATCCAATGCTTGTGAGTTAAGATGAGAAACGTGTGAGCTTTGTGAACAATGTAGTTCGTTTGAGCTGAAAAGTGACTGCTCTTACCTGAAACGAAGTCTTGCTTGAAGTAAGACACAGAGCCTGGGATTTAACTCCATTTCTGAAGGAAAACACACAGCATAGTTCTCATCCATGGATCACACTCTGCTTTAGAGCGAGAAGCACACTCTTGCTTTCTAGAGTCTCTAATACTGCAGGAAACTTGAGTGTGCTGAGAACAAAAAAACGGTGTTTCCTACACATAGGGAACATATCTAGTTTAACTCTGCTTCTGAAACTGAACAAACCACAGGTCCTCTAACATCCAATTCTTGTCGGGTAAGATCCGAAACGTGTGAGCTTCGTGAACAATGTAGTTCGTTTGAGCTGTAAAGTAACTGCTCTTACCTGAAATGAAGTCTTGATTGTAGGAATACTCAGAGCCTGGGATTAAACTCCATTTCTGAAGTGAAACACAGCAGAGTTCTCATCCATTGATCACATTCTGCTTTAGAGCGAGAAGGAAGCTCTTGCTTTCTAGAGTCTCTAAGACAGCATGAAACGTGAGTGTGCTAAGAACAAAAGAACGATGTTGCCTACACATACGGACCATATGTAGTCCAAATCTGCTTCTGAAACTGATACAAAGCACTGGTCCTCTAACATCCAATGATTGTCTGTTAAAATGAGAAACGTGTGAGGTTCGTGAACGATGTGGTTCCTTTGAGCTATAAAGAAACTGCCCTTACATGAAAGGAAGTCTTGCTTGTAGGAAGAGTCAGAGCCTGGGATTTAACTCCATTTCTGAAGTGAAACACACAGCAGAGTTCTCATCCATTGATCACACTCTGCTTTAGAGCAAGACGCTCGCTCCTGCTTTCTAGAGTCTCTAATACAGGACGAAATCTGAGTGTGCCCAGAACAAAAGAACGGTGTTACCTACACATACGGACCATATCTAGTCCAACTCTGCTTCTGGAACTGATACAAAGCACTGGTCCTCTAACATCCAATGCTTGTTAGTTAAGATGAGAAACGTGTGAGCTTCGTGAATGATGTATTTCGTTTGACCTGTAAAGTAACTGCCCTTACCTGAAATGTAGTCTTGATTATAGGAAGACTCAGAGACTTGGATTTAACTCCGTTTCTGAAGTGAAACACACAGCAGAGTTCTCATCCATTGATCACACTCTGCTTTAGAGCAAGAAGCAAGCTCTTGCTTTCTAGAGGCTCTAAGACAGCATGAAACGTGAGTGTGCTAAGAACAAAAGAACGATGTTGCCTACACATACGGACCATATGTAGTCCAAATCTGCTTCTGAAACTGATACAAAGCACTGGTCCTCTAACATCCAATGCTTGTCAGTTAAGATAGAAACGTGTGAGCTTTATGAACGATGTAGTTCGTTTGAGCTGTAAAGAAACTGCCCTTACATGAAAGGAAGTCTTGCTTGTAGGAAGACTCAGAGCCTGGGATTTTACTCCTTTTCTGAAGTGAAACAGACAGCAGAGTTCTCATCCATTGATCACACTCTGCTATAGAGCAAGAAGCTCGCTCTTGCTTTCTAGAGTCTCTAATACAGGAGGAAATCTGAGTGTGACCAGAACAAAAGAACGGTGTTTCCTACACATACGGACCATATCTAATCCAACTCTGCTTCTGGAACTGATACAAAGCACTGGTTCTCTATTATCCAATGCTTGTCAGTGAAGATTAGAAACGTGTGAGCTTCGTGAATGATGTAGTACTTTTGAGCTGAAAAGTGACTGCCCTTACCTGAAACCAAGTCTTGCCTGTAGTAAGACACAGAGCCTGCAATTTAACTCCATTTCTGAAGGGAAACACACAGCATAGTTCTCATCCATGGATCACACCCTGCTTTAGAGCAAGAAGCATGCTGTTGCTTTCTAGAGTCTCTAATACAGCAAGAAACCTGAGTGTGCTGAGAACAAATGAACGGTGTTTCCTACACATACGGACCATATCTAGTCCAACTCTGCTTCTGGAACTGATACAAAGCACTGGTACTCTAACATCCAATGCTTGTGAGTTAAGATGAGAAACGTGTGAGCTTTGTGAACAATGTAGTTCGTTTGAGCTGAAAAGTGACTGCTCTTACCTGAAACGAAGTCTTGCTTGAAGTAAGACACAGAGCCTGGGATTTAACTCCATTTCTGAAGGAAAACACACAGCATAGTTCTCATCCATGGATCACACTCTGCTTTAGAGCGAGAAGCACACTCTTGCTTTCTAGAGTCTCTAATACTGCAGGAAATTTGAGTGTGCTGAGAACAAAAAAACGGTGTTTCCTACACATAGGGAACATATCTAGTTTAACTCTGCTTCTGAAACTGAACAAACCACAGGTCCTCTAACATCCAATTCTTGTCGGGTAAGATCCGAAACGTGTGAGCTTCGTGAACAATGTAGTTCGTTTGAGCTGTAAAGTAACTGCTCTTACCTGAAATGAAGTCTTGATTGTAGGAATACTCAGAGCCTGGGATTAAACTCCATTTCTGAAGTGAAACACAGCAGAGTTCTCATCCATTGATCACATTCTGCTTTAGAGCGAGAAGGAAGCTCTTGCTTTCTAGAGTCTCTAAGACAGCATGAAACGTGAGTGTGCTAAGAACAAAAGAACGATGTTGCCTACACATACGGACCATATGTAGTCCAAATCTGCTTCTGAAACTGATACAAAGCACTGGTCCTCTAACATCCAATGATTGTCTGTTAAAATGAGAAACGTGTGAGGTTCGTGAACGATGTAGTTCCTTTGAGCTATAAAGAAACTGCCCTTACATGAAAGGAAGTCTTGCTTGTAGGAAGATTCAGAGCCTGGGATTTAACTCCATTTCTGAAGTGAAACACACAGCAGAGTTCTCATCCATTGATCACACTCTGCTTTAGAGCAAGACGCTCGCTCCTGCTTTCTAGAGTCTCTAATACAGGACGAAATCTGAGTGTGCCCAGAACAAAAGAACGGTGTTACCTACACATACGGACCATATCTAGTCCAACTCTGCTTCTGGAACTGATACAAAGCACTGGTCCTCTAACATCCAATGCTTGTTAGTTAAGATGAGAAACGTGTGAGCTTCGTGAATGATGTATTTCGTTTGACCTGTAAAGTAACTGCCCTTACCTGAAATGTAGTCTTGATTATAGGAAGACTCAGAGACTTGGATTTAACTCCGTTTCTGAAGTGAAACACACAGCAGAGTTCTCATCCATTGATCACACTCTGCTTTAGAGCAAGTAGCACGCTCTTGCTTTCTAGGGCTATAAGACAGCATGAAACGTGAGTGTGCTAATAACAAAAGAACGATGTTGCCTACACATACGGACCATATGTAGTCCAAATCTGCTTCTGAAACTGATACAAAGCACTGGTCCTCTAACATCCAATGCTTGTCAGGTAAGATGAGAAACGTGTGAGCTTCAGGACCGATGTAGTTCTTTTGAGCTGAAAAGTGACTCCCCTTACCTGAAACCAAGTCTTGCTTTTAGTAAGACACAGACCCTGGGATTTAACTCCATTTCTGAAGGGAAACACACAGCATAGTTCTCATCCATGGATCACACTCTGCTTTAGAGCGAGAAGGAAGCTCATGCTTTCTAGAGTTTATAAGACAGCATGAAACGTGAGTGTGCTGAGAACAAAAGAACGATGTTGCCTACACATACGGACCATATGTAGTCCAAATCTGCTTCTGAAACTGATACAAAGCACTGGTCCTCTAACATCCACTGATTGTCTGTTAAAATGAGAAACGTGTGAGGTTCATGAATGATGTAGTTCCTTTGAGCTATAAAGAAACTGCCCTTACATAAAGGAAGTCTTGCTTGTAGGAAGACTCAGAGCCTGGCATTTAACTCCATTTCTGAAGTGAAACACACAGCAGAGTTCTCATCCATGGATCACACTCTGCTTTACAGCAAGAAGCTCGCTCCTGCTTTCTAGAGTCTCCAATTCAGTAGGAAATCTGAGTGTGCCCAGAACAAAAGCACGGTGTTTCCTACACATACAGACCATATCTAGTCCAACTCTGCTTCTGGAACTGATACAAAGCACTGGTCCTCTAACATCCAATGCTTGTCAGGTAAGATGAGAAACATGTGAGCTTCGTGAATGATGTAGTACTTTTGAGCTGAAAAGTGACTGCCCTTACCTGAAACGAAGTCTTGCTTGTAATAAGACACAGAGCCTGGGATTTAACTCCATTTCTGAAGTGAAACACACAGCAGTGTTCTCATCCATTGATCACACTCTGCATTAGAGCAATAAGCACGCTCTTGCTTTCTAGAGCTCTAAGACAGCATGAAACGTGAGTGTGCTAATAACAAAAGAAAGATGTTGCCTACACATACGGACCATATGTAGTCCAAATCTGCTTCTGAAACTGATACAAAGCACTGGTCCTCTAACATCCAATGCTTGTCAGTTAAGATAGAAACGTGTGAGCTTCATGAACGATGTAGTTCCTTTGAACTATAAAGAAACCGCCCTTACCTGAAATGAAGTCTTGATTGTAGGAAGACTCAGAGCCTGGGATTAAACTCCATATCTGAAGTGAAACACACAGCAGAGTTCTCATCCATTGATCACACTCGGCTTTAGAGCAAAATTCGCTCCTGCTTTCTAGAGTCTCTAATACAGGAGGAAATCTGAGTGTGACCAGAACAAAAGAACGGTGTTTCCTACACATACGGACCATATCTAGTCCAACTCTGCTTCTGGAACTGATACAAAGCACTGGTCCTCTAACATCCAATGCTTGTCAGGTAAGATGAGAAACGTGTGAGCTTCAGGAACGATGTAGTTCTTTTGAGCTGAAAAGTGACTCCCCTTACCTGAAACCAAGTCTTGCTTGTAGTAAGACACAGACCCTGGGATTTAAATCCATTTCTGAAGGGAAACACACAGCAGAGTTCTCAAACATGGATCACACTCTGCTTTAGAGCAAGAAGCATGCTCTTGCTTTCTAGTGTATCTAATACAGCAGGAAACCTGAGTGTGCTCATAACAAAAGAACGGTGTTTCCTACACATACGGACCATATCTAGTCCAAATCTGCTTCTGGAACTCATACAAAGCACTGGTTCTCTATTATCCAATGCTTGTCAGTTAAGATTAGAAACGTGTGAGCTTCGTGAATGATGTAGTTCGTTTGAGCTGAAAAGTGACTGCCCTTACCTGAAACCAAGTCTTGCCTGTAGTAAGACACAGAGCCTGCAATTTAACTGCATTTCTGAAGGGAAACACACAGCATAGTTCTCATCCATGGATCACACTCTGCTTTAGAGCAAGAAGCATGCTCTTGCTTTCTAAAGTCTCTAATACAGCAGGAAACCTGAGTGTACTCATAACAAAAGAACGGGATTTCCTACACATACGGAACATATCTAGTTTAACTCTGCTTCTGAAACTGAAACAAAGCACTGGTCCTCTAACATCCAATGCTTGCCTGTTAAGATGAGAAACATGTGAGCTTCGTGAATGATGTAGTACTTTTATGCTGAAAAGTGACTGCCCTTACCTGAAACGAATTCTTGCTTGTAGGAGGACACAGAGCCTGGGATTTAACTCCATTTCTGAAGGGAAACACACAGCAGAGTTCTCATCCATGGATCACACTCTGCTTTAGAGCGAGAAGCAAGCACTTGCTTTCTAGAGTCTCTATGACAGCATGAAACGTGTGTGTGCTGAGAACAAAAGAACGATGTTGCCTACACATACGGACTATATGTAGTCCAAATCTGCTTCTGAAACTGATACAAAGCACTGATCCTCTAACATCCAATGCTTGTCAGTTAAGATAGAAACGTGTGAGGTTCATGAACGATGTAGTTCCTTTGAGCTATAAAGAAACTGCCCTTACATGAAAGGAAGTCTTGCTTGTAGGAAGAGTCAGAGCCTGGGATTTAACTCCATTTCTGAAGTGAAACACACAGCAGAGTTCTCATCCATTGATCACACTCTGCTTTAGAGCAAGACGCTCGCTCCTGCTTTCTAGAGTCTCTAATACAGGACGAAATCTGAGTGTGCCCAGAACAAAAGAACGGTGTTACCTACACATACGGACCATATCTAGTCCAACTCTGCTTCTGGAACTGATACAAAGCACTGGTCCTCTAACATCCAATGCTTGTTAGTTAAGATGAGAAACGTGTGAGCTTCGTGAATGATGTATTTCGTTTGACCTGTAATGTAACTGCCCTTACCTGAAATGTAGTCTTGATTATAGGAAGACTCAGAGACTTGGATTTAACTCCGTTTCTGAAGTGAAACACACAGCAGAGTTCTCTTCCATTGATCACACTCTGCTTTAGAGCAAGAAGCAAGCTCTTGCTTTCTAGAGGCTCTAAGACAGCATGAAACGTGAGTGTGCTAAGAACAAAAGAACGATGTTGCCTACACATACGGACCATATGTAGTCCAAATCTGCTTCTGAAACTGATACAAAGCACTGGTTCTCTATTATCCAATGCTTGTCAGTGAAGATTAGAAACGTGTGAGCTTCGTGAATGATGTAGTACTTTTGAGCTGAAAAGTGACTGCCCTTACCTGTAACCAAGTCTTGCCTGTAGTAAGACACAGAGCCTGCAATTTAACTCCATTTCTGAAGGGAAACACACAGCATAGTTCTCATCCATGGATCACACCCTGCTTTAGAGCAAGAAGCATGCTGTTGCTTTCTAGAGTCTCTAATACAGCAAGAAACCTGAGTGTGCTGAGAACAAATGAACGGTGTTTCCTACACATACGGACCATATCTAGTCCAACTCTGCTTCTGGAACTGATACAAAGCACTGGTACTCTAACATCCAATGCTTGTGAGTTAAGATGAGAAACGTGTGAGCTTTGTGAACAATGTAGTTCGTTTGAGCTGAAAAGTGACTGCTCTTACCTGAAACGAAGTCTTGCTTGAAGTAAGACACAGAGCCTGGGATTTAACTCCATTTCTGAAGGAAAACACACAGCATAGTTCTCATCCATGGATCACACTCTGCTTTAGAGCGAGAAGCACACTCTTGCTTTCTAGAGTCTCTAATACTGCAGGAAACTTGAGTGTGCTGAGAACAAAAAAACGGTGTTTCCTACACATAGGGAACATATCTAGTTTAACTCTGCTTCTGAAACTGAACAAACCACAGGTCCTCTAACATCCAATTCTTGTCGGGTAAGATCCGAAACGTGTGAGCTTCGTGAACAATGTAGTTCGTTTGAGCTGTAAAGTAACTGCTCTTACCTGAAATGAAGTCTTGATTGTAGGAATACTCAGAGCCTGGGATTAAACTCCATTTCTGAAGTGAAACACAGCAGAGTTCTCATCCATTGATCACATTCTGCTTTAGAGCGAGAAGGAAGCTCTTGCTTTCTAGAGTCTCTAAGACAGCATGAAACGTGAGTGTGCTAAGAACAAAAGAACGATGTTGCCTACACATACGGACCATATGTAGTCCAAATCTGCTTCTGAAACTGATACAAAGCACTGGTCCTCTAACATCCAATGATTGTCTGTTAAAATGAGAAACGTGTGAGGTTCGTGAACGATGTGGTTCCTTTGAGCTATAAAGAAACTGCCCTTACATGAAAGGAAGTCTTGCTTGTAGGAAGAGTCAGAGCCTGGGATTTAACTCCATTTCTGAAGTGAAACACACAGCAGAGTTCTCATCCATTGATCACACTCTGCTTTAGAGCAAGACGCTCGCTCCTGCTTTCTAGAGTCTCTAATACAGGACGAAATCTGAGTGTGCCCAGAACAAAAGAACGGTGTTACCTACACATACGGACCATATCTAGTCCAACTCTGCTTCTGGAACTGATACAAAGCACTGGTCCTCTAACATCCAATGCTTGTTAGTTAACATGAGAAACGTGTGAGCTTCGTGAATGATGTATTTCGTTTGACCTGTAAAGTAACTGCCCTTACCTGAAATGTAGTCTTGATTATAGGAAGACTCAGAGACTTGGATTTAACTCCGTTTCTGAAGTGAAACACACAGCAGAGTTCTCATCCATTGATCACACTCTGCTTTAGAGCAAGAAGCAAGCTCTTGCTTTCTAGAGGCTCTAAGACAGCATGAAACGTGAGTGTGCTAAGAACAAAAGAACGATGTTGCCTACACATACGGACCATATGTAGTCCAAATCTGCTTCTGAAACTGATACAAAGCACTGGTCCTCTAACATCCAATGCTTGTCAGTTAAGATAGAAACGTGTGAGCTTTATGAACGATGTAGTTCGTTTGAGCTGTAAAGAAACTGCCCTTACATGAAAGGAAGTCTTGCTTGTAGGAAGACTCAGAGCCTGGGATTTTACTCCTTTTCTGAAGTGAAACAGACAGCAGAGTTCTCATCCATTGATCACACTCTGCTATAGAGCAAGAAGCTCGCTCTTGCTTTCTAGAGTCTCTAATACAGGAGGAAATCTGAGTGTGACCAGAACAAAAGAACGGTGTTTCCTACACATACGGACCATATCTAATCCAACTCTGCTTCTGGAACTGATACAAAGCACTGGTTCTCTATTATCCAATGCTTGTCAGTGAAGATTAGAAACGTGTGAGCTTCGTGAATGATGTAGTACTTTTGAGCTGAAAAGTGACTGCCCTTACCTGAAACCAAGTCTTGCCTGTAGTAAGACACAGAGCCTGCAATTTAACTCCATTTCTGAAGGGAAACACACAGCATAGTTCTCATCCATGGATCACACCCTGCTTTAGAGCAAGAAGCATGCTGTTGCTTTCTAGAGTCTCTAATACAG
Source organism: Onychomys leucogaster (assembly GCA_949786385.1). Classification (NCBI taxonomy): domain Eukaryota; kingdom Metazoa; phylum Chordata; class Mammalia; order Rodentia; family Cricetidae; genus Onychomys; species Onychomys leucogaster. Next base: position 179,657 of record CATKUP010000440.1, on the reverse strand, counting down.
CAAGAAACCTGAGTGTGCTGAGAACAAATGAACGGTGTTTCCTACACATACGGACCATATCTAGTCCAACTCTGCTTCTGGAACTGATACAAAGCACTGGTACTCTAACATCCAATGCTTGTGAGTTAAGATGAGCAACGTGTGAGCTTTGTGAACAATGTAGTTCGTTTGAGCTGAAAAGTGACTGCTCTTACCTGAAACGAAGTCTTGCTTGAAGTAAGACACAGAGCCTGGGATTTAACTCCATTTCTGAAGGAAAACACACAGCATAGTTCTCATCCATGGATCACACTCTGCTTTAGAGCGAGAAGCACACTCTTGCTTTCTAGAGTCTCTAATACTGCAGGAAACTTGAGTGTGCTGAGAACAAAAAAACGGTGTTTCCTACACATAGGGAACATATCTAGTTTAACTCTGCTTCTGAAACTGAACAAACCACAGGTCCTCTAACATCCAATTCTTGTCGGGTAAGATCCGAAACGTGTGAGCTTCGTGAACAATGTAGTTCGTTTGAGCTGTAAAGTAACTGCTCTTACCTGAAATGAAGTCTTGATTGTAGGAATACTCAGAGCCTGGGATTAAACTCCATTTCTGAAGTGAAACACAGCAGAGTTCTCATCCATTGATCACATTCTGCTTTAGAGCGAGAAGGAAGCTCTTGCTTTCTAGAGTCTCTAAGACAGCATGAAACGTGAGTGTGCTAAGAACAAAAGAACGATGTTGCCTACACATACGGACCATATGTAGTCCAAATCTGCTTCTGAAACTGATACAAAGCACTGGTCCTCTAACATCCAATGATTGTCTGTTAAAATGAGAAACGTGTGAGGTTCGTGAACGATGTAGTTCCTTTGAGCTATAAAGAAACTGCCCTTACATGAAAGGAAGTCTTGCTTGTAGGAAGAGTCAGAGCCTGGGATTTAACTCCATTTCTGAAGTGAAACACACAGCAGAGTTCTCATCCATTGATCACACTCTGCTTTAGAGCAAGACGCTCGCTCCTGCTTTCTAGAGTCTCTAATACAGGACGAAATCTGAGTGTGCCCAGAACAAAAGAACGGTGTTACCTACACATACGGACCATATCTAGTCCAACTCTGCTTCTGGAACTGATACAAAGCACTGGTCCTCTAACATCCAATGCTTGTTAGTTAAGATGAGAAACGTGTGAGCTTCGTGAATGATGTATTTCGTTTGACCTGTAAAGTAACTGCCCTTACCTGAAATGTAGTCTTGATTATAGGAAGACTCAGAGACTTGGATTTAACTCCGTTTCTGAAGTGAAACACACAGCAGAGTTCTCATCCATTGATCACACTCTGCTTTAGAGCAAGAAGCAAGCTCTTGCTTTCTAGAGGCTCTAAGACAGCATGAAACGTGAGTGTGCTAAGAACAAAAGAACGATGTTGCCTACACATACGGACCATATGTAGTCCAAATCTGCTTCTGAAACTGATACAAAGCACTGGTCCTCTAACATCCAATGCTTGTCAGTTAAGATAGAAACGTGTGAGCTTTATGAACGATGTAGTTCGTTTGAGTTGTAAAGAAACTGCCCTTACATGAAAGGAAGTCTTGCTTGTAGGAAGACTCAGAGCCTGGGATTTAACTCCATTTCTGAAGTGAAACAGACAGCAGAGTTCTCATCCATTGATCACACTCTGCTATAGAGCAAGAAGCTCGCTCTTGCTTTCTAGAGTCTCTAATACAGGAGGAAATCTGAGTGTGACCAGAACAAAAGAACAGTGTTTCCTACACATACGGACCATATCTAATCCAACTCTGCTTCTGGAACTGATACAAAGCACTGGTTCTCTATTATCCAATGCTTGTCAGTGAAGATTAGAAACGTGTGAGCTTCGTGAATGATGTAGTACTTTTGAGCTGAAAAGTGACTGCCCTTACCTGAAACCAAGTCTTGCCTGTAGTAAGACACAGAGCCTGCAATTTAACTCCATTTCTGAAGGGAAACACACAGCATAGTTCTCATCCATGGATCACACTCTGCTTTAGAGCAAGAAGCATGCTGTTGCTTTCTAGAGTCTCTAATACAGCAAGAAACCTGAGTGTGCTGAGAACAAATGAACGGTGTTTCCTACACATACGGACCATATCTAGTCCAACTCTGCTTCTGGAACTGATACAAAGCACTGGTACTCTAACATCCAATGCTTGTGAGTTAAGATGAGAAACGTGTGAGCTTTGTGAACAATGTAGTTCGTTTGAGCTGAAAAGTGACTGCTCTTACCTGAAACGAAGTCTTGCTTGAAGTAAGACACAGAGCCTGGGATTTAACTCCATTTCTGAAGGAAAACACACAGCATAGTTCTCATCCATGGATCACACTCTGCTTTAGAGCAAGAAGCACACTCTTGCTTTCTAGAGTCTCTAATACTGCAGGAAACTTGAGTGTGCTGAGAACAAAAAAACGGTGTTTCCTACACATAGGGAACATATCTAGTTTAACTCTGCTTCTGAAACTGAACAAACCACAGGTCCTCTAACATCCAATTCTTGTCGGGTAAGATCTGAAACGTGTGAGCTTCGTGAACAATGTAGTTCGTTTGAGCTGTAAAGTAACTGCTCTTACCTGAAATGAAGTCTTGATTGTAGGAATACTCAGAGCCTGGGATTAAACTCCATTTCTGAAGTGAAACACAGCAGAGTTCTCATCCATTGATCACATTCTGCTTTAGAGCGAGAAGGAAGCTCTTGCTTTCTAGAGTCTCTAAGACAGCATGAAACGTGAGTGTGCTAAGAACAAAAGAACGATGTTGCCTACACATACGGACCATATGTAGTCCAAATCTGCTTCTGAAACTGATACAAAGCACTGGTCCTCTAACATCCAATGATTGTCTGTTAAAATGAGAAACGTGTGAGGTTCGTGAACGATGTAGTTCTTTTGAGCTATAAAGAAACTGCCCTTACATGAAAGGAAGTCTTGCTTGTAGGAAGAGTCAGAGCCTGGGATTTAACTCCATTTCTGAAGTGAAACACACAGCAGAGTTCTCATCCATTGATCACACTCTGCTTTAGAGCAAGACGCTCGCTCCTGCTTTCTAGAGTCTCTAATACAGGACGAAATCTGAGTGTGCCCAGAACAAAAGAACGGTGTTACCTACACATACGGACCATATCTAGTCCAACTCTGCTTCTGGAACTGATACAAAGCACTGGTCCTCTAACATCCAATGCTTGTTAGTTAAGATGAGAAACGTGTGATCTTCGTGAATGATGTATTTCGTTTGACCTGTAAAGTAACTGCCCTTACCTGAAATGTAGTCTTGATTATAGGAAGACTCAGAGACTTGGATTTAACTCCGTTTCTGAAGTGAAACACACAGCAGAGTTCTCATCCATTGATCACACTCTGCTTTAGAGCAAGAAGCAAGCTCTTGCTTTCTAGAGGCTCTAAGACAGCGTGAAACGTGAGTGTGCTAAGAACAAAAGAACGATGTTGCCTACACATACGGACCATATGTAGTCCAAATCTGCTTCTGAAACTGATACAAAGCACTGGTCCTCTAACATCCAATGCTTGTCAGTTAAGATAGAAACGTGTGAGCTTTATGAACGATGAAGTTCGTTTGAGCTGTAAAGAAACTGCCCTTACATGAAAGGAAGTCTTGCTTGTAGGAAGACTCAGAGCCTGGGATTTAACTCCATTTCTGAAGTGAAACAGACAGCAGAGTTCTCATCCATTGATCACACTCTGCTATAGAGCAAGAAGCTCGCTCTTGCTTTCTAGAGTCTCTAATACAGGAGGAAATCTGAGTGTGACCAGAACAAAAGAACAGTGTTTCCTACACATACGGACCATATCTAATCCAACTCTGCTTCTGGAACTGATACAAAGCACTGGTTCTCTATTATCCAATGCTTGTCAGTGAAGATTAGAAACGTGTGAGCTTCGTGAATGATGTAGTACTTTTGAGCTGAAAAGTGACTGCCCTTACCTGAAACCAAGTCTTGCCTGTAGTAAGACACAGAGCCTGCAATTTAACTCCATTTCTGAAGGGAAACACACAGCATAGTTCTCATCCATGGATCACACTCTGCTTTAGAGCAAGAAGCATGCTGTTGCTTTCTAGAGTCTCTAATACAGCAAGAAACCTGAGTGTGCTGAGAACAAATGAACGGTGTTTCCTACACATACGGACCATATCTAGTCCAACTCTGCTTCTGGAACTGATACAAAGCACTGGTACTCTAACATCCAATGCTTGTGAGTTAAGATGAGAAACGTGTGAGCTTTGTGAACAATGTAGTTCGTTTGAGCTGAAAAGTGACTGCTCTTACCTGAAACGAAGTCTTGCTTGAAGTAAGACACAGAGCCTGGGATTTAACTCCATTTCTGAAGGAAAACACACAGCATAGTTCTCATCCATGGATCACACTCTGCTTTAGAGCAAGAAGCACACTCTTGCTTTCTAGAGTCTCTAATACTGCAGGAAACTTGAGTGTGCTGAGAACAAAAAAACGGTGTTTCCTACACATAGGGAACATATCTAGTTTAACTCTGCTTCTGAAACTGAACAAACCACAGGTCCTCTAACATCCAATTCTTGTCGGGTAAGATCTGAAACGTGTGAGCTTCGTGAACAATGTAGTTCGTTTGAGCTGTAAAGTAACTGCTCTTACCTGAAATGAAGTCTTGATTGTAGGAATACTCAGAGCCTGGGATTAAACTCCATTTCTGAAGTGAAACACAGCAGAGTTCTCATCCATTGATCACATTCTGCTTTAGAGCGAGAAGGAAGCTCTTGCTTTCTAGAGTCTCTAAGACAGCATGAAACGTGAGTGTGCTAAGAACAAAAGAACGATGTTGCCTACACATACGGACCATATGTAGTCCAAATCTGCTTCTGAAACTGATACAAAGCACTGGTCCTCTAACATCCAATGATTGTCTGTTAAAATGAGAAACGTGTGAGGTTCGTGAACGATGTAGTTCCTTTGAGCTATAAAGAAACTGCCCTTACATGAAAGGAAGTCTTGCTTGTAGGAAGAGTCAGAGCCTGGGATTTAACTCCATTTCTGAAGTGAAACACACAGCAGAGTTCTCATCCATTGATCACACTCTGCTTTAGAGCAAGACGCTCGCTCCTGCTTTCTAGAGTCTCTAATACAGGACGAAATCTGAGTGTGCCCAGAACAAAAGAACGGTGTTACCTACACATACGGACCATATCTAGTCCAACTCTGCTTCTGGAACTGATACAAAGCACTGGTCCTCTAACATCCAATGCTTGTTAGTTAAGATGAGAAACGTGTGATCTTCGTGAATGATGTATTTCGTTTGACCTGTAAAGTAACTGCCCTTACCTGAAATGTAGTCTTGATTATAGGAAGACTCAGAGACTTGGATTTAACTCCGTTTCTGAAGTGAAACACACAGCAGAGTTCTCATCCATTGATCACACTCTGCTTTAGAGCAAGAAGCAAGCTCTTGCTTTCTAGAGGCTCTAAGACAGCATGAAACGTGAGTGTGCTAAGAACAAAAGAACGATGTTGCCTACACATACGGACCATATGTAGTCCAAATCTGCTTCTGAAACTGATACAAAGCACTGGTCCTCTAACATCCAATGCTTGTCAGTTAAGATAGAAACGTGTGAGCTTTATGAACGATGTAGTTCGTTTGAGCTGTAAAGAAACTGCCCTTACATGAAAGGAAGTCTTGCTTGTAGGAAGACTCAGAGCCTGGGATTTAACTCCATTTCTGAAGTGAAACAGACAGCAGAGTTCTCATCCATTGATCACACTCTGCTATAGAGCAAGAAGCTCGCTCTTGCTTTCTAGAGTCTCTAATACAGGAGGAAATCTGAGTGTGACCAGAACAAAAGAACAGTGTTTCCTACACATACGGACCATATCTAATCCAACTCTGCTTCTGGAACTGATACAAAGCACTGGTTCTCTATTATCCAATGCTTGTCAGTGAAGATTAGAAACGTGTGAGCTTCGTGAATGATGTAGTACTTTTGAGCTGAAAAGTGACTGCCCTTACCTGAAACCAAGTCTTGCCTGTAGTAAGACACAGAGCCTGCAATTTAACTCCATTTCTGAAGGGAAACACACAGCATAGTTCTCATCCATGGATCACACTCTGCTTTAGAGCAAGAAGCATGCTGTTGCTTTCTAGAGTCTCTAATACAGCAAGAAACCTGAGTGTGCTGAGAACAAATGAACGGTGTTTCCTACACATACGGACCATATCTAGTCCAACTCTGCTTCTGGAACTGATACAAAGCACTGGTACTCTAACATCCAATGCTTGTGAGTTAAGATGAGAAACGTGTGAGCTTTGTGAACAATGTAGTTCGTTTGAGCTGAAAAGTGACTGCTCTTACCTGAAACGAAGTCTTGCTTATAGTAAGACACAGAGCCTGGGATTTAACTCCATTTCTGAAGGAAAACACACAGCATAGTTCTCATCCATGGATCACACTCTGCTTTAGAGCAAGAAGCACACTCTTGCTTTCTAGAGTCTCTAATACTGCAGGAAACTTGAGTGTGCTGAGAACAAAAAAACGGTGTTTCCTACACATAGGGAACATATCTAGTTTAACTCTGCTTCTGAAACTGAACAAACCACAGGTCCTCTAACATCCAATTCTTGTCGGGTAAGATCTGAAACGTGTGAGCTTCGTGAACAATGTAGTTCGTTTGAGCTGTAAAGTAACTGCTCTTACCTGAAATGAAGTCTTGATTGTAGGAATACTCAGAGCCTGGGATTAAACTCCATTTCTGAAGTGAAACACAGCAGAGTTCTCATCCATTGATCACATTCTGCTTTAGAGCGAGAAGGAAGCTCTTGCTTTCTAGAGTCTCTAAGACAGCATGAAACGTGAGTGTGCTAAGAACAAAAGAACGATGTTGCCTACACATACGGACCATATGTAGTCCAAATCTGCTTCTGAAACTGATACAAAGCACTGGTCCTCTAACATCCAATGATTGTCTGTTAAAATGAGAAACGTGTGAGGTTCGTGAACAATGTAGTTCCTTTGAGCTATAAAGAAACTGCCCTTACATGAAAGGAAGTCTTGCTTGTTGGAAAACTCAGAGTCTGGGATTTAACTCCATTTCTGAAGTGAAACACACAGCAGAGTTCTCATCCATTGATCACACTCTGCTTTAGAGCAAGAAGCTCGCTCCTGCTTTCTAGAGTCTCTAATACAGGAGGAAATCTGAGTGTGCCCAGAACAAAAGAACGGTGTTTCCTAAACAAACAGACCATATCTAGTCCAACTCAGCTTCTGGGACTGATACAAAGCACTGGTCCTCTAACATCCAATGCTTGTCAGTTAAGATGAGAAACGTGTGAGCTTCGTGAATGATGTAGTTCGTATGAGCTGAAAAGTGACTGCCCTTACCTGAAACGAAGTCTTGCTTGTAATAAGACATAGAGCCTGGGATTTACCTCCATTTCTGAAGGGAAACACACAGCATAGTTCTCATCCATTGATCACACTCTGCTTTAGAGCAAGAAGCATGCTGTTGCTTTCTAGAGTCTCTAATACAGCAGGAAACTTGAGTGTGCTGAGAACAAAATAATGGTGTTTCCTACATATATGGAACATATCTAGTTTACCTCTGCTTCTGCATTTGAAACAAACCACAGGTCCTGTATCATCAAATGCTTGTCAGGTAAGATCCGAAATGTGTGAGCTTCGTGAAAAATGTAGTTCGTTTGAGCTTTAAAGTAACTGCCCTTACCTGAAATGAAGTCTTGATTGTAGGAATACTCAGAGCCTGGGATTTAACTCCATTTCTGAAGTGAAAGACAGTAGAGTTCTCATCCATGGATCACACTATGCTTTAGAGCAAGAAGCATGCTCTTGCTTTCTAGAGTGTCTAATAGAGCAGGAAACCTGAGTGTGCTCATAACAAAAGAACGGTGTTTCCTACACATACAGAACATATCTAGTTTAACTCTGCTTCTGAAACTGAAACAAAGCACTGGTCCTCTAACATCCAATGCTTGTCTGTTAAGATCCGAAACGTGTGAGCTTCGTGAACAATGTAGTTCGTTTGAGCTGTAAAGTAACTGCCCTTACATGAAAGGAAATCTTGTTTGTTGGAAGAATCAGAGCCTGGGATTTAACTCCATTTCTGAAGTGAAACACACAGCAGAGTTCTCATCCATGGATCACACTCTGCTTTAGAGCGAGAAGCACACTCTTGCTTTCTAGAGTCTCTAATACAGCAGGAAACCTGAGTGTGCTCAGAACAAAAGAACGGTGTTTCCTACACATACGGACCATATCTAGTCCAACTCTGCTTCTGGAACTGATACAAAGCACTGGTTCTCTATTATCAAATGCTTGTCAGTTAAGATTAGAAACGTGTGAGCTTCGTGAATGATGTAGTTCGTTTGAGCTGAAAAGTGACTGCCCTTACCTGAAACCAAGTCTTGCCTGTAGTAAGACACAGAGCCTGCAATTTATCTCCATTTCTGAAGGGAAACACACAGCATAGTTCTCATCCATGGATCACACTCTGCTTTAGAGCAAGAAGCATGCTCTTGCTTTCTAGAGTCTCTAATACAGCAAGAAACCTGAGTTGCTGAGAACAAAAGAACGGTGTTTCCTACACATTCGGACCATATCTAGTTTAACTCTGCTTCTGAAACTGAAACAAACCACAGGTCCTCTAACATCCAATGCTTGTCAGGTAAGATCCGAAACGTGTGAGCTTCGTGAATTATGTAGTTCGTTTGAGCTGTAAAGTAACTGCCCTTACCTGAAATGTAGTCTTGATTGTAGGAAGACTCAGAGCCTGGGATTTAACTCTATTTCTGAAGTGAAAGACACAGCAGAGTTCTCATCCATTGATCACACTCTGCTTTAGAGCAAGTAGCACGCTCTTGCTTTCTAGGGCTCTAAGACAGCATGAAACGTGAGTGTGCTAATAACAAAAGAACGATGTTGCCTACACATACGGACCATATGTAGTCCAAATCTGCTTCTGAAACTGATACAAATCACTGGTCCTCTAACATCCAATGCTTGTCAGGTAAGATGAGAAACGTGTGAGCTTCAGGACCGATGTAGTTCTTTTGAGCTGAAAAGTGACTCCCCTTACCTGAAACCAGGTCTTGCTTTTAGTAAGACACAGACCCTGGGATTTAACTCCATTTCTGAAGGGAAACACACAGCATAGTTCTCATCCATTGATCACACTCTGCTTTAGAGCAAGAAGCTCGCGCCTGCTTTCTAGAGTCTCTAATATAGGAGGAAATCTGAGTGTGCCCAGAACAAAAGAACGGTGTTACCTACACATACGGACCATATCTAGTCCAACTCTGCTTCTGAAACTGATACAAAGCACTGCTCCTCTAACATCCAATGCTTGTTAGTTAAGACGAGAAACGTGTGAGCTTCGTGAATGATGTAGTTCGTTTGAGCTGAAAAGTGACTGCCCTTTTCTGAAACCAAGTCTTGCTTATAGTAAGACACAGAGCCTGCGATTTAACTCCATTTCTGAATGGAAACAAACAGCATAGTTCTCATCCATGGATCACACTCTGCTTTAGAGCAAGAAGCATGCTCTTGCTTTCCAGAGTCTCTAATACAGCAGGAAACCTGAGTGTGCTGAGAACAAAAGAACGGTGTTTCCTACACATACGGAACATATCTAGTTTAACTCTGCTTCTGAAACTGAAACAAACCACAGGTCCTCTAACATCCAATGCTTGTCTGTTAAGATCCGAAACATGTGAGCTTCGTGAACAATGTAGTTCGTTTGAGCTGTAAAGTAACTGCCCTTACATGAAAGGAAATCTTGTTTGTAGGAAGAATCAGAGCCTGGGATTTAACTCCATTTCTGAAGTGAAACACACAGCAGAGTTCTCATCCATGGATCACACTCTGCTTTAGAGCGAGAAGCACACTCTTGCTTTCTAGAGTCTCTAATACAGCAGGAAACCTGAGTGTGCTCAGAACAAAAGAACGGTGTTTCCTACACATACGGACCATATCTAGTCCAACTCTGCTTCTGGAACTGATACAAAGCACTGGTTCTCTATTATCAAATGCTTGTCAGTTAAGATTAGAAACGTGTGAGCTTCGTGAATGATGTAGTTCGTTTGAGCTGAAAAGTGACTGCCCTTACCTGAAACCAAGTCTTGCCTGTAGTAAGACACAGAGCCTGCAATTTATCTCCATTTCTGAAGGGAAACACACAGCATAGTTCTCATCCATGGATCACACTCTGCTTTAGAGCAAGAAGCATGCTCTTGCTTTCTAGAGGCTCTAATACAGCAAGAAACCTGAGTGTGCTGAGAACAAAAGAACGGTGTTTCCTACACATTCGGAACATATCTAGTTTAACTCTGCTTCTGAAACTGAAAAAAACCACAGGTCCTCTAACATCCAATGCTTGTCAGGTAATCTCCGAAACGTGTGAGCTTCGTGAATTATGTAGTTCGTTTGAGCTGTAAAGTAACTGCCCTTACCTGAAATGTAGTCTTGATTGTTGGAAGACTCAGAGCCTGGGATTTAACTCCATTTCTGAAGTGAAAGACACAGCACAGTTCTCATCCATTGATCACACTCTGCTTTAGAGCAAGTAGCACGCTCTTGCTTTCTAGGGCTCTAAGACAGCATGAAACGTGAGTGTGCTAATAACAAAAGAACGATGTTGCCTACACATACGGACCATATGTAGTCCAAATCTGCTTCTGAAACTGATACAAAGCACTGGTCCTCTAACATCCAATGCTTGTCAGGTAAGATGAGAAACGTGTGAGCTTCAGGACCGATGTAGTTCTTTTGAGCTGAAAAGTGACTGCCCTTACCTGAAACCAGGTCTTGCTTTTAGTAAGACACAGACCCTGGGATTTAACTCCATTTCTGAAGGGAAACACACAGCATAGTTCTCATCCATGGATCACACTCTGCTTTAGAGCAAGAAGCATGCTCTTGCTTTCTAGAGTGTCTAATACAGCAGCAAACATGAATGTGCTCATAACAAAAGAACGGTGTTTCCTACACATACGGAACATATCTAGTTTAACTCTGCTTCTGAAACTGAAACAAAGCACTGGTCCTCTGACATCCAGTGCTTGTCTGTTAAGATGAGAAACATGTGAGCTTCGTGAATGATGTAGTACTTTTATGCTGAAAAGTGACTGCCCTTACCTGAAACGAATTCTTGCTTGTAGGAAGACACAGAGCCTGGGATTTAACTCCATTTCTGAAGTGAAACACGCAGCAGAGTTCTCATCCATTGATCACACTCTGCTTTAGAGCAAGAAGCATGCTCTTGCTTTCCAGAGTCTCTAATACAGCAGGAAACCTGAGTGTGCTGAGAACAAAAGAACGGTGTTTCGTACACATACAGAACATATCTAGTTTAACTCCGCTTCTGAAACTGAAACAAACCACAGGTCCTCTAACATCCAATTCTTGTCAGGTAAGATCCGAAACGTGTGAGCTTCGTGAATTTCTAGTTCGTTTGAGCTGTAAAGTAACTGCCCTTACCTGAAATGTAGTCTTGATTGTAGGAAGACTCAGAGCCTGGGATTTAACTCCATTTCTGAAATGAAAGACACAGCAGAGTTCTCATCCATTGATCACACTCTGCTTTAGAGCAAGTAGCACGCTCTTGCTTTCTAGGGCTATAAGACAGCATGAAACGTGAGTGTGCTAATAACAAAAGAACGATGTTGCCTACACATACGGACCATATGTAGTCCAAATCTGCTTCTGAAACTGATACAAAGCACTGGTCCTCTAACATCCAATGCTTGTCAGGTAAGATGAGAAACGTGTGAGCTTCAGGACCGATGTAGTTCTTTTGAGCTGAAAAGTGACTCCCCTTACCTGAAACCAGGTCTTGCTTTTAGTAAGACACAGACCCTGGGATTTAACTCCATTTCTGAAGGGAAACACACAGCATAGTTCTCATACATGGATCACACTCTGCTTTAGAGCAAGAAGCATGCTCTTGCTTTCTAGAGTGTCTAATACAGCAGCAAACATGAATGTGCTCATAACAAAAGAACGGTGTTTCCTACACATACGGAACATATCTAGTTTAACTCTGCTTCTGAAACTGAAACAAAGCACTGGTCCTCTGACATCCAGTGCTTGTCTGTTAAGATGAGAAACATGTGAGCTTCGTGAATGATGTAGTACTTTTATGCTGAAAAGTGACTGCCCTTACCTGAAACGAATTCTTGCTTGTAGGAAGACACAGAGCCTGGGATTTAACTCCATTTCTGAAGTGAAACACGCAGCAGAGTTCTCATCCATTGATCACACTCTGCTTTAGAGCAAGAAGCATGCTCTTGCTTTCCAGAGTCTCTAATACAGCAGGAAACCTGAGTGTGCTGAGAACAAAAGAACGGTGTTTCCTACACATACAGAACATATCTAGTTTAACTCTGCTTCTGAAACTGAAACAAACCACAGGTCCTCTAACATCCAATTCTTGTCAGGTAAGATCCGAAACGTGTGAGCTTCGTGAATTTCTAGTTCGTTTGAGCTGTAAAGTAACTGCCCTTACCTGAAATGTAGTCTTGATTGTAGGAAGACTCAGAGCCTGGGATTTAACTCCATTTCTGAAATGAAAGACACAGCAGAGTTCTCATCCATTGATCACACTCTGCTTTAGAGCAAGTAGCACGCTCTTGCTTTCTAGGGCTATAAGACAGCATGAAAAGTGAGTGTGCTAATAACAAAAGAACGATGTTGCCTACACATAAGGACCATATGTAGTCCAAATCTGCTTCTGAAACTGATACAAAGCACGGGTCCTCTAACATCCAATGCTTGTCAGGTAAGATGAGAAACGTGTGAGCTTCAGGACCGATGTAGTTCTTTTGAGCTGAAAAGTGACTCCCCTTACCTGAAACCAAGTCTTGCTTTTAGTAAGACACAGACCCTGGGATTTAACTCCATTTCTGAAGGGAAACACACAGCATAGTTCTCATCCATGGATCACACTCTGCTTTAGAGCAAGAAGCATGCTCTTGCTTTCTAGAGTGTCTAATACAGCAGGAAACATGAGTGTGCTCATAACAAAAGAACGGTGTTTCCTACACATACGGAACATATCTAGTATAACTCTGCTTCTGAAACTGAAACAAAGCACTGGTCCTCTGACATCCAATGCTTGTCTGTTAAGATGAGAAACATGTGAGCTTCGTGAATGATGTAGTACTTTTATGCTGAAAAGTGACTGCCCTTACCTGAAACGAATTCTTGCTTGTAGGAAGACACAGAGCCTGGGATTTAACTCCATTTCTGAAGTGAAACACACAGCAGAGTTCTCATCCACTGATCACACTCTGCTTTAGAGCAAGAAGCTCGCGCCTGCTTTCTAGAGTCTCTAATACAGGAGGAAATCTGAGTGTGCCCAGAACAAAGAACGGTGTTACCTACACATACGGACCATATCTAGTCCAACTCTGCTTCTGAAACTGATACAAAGCACTGGTCCTCTAACATCCAATGCTTGTTAGTTAAGACGAGAAACGTGTGAGCTTCGTGAATGATGTAGTTCGTTTGAGCTGAAAAGTGACTGCCCTTTTCTGAAACCAAGTCTTGCTTATAGTAAGACACAGAGCCTGCGATTTAACTCCATTTCTGAATGGAAACAAACAGCATAGTTCTCATCCATGGATCACACTCTGCTTTAGAGCAAGAAGCATGCTCTTGCTTTCCAGAGTCTCTAATACAGCAGGAAACCTGAGTGTGCTGAGAACAAAAGAACGGTGTTTCCTACACATACGGAACATATCTAGTTTAACTCTGCTTCTGAAACTGAAACAAACCACAGGTCCTCTAACATCCAATGCTTGTCAGGTAAGATCCGAAACGTGTGAGCTTCGTGAATTTCTAGTTCGTTTGAGCTGTAAAGTAACTGCCCTTACCTGAAATGTTGTCTTGATTGTAGGAAGACTCAGAGCCTGGGATTTAACTCCATTTCTGAAGTGAAAGACACAGCAGAGTTCTCATCCATTGATCACACTCTGCTTTAGAGCAAGTAGCACGCTCTTGCTTTCTAGGGCTCTAAGACAGCATGAAACGTGAGTGTGCTAATAACAAAAGAACGATGTTGCCTACACATAAGGACCATATGTAGTCCAAATCTGCTTCTGAAACTGATACAAAGCACTGGTCCTCTAACATCCAATGCTTGTCAGGTAAGATGAGAAACGTGTGAGCTTCGTGAACAATGTAGTTCGTTTGAGCTGTAAAGTAACTGCCCTTACCTGAAATGAAGTCTTGATTGTAGGAATACTCAGAGCCTGGGATTAAACTCCATTTCTGAAGTGAAACACAGCATAGTTCTCATCCATTGATCACACTCTGCTTTAGAGCAAGAAGCTTGCTCCTGATTTCTAGAGTCTCTAATACAGGAGGAAATCTGAGTGTGCCAAGAACAAAAGAACGGTGTTTCTTAAACATACAGACCATATCTAGTCCAACTCTGCTTCTGGAACTGATACAAAGCACTGGTCCTCTAACATCCAATGCTTGTTAGTTAAGATGAGAAACGTGTGAGCTTCGTGAATGATGTAGTTCTTTTGAGCTGAAAAGTGACTGCCCTTACCTGAAACCAAGTCTTGCCTGTAGTAAGACACAGAGCCAGCAATTTAACTCCATTTCTGAAGGGAAACACACAGCATAGTTCTCATCCATTGATCACACTCTGCTTTAGAGCAAGAAGAATGCTCTTGCTTTCCAGAGTCTCTAATACAGCAGGAAACCTGAGTGTGCTGAGAACAAAAGAACGGTGTTTCCTACACATACGGAACATATCTAGTTTAACTCTGCTTCTGAAACTGAAACAAACCACAGGTCCTCTAACATCCAATTCTTGTCAGGTAAGATCCGAAACGTGTGAGCTTCGTGAATTTCTAGTTCGTTTGAGCTGTAAAGTAACTGCCCTTACCTGAAATGTAGTCTTGATTGTAGGAAGACTCAGAGCCTGAGATTTAACTCCATTTCTGAAATGAAAGACACAGCAGAGTTCTCATCCATTGATCACACTCTGCTTTAGAGCAAGTAGCACGCTCTTGCTTTCTAGGGCTATAAGACAGCATGAAACGTGAGTGTGCTAATAACAAAAGAACGATGTTGCCTACACATACGGACCATATGTAGTCCAAATCTGCTTCTGAAACTGATACAAAGCACTTGTCCTCTAACATCCAATGCTTGTCAGGTAAGATGAGAAACGTGTGAGCTTCAGGACCGATGTAGTTCTTTTGAGCTGAAAAGTGACTCCCCTTACCTGAAACCAAGTCTTGCTTTTAGTAAGACACAGACCCTGGGATTTAACTCCATTTCTGAAGGGAAACACACAGCATAGTTCTCATCCATGGATCACACTCTGCTTTAGAGCAAGAAGCATGCTCTTGCTTTCTAGAGTGTCTAATACAGCAGGAAACATGAGTGTGCTCATAACAAAAGAACGGTGTTTCCTACACATACAGAACATATCTAGTATAACTCTGCTTCTGAAACTGAAACAAAGCACTGGTCCTCTGACATCCAATGCTTGTCTGTTAAGATGAGAAACATGTGAGCTTCGTGAATGATGTAGTACTTTTATGCTGAAAAGTGACTGCCCTTACCTGAAACGAATTCTTGCTTGTAGGAAGACACAGAGCCTGGGATTTAACTCCATTTCTGAAGTGAAACACACAGCAGAGTTCTCATCCACTGATCACACTCTGCTTTAGAGCAAGAAGCTCGCGCCTGCTTTCTAGAGTCTCTAATACAGGAGGAAATCTGAGTGTGCCCAGAACAAAAGAACGGTGTTACCTACACATACGGACCATATCTAGTCCAACTCTGCTTCTGAAACTGATACAAAGCACTGGTCCTCTAACATCCAATGCTTGTTAGTTAAGACGAGAAACTTGTGAGCTTCGTGAATGATGTAGTTCGTTTGAGCTGAAAAGTGACTGCCCTTTTCTGAAACCAAGTCTTGCTTATAGTAAGACACAGAGCCTGCGATTTAACTCCATTTCTGAATGGAAACAAACAGCATAGTTCTCATCCATGGATCACACTCTGCTTTAGAGCAAGAAGCATGCTCTTGCTTTCCAGAGTCTCTAATACAGCAGGAAACCTGAGTGTGCTGAGAACAAAAGAACGGTGTTTCCTACACATACGGAACATATCTAGTTTAACTCTGCTTCTGAAACTGAAACAAACCACAGGTCCTCTAACATCCAATGCTTGTCAGGTAAGATCCGAAACGTGTGAGCTTCGTGAATTTCTAGTTCGTTTTGCTGTAAAGTAACTGCCCTTACCTGAAATGTAGTCTTGATTGTAGGAAGACTCAGAGCCTGGGATTTAACTCCATTTCTGAAGTGAAAGACACAGCAGAGTTCTCATCCATTGATCACACTCTGCTTTAGAGCAAGTAGCACGCTCTTGCTTTCTAGGGCTATAAGACAGCATGAAAAGTGAGTGTGCTAATAACAAAAGAACGATGTTGCCTACACATAAGGACCATATGTAGTCCAAATCTGCTTCTGAAACTGATACAAAGCACTGGTCCTCTAACATCCAATGCTTGTCAGGTAAGATGAGAAACGTGTGAGCTTCAGGACCGATGTAGTTCTTTTGAGCTGAAAAGTGACTCCCCTTACCTGAAACCAAGTCTTGCTTTTAGTAAGACACAGACCCTGGGATTTAACTCCATTTCTGAAGGGAAACACACAGCATAGTTCTCATCCATGGATCACACTCTGCTTTAGAGCAAGAAGCATGCTCTTGCTTTCTAGAGTGTCTAATACAGCAGGAAACATGAGTGTGCTCATAACAAAAGAACGGTGTTTCCTACACATACGGAACATATCTAGTATAACTCTGCTTCTGAAGCTGAAACAAAGCACTGGTCCTCTGACATCCAATGCTTGTCTGTTAAGATGAGAAACATGTGAGCTTCGTGAATGATGTAGTACTTTTATGCTGAAAAGTGACTGCCCTTACCAGAAACGAATTCTTGAATTGTAGGAAGACACAGAGCCTGGGATTTAACTCCATTTCTGAAGTGAAACACACGGCAGAGTTCTCATCCACTGATCACACTCTGCTTTAGAGCAAGAAGCTCGCGCCTGCTTTCTAGAGTCTCTAATACAGGAGGAAATCTGAGTGTGCCCAGAACAAAGAACGGTGTTACCTACACATACGGACCATATCTAGTCCAACTCAGCTTCTGAAACTGATACAAAGCACTGGTCCTCTAACATCCAATGCTTGTTAGTTAAGACGAGAAACGTGTGAGCTTCGTGAATGATGTAGTTCGTTTGAGCTGAAAAGTGACTGCCCTTTTCTGAAACCAAGTCTTGCTTATAGTAAGACACAGAGCCTGCGATTTAACTCCATTTCTGAATGGAAACAAACAGCATAGTTCTCATCCATGGATCACACTCTGCTTTAGAGCAAGAAGCATGCTCTTGCTTTCCAGAGTCTCTAATACAGCAGGAAACCTGAGTGTGCTGAGAACAAAAGAACGGTGTTTCCTACACATACGGAACATATCTAGTTTAACTCTGCTTCTGAAACTGAAACAAACCACAGGTCCTCTAACATCCAATGCTTGTCAGGTAAGATCCGAAACGTGTGAGCTTCGTGAATTTCTAGTTCGTTTGAGCTGTAAAGTAACTGCCCTTACCTGAAATGTTGTCTTGATTGTAGGAAGACTCAGAGCCTGGGATTTAACTCCATTTCTGAAGTGAAAGACACAGCAGAGTTCTCATCCATTGATCACACTCTGCTTTAGAGCAAGTAGCACGCTCTTGCTTTCTAGGGCTCTAAGACAGCATGAAACGTGAGTGTGCTAATAACAAAAGAACGATGTTGCCTACACATAAGGACCATATGTAGTCCAAATCTGCTTCTGAAACTGATACAAAGCACTGGTCCTCTAACATCCAATGCTTGTCAGGTAAGATCCGAAACGTGTGAGCTTCGTGAACAATGTAGTTCGTTTGAGCTGAAAAGTAACTGCCCTTACCTGAAATGAAGTCTTGATTGTAGGAATACTCAGAGCCTGGGATTAAACTCCATTTCTGAAGTGAAACACAGCATAGTTCTCATCCATTGATCACACTCTGCTTTAGAGCAAGAAGCTCGCTCCTGATTTCTAGAGTCTCTAATACAGGAGGAAATCTGAGTGTGCCAAGAACAAAAGAACGGTGTTTCTTAAACATACAGACCATATCTAGTCCAACTCTGCTTCTGGAACTGATACAAAGCACTGGTCCTCTAACATCCAATGCTTGTTAGTTAAGATGAGAAATGTGTGAGCTTCGTGAATGATGTAGTTCTTTTGAGCTGAAAAGTGACTGTCCTTACCTGAAACCAAGTCTTGCCTGTAGTAAGACACAGAGCCGGCAATTTAACTCCATTTATGAAGGGAAACACACAGCATAGTTCTCATCCATTGATCACACTCTGCTTTAGAGCAAGAAGCATGCTCTTGCTTTCTAGAGTCTCTAATACAGGAGGAAATCTGAGTGTGACCAGAACAAAAGAACGGTGTTTCCTACACATACGGACCATATCTAGTCCAACTCTGCTTCTGGAACTGATACAAAGCAATGGTTCTCTATTATCCTATGCTTGTCAGTTAAGATTAGAAACGTGTGAGCTTCGTGAATGATGTAGTTTGTTTGAGCTGAAAAGTGACTGCCCTTACCTTAAAACAATTCTTGCCTGTAGTAAGACACAGAGCCTGCAATTTAACACCATTTCTGAAGGGAAACACACAGCATAGTTCTCATCCATGGATCACACTCTGCTTTAGAGCAAGAAGCATGCTCTTGCTTTCTAGAGTCTCTAATATAGCAAGAAATCTGAGTGTGCTGAGTAAAAAAGAACGGTGTTTCCTACACATACGGAACATATCTAGTTTAACTCTGCTTCTGAAACTGAAACAAACCACAGGTCCTCTAACATCCAATGCTTGTCTGTTAAGATGAGAAACGTGTGAGCTTCGTGAATGATGTAGTTCGTTTGAGCAGAAAAGTGACTGCCCTTACCTGAAATGAAGTCTTGCATGTAGGAAGATTCAGAGCCTGGGATTTAACTCCATTTCTGAAGTGAAACACACAGCAGAGTTCTCATCCATTGATCACACTCTGCTTTAGAGCAAGAAGCACGCTCTTGCTTTCTAGGGCTCTAAGACAGCATGAAACATGAGTGTGCTAATAACAAAAGAACGATGTTGCCTACACATACGGACCATATGTAGGCCAAATCTGCTTCTGAAACTGATACAAAGCACTGGTCCTCTAACATCCAATGCTTGTCAGTTAAGATAGAAACGTGTGAGCTTCATGAACGATGTAGTTCCTTTGAGCTATAAAGAAACTGCCCTTACCTGAAATGAAGTCTTGATTGTAGGAAGACTCAGAGCCTGGGATTAAACTCCATTTCTGAAGGGAAACACACAGCAGAGTTCTCATCCATTGATCACACTCTGCTTTAGAGCAAAATTCGCGCCTGCTTTCTAGAGACTCTAATACAGGAGGAAATCTGAGTGTGACCTGAACAAAAGAACGGTGTTTGCTACACATACGGACCATATCTAGTCCAACTCTGCTTCTGGAACAGATACAAAGCACTGGTCCTCTAACATCCAATGCTTGTCAGGTAAGATGAGAAACGAGTGAGCTTCAGGAATGATGTAGTTCTTTTGAGCTGAAAAGTGACTCCCCTTACCTGAAACCAAGTCTTGCTTGTAGTAAGACACAGACCCTGGGATTTAACTCCATTTCTGAAGGGAAACACACAGCATAGTTCTCATCCATGGATCACACTCTGCTTTAGAGCAAGAAGCATGCTCTTGCTTTCTAGAGTGTCTAATAGAGCAGGAAACCTGAGTGTGCTCATAACAAAAGAACGGTGTTTCCTACACATACCGAACATATCTAGTTTAACTCTGCTTCTGAAACTGAAACAAAGCACTGGTCCTCTAACATCCAATGCTTGTCTGTTAAGATCCGAAACGTGTGAGCTTCGTGAACAATGTAGTTCGTTTGAGCTGTAAAGTAACTGCCCTTACCTGAAACGAAATCTTGCTTGTAGGAAGACTCAGAGCCTGGGATATAACTCCATGTCTGAAGTGAAACACACAGCAGAGTTCTCATCCATGGAACACACTCTGCTTTAGAGCGAGAAGCACACTCTTGCTTTCTAGAGTCTTTAATACAGCAGGAAACCTGAGTGTGCTCAGAACAAAAGAACGGTGTTTCCTACACATACGGACCATATCTAGTCCAACTCTGCTTCTGGAACTGATACAAAGCACGGGTTCTCTATTATCCAATGCTTCTCAGTTAAGATTAGAAACGTGTGAGCTTCGTGAATGATGTAGTTCGTTTGAGCTGAAAAGTGACTGCCCTTACCTGAAACCAAGTCTTGCCTGTAGTAAGACACAGAGCCTGCAATTTAACTCCATTTCTGAAGGGAAACACACAGCATAGTTCTCATCCATGGATCACACTCTGCTTTAGAGCAAGAAGCATGTTCTTGCTTTCTAGAGTCTCTAATACAGCAAGAAACCTGAGTGTGCTGAGAACTAAAGAACGGTTTTTCCTACACATTCGGAACATATCTAGTTTAACTCTGCTTCTGAAACTGAAACAAACCACAGGTCCTCTAACATCCAATGCTTGTTAGTTAAGATGAGAAACGTGTGAGCTTCGTGAATGATGTAGTTCGTTTGAGCAGAAAAGTGACTGCCCTTACCTGAAACGAAATCTTGCTTGTAGGAAGACTCAGAGCCTGGGATTTAACTCCATTTCTGAAGTGAAACACACAGCAGAGTTCTCATCCATGGATCACACTCTGCTTTAGAGCGAGAAGCACACTCTTGCTTTCTAGAGTCTCTAATACAGCAGGAAACCTGAGTGTGCTCAGAAAAAAAGAACGGTGTTTCCTACACATACGGACCATATCTAGTCCAACTCTACTTCTGGAACTGATACTAAGCACTGGTTCTCTATTATCCAATGCTTGTCAGTTAAGATTAGAAACGTGTGAGCTTCGTGAATGATGTAGTTCATTTGAGCTGAAAAGTGACTGCCCTTACCTGAAACGAATTCTTGCTTGTAGGAAGACACAGAGCCTGGGATTTAACTCCATTTCTGAAGTGAAACACACAGCAGAGTTCTCATCCACTGATCACACTCTGATTTAGAGCATGAAGCTCGCGCCTGCTTTCTAGAGTCTCTAATACAGGAGGAAATCTGAGTGTGCCCAGAACAAAGAACGGTGTTACCTACACATACGGACCATATCTAGTCCAACTCTGCTTCTGAAACTGATACAAAGCTCTGGTCCTCTAACATCCAATGCTTGTTAGTTAAGACGAGAAACGTGTGAGCTTCGTGAATGATGTAGTTCGTTTGAGCTGAAAAGTGACTGCCCTTTTCTGAAACCAAGTCTTGCTTATAGTAAGACACAGAGCCTGCGATTTAACTCCATTTCTGAATGGAAACAAACAGCATAGTTCTCATCCATGGATCACACTCTGCTTTAGAGCAAGAAGCATGCTCTTGCTTTCCAGAGTCTCTAATACAGCAGGAAACCTGAGTGTGCTGAGAACAAAAGAACGGTGTTTCCTACACATACAGAACATATCTAGTTTAACTCTGCTTCTGAAACTGAAACAAACCACAGGTCCTCTAACATCCAATGCTTGTCAGGTAAGATCCGAAACGTGTGAGCTTCGTGAATTTCTAGTTCGTTTGAGCTGTAAAGTAACTGCCCTTACCTGAAATGTTGTCTTGATTGTAGGAAGACTCAGAGCCTGGGATTTAACTCCATTTCTGAAGTGAAAGACACAGCAGAGTTCTCATCCATTGATCACACTCTGCTTTAGAGCAAGTAGCATGCTCTTGCTTTCTAGGGCTCTAAGACAGCATGAAAAGTGAGTGTGCTAATAACAAAAGAACGATGTTGCCTACACATAAGGACCATATGTAGTCCAAATCTGCTTCTGAAACTGATACAAAGCACTGGTCCTCTACATCCAATGCTTGTCAGGTAAGATCCGAAACGTGTGAGCTTCGTGAACAATGTAGTTCGTTTGAGCTGTAAAGTAACTGCCCTTACCTGAAATGAAGTCTTGATTGTAGGAATACTCAGAGCCTGGGATTAAACTCCATTTCTGAAGTGAAACACAGCATAGTTCTCATCCATTGATCACACTCTGCTTTAGAGCAAGAAGCTCGCTCCTGATTTCTAGAGTCTCTAATACAGGAGGAAATCTGAGTGTGCCAAGAACAAAAGAACGGTGTTTCCTACCCATACGGACCATATCTAGCCCAACTCTGCGTCTGAAACTGACACAAAGCACTGGTCCTCTAACATCCGATGCTTGTCAGTTAAGATGAGAAACCTGTGAGCTTATTGAACGATGTAGTTCATTTGAGCTGAAAAGTGACTGCCCTTACCTGAAACGAAGTCTTGCTTGTAGGAAGACACAGAGCCTGGGATTTAACTCCATTTCTGAAGTGAAAAACACAGCAGAGTTCTCATCCATGGATCACACTCTGCCTCAGAGCAAGAAGTACGCTCTTGCTTTCCAGAGACTTTAACACAGCAGGAAACATGAGTGTGCTCAGAACAAAAGAACGGTGTTCCCTACACATACGGACCATATCTAGTCCAACTCTGCTTCTGAAACGGATACAAAGCACTGGTCCTCTAACATCCGAATCTTGTCCCTTAAGATGAGAAACGTGTGAGCTTCGTGAACGATGTAGTTCGTTTGAGCTGAAAAGTGACTGCCCTTACCTGAAACGAAGTCTTGCTTCTAGGAAGACTCAGAGCCTGGCATTTATCTCCATTTCTGAAGGGAAACACACAGCAGAGTTCTCATCCATGGATCACATCTGCCTCAGAGCAAGAAGTAGGCTCTTGCTTTCCAGAGACTCTAACACAGCAGGAAACATGAGTGTGCGCAGAAAAAAAGAATGGTGTTTCCTACACATACGGACCATATATAGTCCAACTCTGCTTCTGAAACGGATACAAAGCACTGGTCCTCTAATATCCGATGCTTGACATTTAAGAAGAGAAATATGTGAGCTTCGTGAACGATGTACTTCTCTTGAGCTGAAAACTGTCTCCCCTTACCTGAAACGAAGTCTTGCTTCTAGGAAGACTCAGAGCCCGGGATTTAAATCCATTTCTGAAGTGACACACAGCAGAATTCTCACCCATTGTTCACACTCTGCTTTAGAGCAAGAAGCACGCTCTTGCTTTCTACAATCTCTAATAAAGCAGGAAACATGAGTGTGCTCAGAACAAATGAACGGTGTTTCCTACACATCCGGACCATATCTAGTTCAATTCTGCTTCTGAAACTGAAACAAACCACAGGTCCTCTAACATCCAATGCTTGACAGTTAAGATGAGAAACGAGTGAGCTTCGTGAACAATGTAGTTCCTTTGAGCTGAAAAGTGTCTGCCCTTACCTGAAACGAAGTCTTGCGTGTAGGAAGACACAGAGCCTGGGATTTAACTCCATTTCTAAAGGGAAACACACATCAGAGTTCTCATCCATGGATCACACTCTGCTTCAGAGCAAGAAGTACGCATTTGCTTTCCAGAGACTCTAAAACAGCAGGAAACGTGAGTGTGCTCAGAAGAAAAGAACCGTGTTTCCTATACATACGGACCATATCTAGTTCAACTCTGTGTGATATTGATACAAAGCAAAGGTCCTCTAACATGCAATGCTTGTGAGTTAAGATGAGAAACGTGTGAGCTTCGGGAATGATGTAGTTCGTTTGAGCTGAAAAGGGTCTGCCCTTACCTGAAACGAAGTCTTGATTGTAGGAAGACACAGAGCCTGGGATTTAACTCCATTTCTGAAGGGAAACACACAGCAGAGTTCTCATCCATGGATCACACTCTGCTTCAGAGCAAGAAATACGGTCTTGCTTTCCAGAGACTCTAACACAGCAGGAAACATGAGTGTGCTCAGAACAAAAAAAAGGTGTTTCCTACACATACAGACCATATCTAGTCCAACTTTGCTTCTGAAACGGATACAAAGCTCTGGTTCTCTAATATCCGATCCTTGTCAGTTAAGATGAGAAACGTGTGAGCTTCGTGAACGATGTAGTTCGTTTGAGCTGAAAGGTGACTGCCCTTACCTGAAATGAAGTCTTGCTTCTAGGAAGACTCAGATCCCGGGATTAAACTCCATTTCTGAAGTTACACACAGCAGAGTTCTCATCCATTGTTCACACTCTGCGTTAGAGCAAGAAGCACACTCTTGCTTTCTAGAGTCTCTAAGAAAGCAGGAAACATGAGTGTGATGACAACAAAAGAAAAGTGTTTCCTACACATTCGGATCATATCTAGTCCAACTGTGCTTCTGAAACTGATACAATGCACTGGTCCTCTAACATGCAATGCTGTGAGTTAAGAGAAACGTGTGACCTTTGTGAACGATGTAGTTCGTTTGAGCTGAAAAGTGCCTACCCTTACCTGAAACGAAGTCTTGCTTCTAGGAAGACTCAGAGCCCGGGATTCTACTCCATTTCTGAAGTGACACACAGCAGAGTTCTCATCCATTATTCACACTCTGCTTTAGAGCAAGAAGCACACTCTTGCATTCTAGAGTCTCTAAGAAAGCAGGAAACATGAGTGTGATGACAACAAAAGAACAGTGTTTCCTACACATTCGGATCATATCTAGTCCAACTGTGCTTCTGAAACTGATACAAAGCACTGGTCCTATTACATCCAATGATTGACAGTTAAGAAGAGAAACATGTGAGCTTCGTGAACAATGTAGTTCCTTTGAGCTGAAAAGTGTCTGCCCTTACCTGAAACGAAGTCTTGCTTGTAGGAAGACACAGAGCCTGGGATTTAACTCCATTTCTGAAGGGAAACACACAGCAGAGTTTTCATCCATGGATCACACTGTGCTTCAGAGCAAGAAGTACGCTCTTGCTTTCCAGAGACTCTAACACAGCAGGAAACATGAGTGTGCTCAGAACAAAAGAACGGTGTTTCCTACCCATACGGACCATATCTAGCCCAACTCTGCGTCTGAAACTGACACAAAGCACTGGTCCTCTAACATCCTATGCTTGTCAGTTAAGATGAGAAACCTGTGAGCTTATTGAACGATGTAGTTCATTTGAGCTGAAAAGTGACTGCCCTTACCTGAAACGAAGTCTTGCTTGTAGGAAGACACAGAGCCTGGGATTTAACTCCATTTCTGAAGTGAAAAACACAGCAGAGTTCTCATCCATGGATCACACTCTGCCTCAGAGCAAGAAGTACGCTCTTGCTTTCCAGAGACTTTAACACAGCAGGAAACATGAGTGTGCTCAGAACAAAAGAACGGTGTTCCCTACACATACGGACCATATCTAGTCCAACTCTGCTTCTGAAACGGATACAAAGCACTGGTCCTCTAACATCCGAATCTTGTCCCTTAAGATGAGAAACGTGTGAGCTTCGTGAACGATGTAGTTCGTTTGAGCTGAAAAGTGACTGCCCTTACCTGAAACGAAGTCTTGCTTCTAGGAAGACTCAGAGCCTGGCATTTATCTCCATTTCTGAAGGGAAACACACAGCAGAGTTCTCATCCATGGATCACATCTGCCTCAGAGCAAGAAGTAGGCTCTTGCTTTCCAGAGACTCTAACACAGCAGGAAACATGAGTGTGCGCAGAAAAAAAGAATGGTGTTTCCTACACATACGGACCATATATAGTCCAACTCTGCTTCTGAAACGGATACAAAGCACTGGTCCTCTAATATCCGATGCTTGACATTTAAGAAGAGAAATATGTGAGCTTCGTGAACGATGTACTTCTCTTGAGCTGAAAACTGTCTCCCCTTACCTGAAACGAAGTCTTGCTTCTAGGAAGACTCAGAGCCCGGGATTTAAATCCATTTCTGAAGTGACACACAGCAGAGTTCTCACCCATTGTTCACACTCTGCTTTAGAGCAAGAAGCACGCTCTTGCTTTCTACAATCTCTAATAAAGCAGGAAACATGAGTGTGCTCAGAACAAATGAACGGTGTTTCCTACACATCCGGACCATATCTAGTTCAATTCTGCTTCTGAAACTGAAACAAACCACAGGTCCTCTAACATCCAATGCTTGACAGTTAAGATGAGAAACGAGTGAGCTTCGTGAACAATGTAGTTCCTTTGAGCTGAAAAGTGTCTGCCCTTACCTGAAACGAAGTCTTGCTTGTAGGAAGACACAGAGCCTGGGATTTAACTCCATTTCTAAAGGGAAACACACATCAGAGTTCTCATCCATGGATCACACTCTGCTTCAGAGCAAGAAGTACGCATTTGCTTTCCAGAGACTCTAAAACAGCAGGAAACGTGAGTGTGCTCAGAAGAAAAGAACCGTGTTTCCTATACATACGGACCATATCTAGTTCAACTCTGTGTGATATTGATACAAAGCAAAGGTCCTCTAACATGCAATGCTTGTGAGTTAAGATGAGAAACGTGTGAGCTTCGTGAATGATGTAGTTCGTTTGAGCTGAAAAGGGTCTGCCCTTACCTGAAACGAAGTCTTGATTGTAGGAAGACACAGAGCCTGGGATTTAACTCCATTTCTGAAGGGAAACACACAGCAGAGTTCTCATCAATGGATCACACTCTGCTTCAGAGCAAGAAATACGGTCTTGCTTTCCAGAGACTCTAACACAGCAGGAAACATGAGTGTGCTCAGAACAAAAAAAAGGTGTTTCCTACACATACAGACCATATCTAGTCCAACTTTGCTTCTGAAACGGATACAAAGCTCTGGTTCTCTAATATCCGATCCTTGTCAGTTAAGATGAGAAACGTGTGAGCTTCGTGAACGATGTAGTTCGTTTGAGCTGAAAGGTGACTGCCCTTACCTGAAACGAAGTCTTGCTTCTAGGAAGACTCAGATCCCGGGATTAAACTCCATTTCTGAAGTTACACACAGCAGAGTTCTCATCCATTGTTCACACTCTGCGTTAGAGCAAGAAGCACACTCTTGCTTTCTAGAGTCTCTAAGAAAGCAGGAAACATGAGTGTGATGACAACAAAAGAAAAGTGTTTCCTACACATTCGGATCATATCTAGTCCAACTGTGCTTCTGAAACTGATACAATGCACTGGTCCTCTAACATGCAATGCTGTGAGTTAAGAAGAGAAACGTGTGAGCTTTGTGAACGATGTAGTTCGTTTGAGCTGAAAACTGTCTGCCCTTACCTGAAACGAATTCTTGCTTGTAGGAAGACACAGAGCCTGGGATTTAACTCCATTTCAGAAGGGAAAACACACAGCAGAGTTCTCATCCATGGATCACACTCTGCTTCAGAGCAAGAAGTACGGTCTTGCTTTCCAGAGACTCTAACACAGCAGGAAACATGAGTGTGCTCAGAACAAAAGAACGGTGTTTCCTACACCTACGGACCATATCTAGTCCAACTCTGCTTCTGAAACGGATACAAAGCTCTTGTCCTTTAACATCCGATGCTTGTCAGTTAAGATGAAAAACGTGTGAGCTTCGTGAACGATGTAGATCATTTGAGCTGAAAGGTGACTGCCCTTACCTGAAACGAATTCTTGCTTGTAGGAAGACTCAGATCCCGGGATTAAACTCCATTTCTGAAGTGACATACAGCAGAGTTCTCATCCATTGTTCACACTCTGCTTTAGAGCAAGAAGCACGCTCTTGCTTTCTACAGTCTCTAAGAAAGCAGGAAACATGTGTGTGCTCAGAACAAATGAACGGTGTTTCCTACACATACGGACCATATCTAGTTCAACTCTGCTTCTGAAACTGAAACAAACCACAGGTCCACTAACATCCAATGCTTGACAGTTAAGATGAGAAACGTGTGAGCTTCATGAACAATGTAGTTCCTTTGAGCTGAAAAATGTCTGCCCTTACCTGAAACGAAGTCTTGCTTGTAGGAAGACACAGAGCATGGGATTTAACTCCATTTCTGAAGGGAAACACACAGCAGAGTTCTCATCCATGGATCACACTCTGCTTCAGAGCAAGAAGTACGCACTTGCGTTCCAGAGACTCTAACACAGCAGGAAACGTGAGTGTGCTCAGAAGAAAAGAACCGTGTTTCCTATACATACGGACCATATCTAGTTCAACTCTGTGTGATATTGATACAAAGCAAAGGTCCTCTAACATGCAATGCTTGTGAGTTAAGATGAGAAACGTGTGAGCTTCGTGAATGATGTAGTTCGTTTGAGCTGAAAAGGGTCTGCCCTTACCTGAAACGAAGTCTTGATTGTAGGAAGACACAGAGCCTGGGATTTAACTCCATTTCTGAAGGGAAACACACAGCAGAGTTCTCATCCATGGATCACACTCTGCTTCAGAGCAAGAAATACGGTCTTGCTTTCCAGAGACTCTAACACAGCAGGAAACATGAGTGTGCTCAGAACAAAAAAAAGGTGTTTCCTACACATACAGACCATATCTAGTCCAACTCTGCTTCTGAAACGGATACAAAGCTCTGGTTCTCTAATATCCGATCCTTGTCAGTTAAGATGAGAAACGTGTGAGCTTCGTGAACGATGTAGTTCGTTTGAGCTGAAAGGTGACTGCCCTTACCTGAAATGAAGTCTTGCTTCTAGGAAGACTCAGATCCCGGGATTAAACTCCATTTCTGAAGTTACACACAGCAGAGTTCTCATCCATTGTTCACACTCTGCGTTAGAGCAAGAAGCATACTCTTGCTTTCTAGAGTCTCTAAGAAAGCAGGAATCATGAGTGTGATGACAACAAAAGAAAAGTGTTTCCTACACATTCGGATCATATCTAGTCCAACTGTGCTTCTGAAACTGATACAATGCACTGGTCCTCTAACATGCAATGCTGTGAGTTAAGAGAAACGTGACACCTTTGTGAACGATGTAGTTCGTTTGAGCTGAAAAGTGCCTACCCTTACCTGAAACGAAGTCTTGCTTCTAGGAAGACTCAGAGCCCGGGATTCTACTCCATTTCTGAAGTGACACACAGCAGAGTTCTCATCCATTATTCACACTCTGATTTAGAGCAAGAAGCACACTCTTGCATTCTAGAGTCTCTAAGAAAGCAGGAAACATGAGTGTGATGACAACAAAAGAACAGTGTTTCCTACACATTCGGATCATATCTAGTCCAACTGTGCTTCTGAAACTGATACAAAGCACTGGTCCTATTACATCCAATGATTGACAGTTAAGAAGAGAAACATGTGAGCTTCGTGAACAATGTAGTTCCTTTGAGCTGAAAAGTGTCTGCCCTTACCTGAAACGAAGTCTTGCTTGTAGGAAGACACAGAGCCTGGGATTTAACTCCATTTCTGAAGGGAAACACACAGCAGAGTTTTCATCCATGGATCACACTGTGCTTCAGAGCAAGAAGTACGCTCTTGCTTTCCAGAGACTCTAACACAGCAGGAAACATGAGTGTGCTCAGAACAAAAGAACGGTGTTTCCTACCCATACGGACCATATCTAGCCCAACTCTGCGTCTGAAACTGACACAAAGCACTGGTCCTCTAACATCCGATGCTTGTCAGTTAAGATGAGAAACCTGTGAGCTTATTGAACGATGTAGTTCATTTGAGCTGTAAAGTGACTGCCCTTACCTGAAACGAAGTCTTGCTTGTAGGAAGACACAGAGCCTGGGATTTAACTCCATTTCTGAAGTGAAAAACACAGCAGAGTTCTCATCCATGGATCACACTCTGCCTCAGAGCAAGAAGTACGCTCTTGCTTTCCAGAGACTTTAACACAGCAGGAAACATGAGTGTGCTCAGAACAAAAGAACGGTGTTCCCTACACATACGGACCATATCTAGTCCAACTCTGCTTCTGAAACGGATACAAAGCACTGGTCCTCTAACATCCGAATCTTGTCCCTTAAGATGAGAAACGTGTGAGCTTCGTGAACGATGTAGTTCGTTTGAGCTGAAAAGTGACTGCCCTTACCTGAAACGAAGTCTTGCTTCTAGGAAGACTCAGAGCCTGGCATTTATCTCCATTTCTGAAGGGAAACACACAGCAGAGTTCTCATCCATGGATCACATCTGCCTCAGAGCAAGAAGTAGGCTCTTGCTTTCCAGAGACTCTAACACAGCAGGAAACATGAGTGTGCGCAGAAAAAAAGAATGGTGTTTCCTACACATACGGACCATATATAGTCCAACTCTGCTTCTGAAACGGATACAAAGCACTGGTCCTCTAATATCCGATGCTTGACATTTAAGAAGAGAAATATGTGAGCTTCGTGAACGATGTACTTCTCTTGAGCTGAAAACTGTCTCCCCTTACCTGAAACGAAGTCTTGCTTCTAGGAAGACTCAGAGCCCGGGATTTAAATCCATTTCTGAAGTGACACACAGCAGAATTCTCACCCATTGTTCACACTCTGCTTTAGAGCAAGAAGCACGCTCTTGCTTTCTACAATCTCTAATAAAGCAGGAAACATGAGTGTGCTCAGAACAAATGAACGGTGTTTCCTACACATCCGGACCATATCTAGTTCAATTCTGCTTCTGAAACTGAAACAAACCACAGGTCCTCTAACATCCAATGCTTGACAGTTAAGATGAGAAACGAGTGAGCTTCGTGAACAATGTAGTTCCTTTGAGCTGAAAAGTGTCTGCCCTTACCTGAAACGAAGTCTTGCGTGTAGGAAGACACAGAGCCTGGGATTTAACTCCATTTCTAAAGGGAAACACACATCAGAGTTCTCATCCATGGATCACACTCTGCTTCAGAGCAAGAAGTACGCATTTGCTTTCCAGAGACTCTAAAACAGCAGGAAACGTGAGTGTGCTCAGAAGAAAAGAACCGTGTTTCCTATACATACGGACCATATCTAGTTCAACTCTGTGTGATATTGATACAAAGCAAAGGTCCTCTAACATGCAATGCTTGTGAGTTAAGATGAGAAACGTGTGAGCTTCGTGAATGATGTAGTTCGTTTGAGCTGAAAAGGGTCTGCCCTTACCTGAAACGAAGTCTTGATTGTAGGAAGACACAGAGCCTGGGATTTAACTCCATTTCTGAAGGGAAACACACAGCAGAGTTCTCATCCATGGATCACACTCTGCTTCAGAGCAAGAAATACGGTCTTGCTTTCCAGAGACTCTAACACAGCAGGAAA
This sequence comes from Onychomys leucogaster, assembly GCA_949786385.1. Classification (NCBI taxonomy): domain Eukaryota; kingdom Metazoa; phylum Chordata; class Mammalia; order Rodentia; family Cricetidae; genus Onychomys; species Onychomys leucogaster. The sequence goes on along the minus strand of CATKUP010000440.1, from coordinate 148,522 downwards.
CATGAGTGTGCTCAGAACAAAAAAAAGGTGTTTCCTACACATACAGACCATATCTAGTCCAACTTTGCTTCTGAAACGGATACAAAGCTCTGGTTCTCTAATATCCGATCCTTGTCAGTTAAGATGAGAAACGTGTGAGCTTCGTGAACGATGTAGTTCGTTTGAGCTGAAAGGTGACTGCCCTTACCTGAAATGAAGTCCTGCTTCTAGGAAGACTCAGATCCCGGGATTAAACTCCATTTCTGAAGTTACACACAGCAGAGTTCTCATCCATTGTTCACACTCTGCGTTAGAGCAAGAAGCACACTCTTGCTTTCTAGAGTCTCTAAGAAAGCAGGAATCATGAGTGTGATGACAACAAAAGAAAAGTGTTTCCTACACATTCGGATCATATCTAGTCCAACTGTGCTTCTGAAACTGATACAATGCACTGGTCCTCTAACATGCAATGCTGTGAGTTAAGAGAAACGTGTGACCTTTGTGAACGATGTAGTTCGTTTGAGCTGAAAAGTGCCTACCCTTACCTGAAACGAAGTCTTGCTTCTAGGAAGACTCAGAGCCCGGGATTCTACTCCATTTCTGAAGTGACACACAGCAGAGTTCTCATCCATTATTCACACTCTGCTTTAGAGCAAGAAGCACACTCTTGCATTCTAGAGTCTCTAAGAAAGCAGGAAACATGAGTGTGATGACAACAAAAGAACAGTGTTTCCTACACATTCGGATCATATCTAGTCCAACTGTGCTTCTGAAACTGATACAAAGCACTGGTCCTATTACATCCAATGATTGACAGTTAAGAAGAGAAACATGTGAGCTTCGTGAACAATGTAGTTCCTTTGAGCTGAAAAGTGTCTGCCCTTACCTGAAACGAAGTCTTGCTTGTAGGAAGACACAGAGCCTGGGATTTAACTCCATTTCTGAAGGGAAACACACAGCAGAGTTTTCATCCATGGATCACACTGTGCTTCAGAGCAAGAAGTACGCTCTTGCTTTCCAGAGACTCTAACACAGCAGGAAACATGAGTGTGCTCAGAACAAAAGAACGGTGTTTCCTACCCATACGGACCATATCTAGCCCAACTCTGCGTCTGAAACTGACACAAAGCACTGGTCCTCTAACATCCGATGCTTGTCAGTTAAGATGAGAAACCTGTGAGCTTATTGAACGATGTAGTTCATTTGAGCTGAAAAGTGACTGCCCTTACCTGAAACGAAGTCTTGCTTGTAGGAAGACACAGAGCCTGGGATTTAACTCCATTTCTGAAGTGAAAAACACAGCAGAGTTCTCATCCATGGATCACACTCTGCCTCAGAGCAAGAAGTACGCTCTTGCTTTCCAGAGACTTTAACACAGCAGGAAACATGAGTGTGCTCAGAACAAAAGAACGGTGTTCCCTACACATACGGACCATATCTAGTCCAACTCTGCTTCTGAAACGGATACAAAGCACTGGTCCTCTAACATCCGAATCTTGTCCCTTAAGATGAGAAACGTGTGAGCTTCGTGAACGATGTAGTTCGTTTGAGCTGAAAAGTGACTGCCCTTACCTGAAACGAAGTCTTGCTTCTAGGAAGACTCAGAGCCTGGCATTTATCTCCATTTCTGAAGGGAAACACACAGCAGAGTTCTCATCCATGGATCACATCTGCCTCAGAGCAAGAAGTAGGCTCTTGCTTTCCAGAGACTCTAACACAGCAGGAAACATGAGTGTGCGCAGAAAAAAAGAATGGTGTTTCCTACACATACGGACCATATATAGTCCAACTCTGCTTCTGAAACGGATACAAAGCACTGGTCCTCTAATATCCGATGCTTGACATTTAAGAAGAGAAATATGTGAGCTTCGTGAACGATGTACTTCTCTTGAGCTGAAAACTGTCTCCCCTTACCTGAAACGAAGTCTTGCTTCTAGGAAGACTCAGAGCCCGGGATTTAAATCCATTTCTGAAGTGACACACAGCAGAGTTCTCACCCATTGTTCACACTCTGCTTTAGAGCAAGAAGCACGCTCTTGCTTTCTACAATCTCTAATAAAGCAGGAAACATGAGTGTGCTCAGAACAAATGAACGGTGTTTCCTACACATCCGGACCATATCTAGTTCAATTCTGCTTCTGAAACTGAAACAAACCACAGGTCCTCTAACATCCAATGCTTGACAGTTAAGATGAGAAACGAGTGAGCTTCGTGAACAATGTAGTTCCTTTGAGCTGAAAAGTGTCTGCCCTTACCTGAAACGAAGTCTTGCTTGTAGGAAGACACAGAGCCTGGGATTTAACTCCATTTCTAAAGGGAAACACACATCAGAGTTCTCATCCATGGATCACACTCTGCTTCAGAGCAAGAAGTACGCATTTGCTTTCCAGAGACTCTAAAACAGCAGGAAACGTGAGTGTGCTCAGAAGAAAAGAACCGTGTTTCCTATACATACGGACCATATCTAGTTCAACTCTGTGTGATATTGATACAAAGCAAAGGTCCTCTAACATGCAATGCTTGTGAGTTAAGATGAGAAACGTGTGAGCTTCGTGAATGATGTAGTTCGTTTGAGCTGAAAAGGGTCTGCCCTTACCTGAAACGAAGTCTTGATTGTAGGAAGACACAGAGCCTGGGATTTAACTCCATTTCTGAAGGGAAACACACAGCAGAGTTCTCATCCATGGATCACACTCTGCTTCAGAGCAAGAAATACGGTCTTGCTTTCCAGAGACTCTAACACAGCAGGAAACATGAGTGTGCTCAGAACAAAAAAAAGGTGTTTCCTACACATACAGACCATATCTAGTCCAACTCTGCTTCTGAAACGGATACAAAGCTCTGGTTCTCTAATATCCGATCCTTGTCAGTTAAGATGAGAAACGTGTGAGCTTCGTGAACGATGTAGTTCGTTTGAGCTGAAAGGTGACTGCCCTTACCTGAAATGAAGTCTTGCTTCTAGGAAGACTCAGATCCCGGGATTAAACTCCATTTCTGAAGTTACACACAGCAGAGTTCTCATCCATTGTTCACACTCTGCGTTAGAGCAAGAAGCACACTCTTGCTTTCTAGAGTCTCTAAGAAAGCAGGAATCATGAGTGTGATGACAACAAAAGAAAAGTGTTTCCTACACATTCGGATCATATCTAGTCCAACTGTGCTTCTGAAACTGATACAATGCACTGGTCCTCTAACATGCAATGCTGTGAGTTAAGAGAAACGTGAGACCTTTGTGAACGATGTAGTTCGTTTGAGCTGAAAAGTGCCTACCCTTACCTGAAACGAAGTCTTGCTTCTAGGAAGACTCAGAGCCCGGGATTCTACTCCATTTCTGAAGTGACACACAGCAGAGTTCTCATCCATTATTCACACTCTGCTTTAGAGCAAGAAGCACACTCTTGCATTCTAGAGTCTCTAAGAAAGCAGGAAACATGAGTGTGATGACAACAAAAGAACAGTGTTTCCTACACATTCGGATCATATCTAGTCCAACTGTGCTTCTGAAACTGATACAAAGCACTGGTCCTATTACATCCAATGATTGACAGTTAAGAAGAGAAACATGTGAGCTTCGTGAACAATGTAGTTCCTTTGAGCTGAAAAGTGTCTGCCCTTACCTGAAACGAAGTCTTGCTTGTAGGAAGACACAGAGCCTGGGATTTAACTCCATTTCTGAAGGGAAACACACAGCAGAGTTTTCATCCATGGATCACACTGTGCTTCAGAGCAAGAAGTACGCTCTTGCTTTCCAGAGACTCTAACACAGCAGGAAACATGAGTGTGCTCAGAACAAAAGAACGGTGTTTCCTACCCATACGGACCATATCTAGCCCAACTCTGCGTCTGAAACTGACACAAAGCACTGGTCATCTAACATCCGATGCTTGTCAGTTAAGATGAGAAACCTGTGAGCTTATTGAACGATGTAGTTCATTTGAGCTGAAAAGTGACTGCCCTTACCTGAAACGAAGTCTTGCTTGTAGGAAGACACAGAGCCTGGGATTTAACTCCATTTCTGAAGTGAAAAACACAGCAGAGTTCTCATCCATGGATCACACTCTGCCTCAGAGCAAGAAGTACGCTCTTGCTTTCCAGAGACTTTAACACAGCAGGAAACATGAGTGTGCTCAGAACAAAAGAACGGTGTTCCCTACACATACGGACCATATCTAGTCCAACTCTGCTTCTAAAACCGATACAAAGCACTGGTCCTCTAACATCTGAATCTTGTCCCTTAAGATGAGAAACGTGTGAGCTTCGTGAACGATGTAGTTCGTTTGAGCTGAAAAGTGACTGCCCTTACCTGAAACGAAGTCTTGCTTCTAGGAAGACTCAGAGCCTGGCATTTATCTCCATTTCTGAAGGGAAACACACAGCAGAGTTCTCATCCATGGATCACATCTGCCTCAGAGCAAGAAGTAGGCTCTTGCTTTCCAGAGACTCTAACACAGCAGGAAACATGAGTGTGCGCAGAAAAAAAGAATGGTGTTTCCTACACATACGGACCATATATAGTCCAACTCTGCTTCTGAAACGGATACAAAGCACTGGTCCTCTAATATCCGATGCTTGACATTTAAGAAGAGAAATATGTGAGCTTCGTGAACGATGTACTTCTCTTGAGCTGAAAACTGTCTCCCCTTACCTGAAACGAAGTCTTGCTTCTAGGAAGACTCAGAGCCCGGGATTTAAATCCATTTCTGAAGTGACACACAGCAGAATTCTCACCCATTGTTCACACTCTGCTTTAGAGCAAGAAGCACGCTCTTGCTTTCTACAATCTCTAATAAAGCAGGAAACATGAGTGTGCTCAGAACAAATGAACGGTGTTTCCTACACATCCGGACCATATCTAGTTCAATTCTGCTTCTGAAACTGAAACAAACCACAGGTCCTCTAACATCCAATGCTTGACAGTTAAGATGAGAAACGAGTGAGCTTCGTGAACAATGTAGTTCCTTTGAGCTGAAAAGTGTCTGCCCTTACCTGAAACGAAGTCTTGCGTGTAGGAAGACACAGAGCCTGGGATTTAACTCCATTTCTAAAGGGAAACACACATCAGAGTTCTCATCCATGGATCACACTCTGCTTCAGAGCAAGAAGTACGCATTTGCTTTCCAGAGACTCTAAAACAGCAGGAAACGTGAGTGTGCTCAGAAGAAAAGAACCGTGTTTCCTATACATACGGACCATATCTAGTTCAACTCTGTGTGATATTGATACAAAGCAAAGGTCCTCTAACATGCAATGCTTGTGAGTTAAGATGAGAAACGTGTGAGCTTCGGGAATGATGTAGTTCGTTTGAGCTGAAAAGGGTCTGCCCTTACCTGAAACGAAGTCTTGATTGTAGGAAGACACAGAGCCTGGGATTTAACTCCATTTCTGAAGGGAAACACACAGCAGAGTTCTCATCCATGGATCACACTCTGCTTCAGAGCAAGAAATACGGTCTTGCTTTCCAGAGACTCTAACACAGCAGGAAACATGAGTGTGCTCAGAACAAACAAAAGGTGTTTCCTACACATACAGACCATATCTAGTCCAACTTTGCTTCTGAAACGGATACAAAGCTCTGGTTCTCTAATATCCGATCCTTGTCAGTTAAGATGAGAAACGTGTGAGCTTCGTGAACGATGTAGTTCGTTTGAGCTGAAAGGTGACTGCCCTTACCTGAAATGAAGTCTTGCTTCTAGGAAGACTCAGATCCCGGGATTAAACTCCATTTCTGAAGTTACACACAGCAGAGTTCTCATCCATTGTTCACACTCTGCGTTAGAGCAAGAAGCACACTCTTGCTTTGTAGAGTCTCTAAGAAAGCAGGAATCATGAGTGTGATGACAACAAAAGAAAAGTGTTTCCTACACATTCGGATCATATCTAGTCCAACTGTGCTTCTGAAACTGATACAATGCACTGGTCCTCTAACATGCAATGCTGTGAGTTAAGAGAAACGTGTGACCTTTGTGAACGATGTAGTTCGTTTGAGCTGAAAAGTGCCTACCCTTACCTGAAACGAAGTCTTGCTTCTAGGAAGACTCAGAGCCCGGGATTCTACTCCATTTCTGAAGTGACACACAGCAGAGTTCTCATCCATTATTCACACTCTGCTTTAGAGCAAGAAGCACACTCTTGCATTCTAGAGTCTCTAAGAAAGCAGGAAACATGAGTGTGATGACAACAAAAGAACAGTGTTTCCTACACATTCGGATCATATCTAGTCCAACTGTGCTTCTGAAACTGATACAAAGCACTGGTCCTATTACATCCAATGATTGACAGTTAAGAAGAGAAACATGTGAGCTTCGTGAACAATGTAGTTCCTTTGAGCTGAAAAGTGTCTGCCCTTACCTGAAACGAAGTCTTGCTTGTAGGAAGACACAGAGCCTGGGATTTAACTCCATTTCTGAAGGGAAACACACAGCAGAGTTTTCATCCATGGATCACACTGTGCTTCAGAGCAAGAAGTACGCTCTTGCTTTCCAGAGACTCTAACACAGCAGGAAACATGAGTGTGCTCAGAACAAAAGAACGGTGTTTCCTACCCATACGGACCATATCTAGCCCAACTCTGCGTCTGAAACTGACACAAAGCACTGGTCCTCTAACATCCGATGCTTGTCAGTTAAGATGAGAAACCTGTGAGCTTATTGAACGATGTAGTTCATTTGAGCTGAAAAGTGACTGCCCTTACCTGAAACGAAGTCTTGCTTGTAGGAAGACACAGAGCCTGGGATTTAACTCCATTTCTGAAGTGAAAAACACAGCAGAGTTCTCATCCATGGATCACACTCTGCCTCAGAGCAAGAAGTACGCTCTTGCTTTCCAGAGACTTTAACACAGCAGGAAACATGAGTGTGCTCAGAACAAAAGAACGGTGTTCCCTACACATACGGACCATATCTAGTCCAACTCTGCTTCTGAAACGGATACAAAGCACTGGTCCTCTAACATCCGAATCTTGTCCCTTAAGATGAGAAACGTGTGAGCTTCGTGAACGATGTAGTTCGTTTGAGCTGAAAAGTGACTGCCCTTACCTGAAACGAAGTCTTGCTTCTAGGAAGACTCAGAGCCTGGCATTTATCTCCATTTCTGAAGGGAAACACACAGCAGAGTTCTCATCCATGGATCACATCTGCCTCAGAGCAAGAAGTAGGCTCTTGCTTTCCAGAGACTCTAACACAGCAGGAAACATGAGTGTGCGCAGAAAAAAAGAATGGTGTTTCCTACACATACGGACCATATATAGTCCAACTCTGCTTCTGAAACGGATACAAAGCACTGGTCCTCTAATATCCGATGCTTGACATTTAAGAAGAGAAATATGTGAGCTTCGTGAACGATGTACTTCTCTTGAGCTGAAAACTGTCTCCCCTTACCTGAAACGAAGTCTTGCTTCTAGGAAGACTCAGAGCCCGGGATTTAAATCCATTTCTGAAGTGACACACAGCAGAGTTCTCACCCATTGTTCACACTCTGCTTTAGAGCAAGAAGCACGCTCTTGCTTTCTACAATCTCTAATAAAGCAGGAAACATGAGTGTGCTCAGAACAAATGAACGGTGTTTCCTACACATCCGGACCATATCTAGTTCAATTCTGCTTCTGAAACTGAAACAAACCACAGGTCCTCTAACATCCAATGCTTGACAGTTAAGATGAGAAACGAGTGAGCTTCGTGAACAATGTAGTTCCTTTGAGCTGAAAAGTGTCTGCCCTTACCTGAAACGAAGTCTTGCTTGTAGGAAGACACAGAGCCTGGGATTTAACTCCATTTCTAAAGGGAAACACACATCAGAGTTCTCATCCATGGATCACACTCTGCTTCAGAGCAAGAAGTACGCATTTGCTTTCCAGAGACTCTAAAACAGCAGGAAACGTGAGTGTGCTCAGAAGAAAAGAACCGTGTTTCCTATACATACGGACCATATCTAGTTCAACTCTGTGTGATATTGATACAAAGCAAAGGTCCTCTAACATGCAATGCTTGTGAGTTAAGATGAGAAACGTGTGAGCTTCGTGAATGATGTAGTTCGTTTGAGCTGAAAAGGGTCTGCCCTTACCTGAAACGAAGTCTTGATTGTAGGAAGACACAGAGCCTGGGATTTAACTCCATTTCTGAAGGGAAACACACAGCAGAGTTCTCATCCATGGATCACACTCTGCTTCAGAGCAAGAAATACGGTCTTGCTTTCCAGAGACTCTAACACAGCAGGAAACATGAGTGTGCTCAGAACAAAAAAAAGGTGTTTCCTACACATACAGACCATATCTAGTCCAACTTTGCTTCTGAAACGGATACAAAGCTCTGGTTCTCTAATATCCGATCCTTGTCAGTTAAGATGAGAAACGTGTGAGCTTCGTGAACGATGTAGTTCGTTTGAGCTGAAAGGTGACTGCCCTTACCTGAAATGAAGTCTTGCTTCTAGGAAGACTCAGATCCCGGGATTAAACTCCATTTCTGAAGTTACACACAGCAGAGTTCTCATCCATTGTTCACACTCTGCGTTAGAGCAAGAAGCACACTCTTGCTTTCTAGAGTCTCTAAGAAAGCAGGAATCATGAGTGTGATGACAACAAAAGAAAAGTGTTTCCTACACATTCGGATCATATCTAGTCCAACTGTGCTTCTGAAACTGATACAATGCACTGGTCCTCTAATATGCAATGCTGTGAGTTAAGAGAAACGTGTGACCTTTGTGAACGATGTAGTTCGTTTGAGCTGAAAAGTGCCTACCCTTACCTGAAACGAAGTCTTGCTTCTAGGAAGACTCAGAGCCCGGGATTCTACTCCATTTCTGAAGTGACACACAGCAGAGTTCTCATCCATTATTCACACTCTGCTTTAGAGCAAGAAGCACACTCTTGCATTCTAGAGTCTCTAAGAAAGCAGGAAACATGAGTGTGATGACAACAAAAGAACAGTGTTTCCTACACATTCGGATCATATCTAGTCCAACTGTGCTTCTGAAACTGATACAAAGCACTGGTCCTATTACATCCAATGATTGACAGTTAAGAAGAGAAACATGTGAGCTTCGTGAACAATGTAGTTCCTTTGAGCTGAAAAGTGTCTGCCCTTACCTGAAACGAAGTCTTGCTTGTAGGAAGACACAGAGCCTGGGATTTAACTCCATTTCTGAAGGGAAACACACAGCAGAGTTTTCATCCATGGATCACACTGTGCTTCAGAGCAAGAAGTACGCTCTTGCTTTCCAGAGACTCTAACACAGCAGGAAACATGAGTGTGCTCAGAACAAAAGAACGGTGTTTCCTACCCATACGGACCATATCTAGCCCAACTCTGCGTCTGAAACTGACACAAAGCACTGGTCCTCTAACATCCGATGCTTGTCAGTTAAGATGAGAAACCTGTGAGCTTATTGAACGATGTAGTTCATTTGAGCTGAAAAGTGACTGCCCTTACCTGAAACGAAGTCTTGCTTGTAGGAAGACACAGAGCCTGGGATTTAACTCCATTTCTGAAGTGAAAAACACAGCAGAGTTCTCATCCATGGATCACACTCTGCCTCAGAGCAAGAAGTACGCTCTTGCTTTCCAGAGACTTTAACACAGCAGGAAACATGAGTGTGCTCAGAACAAAAGAACGGTGTTCCCTACACATACGGACCATATCTAGTCCAACTCTGCTTCTGAAACGGATACAAAGCACTGGTCCTCTAACATCCGAATCTTGTCCCTTAAGATGAGAAACGTGTGAGCTTCGTGAACGATGTAGTTCGTTTGAGCTGAAAAGTGACTGCCCTTACCTGAAACGAAGTCTTGCTTCTAGGAAGACTCAGAGCCTGGCATTTATCTCCATTTCTGAAGGGAAACACACAGCAGAGTTCTCATCCATGGATCACATCTGCCTCAGAGCAAGAAGTAGGCTCTTGCTTTCCAGAGACTCTAACACAGCAGGAAACATGAGTGTGCGCAGAAAAAAAGAATGGTGTTTCCTACACATACGGACCATATATAGTCCAACTCTGCTTCTGAAACGGATACAAAGCACTGGTCCTCTAATATCCGATGCTTGACATTTAAGAAGAGAAATATGTGAGCTTCGTGAACGATGTACTTCTCTTGAGCTGAAAACTGTCTCCCCTTACCTGAAACGAAGTCTTGCTTCTAGGAAGACTCAGAGCCCGGGATTTAAATCCATTTCTGAAGTGACACACAGCAGAGTTCTCACCCATTGTTCACACTCTGCTTTAGAGCAAGAAGCACGCTCTTGCTTTCTACAATCTCTAATAAAGCAGGAAACATGAGTGTGCTCAGAACAAATGAACGGTGTTTCCTACACATCCGGACCATATCTAGTTCAATTCTGCTTCTGAAACTGAAACAAACCACAGGTCCTCTAACATCCAATGCTTGACAGTTAAGATGAGAAACGAGTGAGCTTCGTGAACAATGTAGTTCCTTTGAGCTGAAAAGTGTCTGCCCTTACCTGAAACGAAGTCTTGCTTGTAGGAAGACACAGAGCCTGGGATTTAACTCCATTTCTAAAGGGAAACACACATCAGAGTTCTCATCCATGGATCACACTCTGCTTCAGAGCAAGAAGTACGCATTTGCTTTCCAGAGACTCTAAAACAGCAGGAAACGTGAGTGTGCTCAGAAGAAAAGAACCGTGTTTCCTATACATACGGACCATATCTAGTTCAACTCTGTGTGATATTGATACAAAGCAAAGGTCCTCTAACATGCAATGCTTGTGAGTTAAGATGAGAAACGTGTGAGCTTCGTGAATGATGTAGTTCGTTTGAGCTGAAAAGGGTCTGCCCTTACCTGAAACGAAGTCTTGATTGTAGGAAGACACAGAGCCTGGGATTTAACTCCATTTCTGAAGGGAAACACACAGCATAGTTCTCATCCATGGATCACACTCTGCTTCAGAGCAAGAAATACGGTCTTGCTTTCCAGAGACTCTAACACAGCAGGAAACATGAGTGTGCTCAGAACAAAAAAAAGGTGTTTCCTACACATACAGACCATATCTAGTCCAACTTTGCTTCTGAAACGGATACAAAGCTCTGGTTCTCTAATATCCGATCCTTGTCAGTTAAGATGAGAAACGTGTGAGCTTCGTGAACGATGTAGTTCGTTTGAGCTGAAAGGTGACTGCCCTTACCTGAAATGAAGTCTTGCTTCTAGGAAGACTCAGATCCCGGGATTAAACTCCATTTCTGAAGTTACACACAGCAGAGTTCTCATCCATTGTTCACACTCTGCGTTAGAGCAAGAAGCACACTCTTGCTTTCTAGAGTCTCTAAGAAAGCAGGAATCATGAGTGTGATGACAACAAAAGAAAAGTGTTTCCTACACATTCGGATCATATCTAGTCCAACTGTGCTTCTGAAACTGATACAATGCACTGGTCCTCTAATATGCAATGCTGTGAGTTAAGAGAAACGTGTGACCTTTGTGAACGATGTAGTTCGTTTGAGCTGAAAAGTGCCTACCCTTACCTGAAACGAAGTCTTGCTTCTAGGAAGACTCAGAGCCCGGGATTCTACTCCATTTCTGAAGTGACACACAGCAGAGTTCTCATCCATTATTCACACTCTGATTTAGAGCAAGAAGCACACTCTTGCATTCTAGAGTCTCTAAGAAAGCAGGAAACATGAGTGTGATGACAACAAAAGAACAGTGTTTCCTACACATTCGGATCATATCTAGTCCAACTGTGCTTCTGAAACTGATACAAAGCACTGGTCCTATTACATCCAATGATTGACAGTTAAGAAGAGAAACATGTGAGCTTCGTGAACAATGTAGTTCCTTTGAGCTGAAAAGTGTCTGCCCTTACCTGAAACGAAGTCTTGCTTGTAGGAAGACACAGAGCCTGGGATTTAACTCCATTTCTGAAGGGAAACACACAGCAGAGTTTTCATCCATGGATCACACTGTGCTTCAGAGCAAGAAGTACGCTCTTGCTTTCCAGAGACTCTAACACAGCAGGAAACATGAGTGTGCTCAGAACAAAAGAACGGTGTTTCCTACCCATACGGACCATATCTAGCCCAACTCTGCGTCTGAAACTGACACAAAGCACTGGTCATCTAACATCCGATGCTTGTCAGTTAAGATGAGAAACCTGTGAGCTTATTGAACGATGTAGTTCATTTGAGCTGAAAAGTGACTGCCCTTACCTGAAACGAAGTCTTGCTTGTAGGAAGACACAGAGCCTGGGATTTAACTCCATTTCTGAAGTGAAAAACACAGCAGAGTTCTCATCCATTGTTCACACTCTGCGTTAGAGCAAGAAGCACACTCTTGCTTTCTAGAGTCTCTAAGAAAGCAGGAAACATGAGTGTGATGACAACAAAAGAAAAGTGTTTCCTACACATTCGGATCATATCTAGTCCAACTGTGCTTCTGAAACTGATACAATGCACTGGTCCTCTAACATGCAATGCTGTGAGTTAAGAAGAGAAACATGTGAGCTTTGTGAACGATGTAGTTCCTTTGAGCTGAAAACTGTCTGCCCTTACCTGAAACGAATTCTTGCTTGTAGGAAGACACAGAGCCTGGGATTTAACTCCATTTCTGAAGGGAAACACACAGCAGAGTTCTCATCCATGGATCACACTCTTTCTCAGATCACGAAGTACGCTCTTGCTTTCCAGAGACTCTAACACAGCAAGAAACATGAGTGTGCTCAGAACAAAAGAATGGTGTTCCCTACACATACGGACCATATCTAGTCCAACTCTGCTTCTGAAACGGATAGAAAGCACTGGTCCTCTAACATCCGATGCTTGTCACTTAAGATGAGAAACGTGTGAGCTTTGTGATCGATGTAGATCGTTTGAGCTGCATGGTGACTGCCCTTACCTGAAACGAATTCTTGCTTGTAGGAAGACTCAGATCCCGGGATTAAACTCCATTTCTGAAGTGACACACAGCAGAGTTCTCATCCATTGTTCACACTCTGCTTTAGAGCAAGAAGCACGCTCTTGCTTTCTACAGTCTCTAAGAAAGCAGGAAACATGTGTGTGCTCAGAACAAATGAACGGTGTTTCCTACACATTCGGATCATATCTAGTCCAACTGTGCTTCTGAAACTGATACAAAGCACTGGTCCTCTTACATCCAATGATTGACAGTTAAGAAGAGAAACATGTGAGCTTCGTGAACAATGTAGTTCCTTTGAGCTGAAAAGTGTCTGCCCTTACCTGAAACAAAGTCTTGCTTGTAGGAAGACACAGAGCCTGGGATTTAACTCCATTTCTGAAGGGAAACACACAGCAGAGTTCTCATCCATGGATCACACTGTGCTTCAGAGCAAGAAGTACGTTCTTGCTTTCCAGAGACTCTAACACAGCAGGAAACATGAGTGTGCTCAGAACAAAAGAACAGTGTTTCCTACCCATACGGACCATATCTAGCCCAACCCTGCCTCTGAAACTGACAAAAAGCACTGGTCCTCTAACATCCGATGCTTGTCAGTTAAGATGAGAAACCTGTGAGCTTATTGAACGATGTAGTTCATTTGAGCTGAAAAGTGACTGCCCTTACCTGAAACGAAGTCTTGCTTGTAGGAAGACACAGAGCCTGTGATTTAACTCCATTTCTGAAGTGAAACACCCAGCAGAGTTCTCATCCATGGATCACACTCTGCCACAGAGCAAGAAGTACGCTCTTGCTTTCCAGAGACTTTAACACAGCAGGAAACATGAGTGTGCTCAGAACAAAAGAACGGTGTTCCCTACACATACGGACCATATCTAGTCCAACTCTGCTTCTGAAACGGATACAAAGCACTGGTCCTCTAACATCCGAATCTTGTCCCTTAAGATGAGAAACGTGTGAGCTTCGTGAACGATGTAGTTCGTTTGAGCTGAAAAGTGACTGCCCTTACCTGAAACGAAGTCTTGATTCTAGGAAGACTCAGAGCCTGGCATTTATCTCCATTTCTGAAGGGAAACACACAGCAGAGTTCTCATCCATGGATCACACTCTGCCTCAGAGCAAGAAGTAGGCTCTTGCTTTCCAGAGACTCTAACACAGCAGGAAACATGAGTGTGCGCAAAAAAAAGAACGGTGTTTCCTACACATACGGACCATATTTAGTCCAACTCTGCTTCTGAAACGGATACAAAACACTGGTCCTCTAATATCCGATGCTTGACATTTAAGAAGAGAAATATGTGAGCTTCGTGAACGATGTACTTCTTTTGAGCTGAAAACTGTCTCCCCTTACCTGAAACGAAGTCTTGCTTCTAGGAAGACTCAGAGCCCGGGATTTAAATCCATTTCTGAAGTGACACACAGCAGAGTTCTCATCCATTGTTCACACTCTGCTTTAGAGCAAGAAGCACGCTCTTGCTTTCTACAATCTCTAATAAAGCAGGAAACATGAGTGTGCTCAGAACAAATGAACGGTGTTTCCTACACATCCGGACCATATCTAGTTCAATTCTGCTTCTGAAACTGAAACAAACCACAGGTCCTCTAACATCCAATGCTTGACAGTTAAGATGAGAAACGAGTGAGCTTCGTGAACAATGTAGTTCCTTTGAGCTGAAAAGTGACTGCCCTTACCTGAAACGAAGTCGTGCTTGTAGGAAGACACAGAGCCTGGGATTTAACTCCATTTCTAAAGGGAAACACACATCAGCGTTCTCATCCATGGATCACACTCTGCTTCAGAGCAAGAAGTACGCATTTGCTTTCCAGAGACTCTAAAACAGCAGGAAACGTGAGTGTGCTCAGAAGAAAAGAACCGTGTTTCCTATACATACGGACCATATCTAGTTCAACTCTGTGATATTGATACAAAGCAAAGGTCCTCTAACATGCAATGCTTGTGAGTTAAGATGAGAAACGTGTGAGCTTTGAAAACGATGTAGTTCCTTTGAGCTGAAAAGTGTCTGCCCTTACCTGAAACGAAGTCTTGCTTGTAGGAAGACACAGAGACTTGGATTTAACTCCATTTCTGAAGGGAAACACACAGCAGAGTTCTCATCCATGGATTACACTCTGCTTCAGAGCAAGAAGTATGCTCTTGCTTTCCAGAGACTCTAACACAGCAGGAAACATGAGTGTGCTCAGAACAAAAGAACGGTGTTTCCTACACATACGGACCATATCTAGTCCAACTGTGCTTCTGAAACTGATACAAAGCACTGGTCCTCTAACATCCAATGCTTGACAGTTAAGATGAGAAACATCTGAGCTTCGTGAACGATGTAGTTCTTTTGAGCTGAAAGGTGACTGCCCTTACCTGAAACGAAGACTTGCTTCTAGGAAGACTCATAGCCTGGGATTTACTTCCATTTCTGAAGTGACACACAGCAGAGTTCTCATCCATTGTTCACACTCTGCTTCAGAGCAAGAAGTACGCACTTGCTTTCCAGAGAATCTAACACAGCAGGAAACGTGAGTGTGCTCAGAACAAAAGAACGGTGTTTTTTACACATATGGACCATATCTAGTCCAACTCTGCTTCTGAAACGGATACAAAGCTCTGGTCCTCTAACATCTGATGCTTGTCAGTTAAGATGTAAAACGTGTGAGCTTCGTGAACTATGTAGTTCTTTTGAGCTGAAAGGTGACTGCCCTTACCTGAAACGAAGTCTTGCTTCTAGGAAGACTCAGATCCCGGGATTAAACTCCATTTCTGAAGTTACACACAGCAGAGTTCTCATCCATTGTTCACACTCTGCGTTAGAGCAAGAAGCACACTCTTGCTTTCTAGAGTCTCTAAGAAAGCAGGAAACATGAGTGTGATGACAACAAAAGAAAAGTGTTTCCTACACATTCGGATCATATCTAGTCCAACTGTGCTTCTGAAACTGATACAATGCACTGGTCCTCTAACATGCAATGCTGTGAGTTAAGAAGAGAAACGTGTGAGCTTTGTGAACGATGTAGTTCGTTTGAGCTGAAAAATGTCTGCCCTTACCTGAAACGAATTCTTGCTTGTAGGAAGACACAGAGCCTGGGATTTAACTCCATTTCAGAAGGGAAAACACACAGCAGAGTTCTCATCCATGGATCACACTCTGCTTCAGAGCAAGAAGTACACTCTTGCTTTCCAGAGACTCTAACACAGCAGGAAACATGAGTGTGCTCAGAACAAAAGAACGGTGTTTCCTACACATACGGACCATATCTAGTCCAACTCTGCTTCTGAAACGGATACAAAGCTCTTGTCCTTTAACATCCGATGCTTGTCAGTTAAGATGAAAAACGTGTGAGCTTCGTGAACGATGTAGATCATTTGAGCTGAAAGGTGACTGCCCTTACCTGAAACGAATTCTTGCTTGTAGGAAGACTCAGATCCCGGGATTAAACTCCATTTCTGAAGTGACATACAGCAGAGTTCTCATCCATTGTTCACACTCTGCTTTAGAGCAAGAAGCACGCTCTTGCTTTCTACAATCTCTAATAAAGCAGGAAACATGTGTGTGCTCAGAACAAATGAACGGTGTTTCCTACACATACGGACCATATCTAGTTCAACTCTGCTTCTGAAACTGAAACAAACCACAGGTCCACTAACATCCAATGCTTGACAGTTAAGATGAGAAACGTGTGAGCTTCATGAACAATGTAGTTCCTTTGAGCTGAAAAATGTCTGCCCTTACCTGAAACGAAGTCTTGCTTGTAGGAAGACACAGAGCATGGGATTTAACTCCATTTCTGAAGGGAAACACACAGCAGAGTTCTCATCCATGGATCACACTCTGCTTCAGAGCAAGAAGTACGCACTTGCGTTCCAGAGACTCTAACACAGCAGGAAACGTGAGTGTGCTCAGAAGAAAAGAACCGTGTTTCCTATACATACGGACCATATCTAGTTCAACTCTGTGTGATATTGATACAAAGCAAAGGTCCTCTAACATGCAATGCTTGTGAGTTAAGATGAGAAACGTGTGAGCTTCGTGAATGATGTAGTTCGTTTGAGCTGAAAAGGGTCTGCCCTTACCTGAAACGAAGTCTTGATTGTAGGAAGACACAGAGCCTGGGATTTAACTCCATTTCTGAAGGGAAACACACAGCAGAGTTCTCATCCATGGATCACACTGTGCTTCAGAGCAAGAAGTACACTCTTGCTTTCCAGAGACTCTAACACAGCAGGAAACATGAGTGTGCTCAGAACAAAAGAACGGTGTTTCCTACCCATACGGACCATATCTAGCCCAACTCTGCGTCTGAAACTGACACAAAGCACTGGTCCTCTAACATCCGATGCTTGTCAGTTAAGATGAGAAACCTGTGAGCTTATTGAACGATGTAGTTCATTTGAGCTGAAAAGTGACTGCCCTTACCTGAAACGAAGTCTTGCTTGTAGGAAGACACAGAGCCTGGGATTTAACTCCATTTCTGAAGTGAAAAACACAGCAGAGTTCTCATCCATGGATCACACTCTGCCTCAGAGCAAGAAGTACGCTCTTGCTTTCCAGAGACTTTAACACAGCAGGAAACATGAGTGTGCTCAGAACAAAAGAACGGTGTTCCCTACACATACGGACCATATCTAGTCCAACTCTGCTTCTGAAACGGATACAAAGCACTGGTCCTCTAACATCCGAATCTTGTCCCTTAAGATGAGAAACGTGTGAGCTTCGTGAACGATGTAGTTCGTTTGAGCTGAAAAGTGACTGCCCTTACCTGAAACGAAGTCTTGCTTCTAGGAAGACTCAGAGCCTGGCATTTATCTCCATTTCTGAAGGGAAACACACAGCAGAGTTCTCATCCATGGATCACATCTGCCTCAGAGCAAGAAGTAGGCTCTTGCTTTCCAGAGACTCTAACACAGCAGGAAACATGAGTGTGCGCAGAAAAAAAGAATGGTGTTTCCTACACATACGGACCATATATAGTCCAACTCTGCTTCTGAAACGGATACAAAGCACTGGTCCTCTAATATCCGATGCTTGACATTTAAGAAGAGAAATATGTGAGCTTCGTGAACGATGTACTTCTCTTGAGCTGAAAACTGTCTCCCCTTACCTGAAACGAAGTCTTGCTTCTAGGAAGACTCAGAGCCCGGGATTTAAATCCATTTCTGAAGTGACACACAGCAGAATTCTCACCCATTGTTCACACTCTGCTTTAGAGCAAGAAGCACGCTCTTGCTTTCTACAATCTCTAATAAAGCAGGAAACATGAGTGTGCTCAGAACAAATGAACGGTGTTTCCTACACATCCGGACCATATCTAGTTCAATTCTGCTTCTGAAACTGAAACAAACCACAGGTCCTCTAACATCCAATGCTTGACAGTTAAGATGAGAAACGAGTGAGCTTCGTGAACAATGTAGTTCCTTTGAGCTGAAAAGTGTCTGCCCTTACCTGAAACGAAGTCTTGCGTGTAGGAAGACACAGAGCCTGGGATTTAACTCCATTTCTAAAGGGAAACACACATCAGAGTTCTCATCCATGGATCACACTCTGCTTCAGAGCAAGAAGTACGCATTTGCTTTCCAGAGACTCTAAAACAGCAGGAAACGTGAGTGTGCTCAGAAGAAAAGAACCGTGTTTCCTATACATACGGACCATATCTAGTTCAACTCTGTGTGATATTGATACAAAGCAAAGGTCCTCTAACATGCAATGCTTGTGAGTTAAGATGAGAAACGTGTGAGCTTCGTGAATGATGTAGTTCGTTTGAGCTGAAAAGGGTCTGCCCTTACCTGAAACGAAGTCTTGATTGTAGGAAGACACAGAGCCTGGGATTTAACTCCATTTCTGAAGGGAAACACACAGCAGAGTTCTCATCCATGGATCACACTCTGCTTCAGAGCAAGAAATACGGTCTTGCTTTCCAGAGACTCTAACACAGCAGGAAACATGAGTGTGCTCAGAACAAAAAAAAGGTGTTTCCTACACATACAGACCATATCTAGTCCAACTTTGCTTCTGAAACGGATACAAAGCTCTGGTTCTCTAATATCCGATCCTTGTCAGTTAAGATGAGAAACGTGTGAGCTTCGTGAACGATGTAGTTCGTTTGAGCTGAAAGGTGACTGCCCTTACCTGAAATGAAGTCTTGCTTCTAGGAAGACTCAGATCCCGGGATTAAACTCCATTTCTGAAGTTACACACAGCAGAGTTCTCATCCATTGTTCACACTCTGCGTTAGAGCAAGAAGCACACTCTTGCTTTCTAGAGTCTCTAAGAAAGCAGGAATCATGAGTGTGATGACAACAAAAGAAAAGTGTTTCCTACACATTCGGATCATATCTAGTCCAACTGTGCTTCTGAAACTGATACAATGCACTGGTCCTCTAACATGCAATGCTGTGAGTTAAGAGAAACGTGTGACCTTTGTGAACGATGTAGTTCGTTTGAGCTGAAAAGTGCCTACCCTTACCTGAAACGAAGTCTTGCTTCTAGGAAGACTCAGAGCCCGGGATTCTACTCCATTTCTGAAGTGACACACAGCAGAGTTCTCATCCATTATTCACACTCTGCTTTAGAGCAAGAAGCACACTCTTGCATTCTAGAGTCTCTAAGAAAGCAGGAAACATGAGTGTGATGACAACAAAAGAACAGTGTTTCCTACACATTCGGATCATATCTAGTCCAACTGTGCTTCTGAAACTGATACAAAGCACTGGTCCTATTACATCCAATGATTGACAGTTAAGAAGAGAAACATGTGAGCTTCGTGAACAATGTAGTTCCTTTGAGCTGAAAAGTGTCTGCCCTTACCTGAAACGAAGTCTTGCTTGTAGGAAGACACAGAGCCTGGGATTTAACTCCATTTCTGAAGGGAAACACACAGCAGAGTTTTCATCCATGGATCACACTGTGCTTCAGAGCAAGAAGTACGCTCTTGCTTTCCAGAGACTCTAACACAGCAGGAAACATGAGTGTGCTCAGAACAAAAGAACGGTGTTTCCTACCCATACGGACCATATCTAGCCCAACTCTGCGTCTGAAACTGACACAAAGCACTGGTCCTCTAACATCCTATGCTTGTCAGTTAAGATGAGAAACCTGTGAGCTTATTGAACGATGTAGTTCATTTGAGCTGAAAAGTGACTGCCCTTACCTGAAACGAAGTCTTGCTTGTAGGAAGACACAGAGCCTGGGATTTAACTCCATTTCTGAAGTGAAAAACACAGCAGAGTTCTCATCCATGGATCACACTCTGCCTCAGAGCAAGAAGTACGCTCTTGCTTTCCAGAGACTTTAACACAGCAGGAAACATGAGTGTGCTCAGAACAAAAGAACGGTGTTCCCTACACATACGGACCATATCTAGTCCAACTCTGCTTCTGAAACGGATACAAAGCACTGGTCCTCTAACATCCGAATCTTGTCCCTTAAGATGAGAAACGTGTGAGCTTCGTGAACGATGTAGTTCGTTTGAGCTGAAAAGTGACTGCCCTTACCTGAAACGAAGTCTTGCTTCTAGGAAGACTCAGAGCCTGGCATTTATCTCCATTTCTGAAGGGAAACACACAGCAGAGTTCTCATCCATGGATCACATCTGCCTCAGAGCAAGAAGTAGGCTCTTGCTTTCCAGAGACTCTAACACAGCAGGAAACATGAGTGTGCGCAGAAAAAAAGAATGGTGTTTCCTACACATACGGACCATATATAGTCCAACTCTGCTTCTGAAACGGATACAAAGCACTGGTCCTCTAATATCCGATGCTTGACATTTAAGAAGAGAAATATGTGAGCTTCGTGAACGATGTACTTCTCTTGAGCTGAAAACTGTCTCCCCTTACCTGAAACGAAGTCTTGCTTCTAGGAAGACTCAGAGCCCGGGATTTAAATCCATTTCTGAAGTGACACACAGCAGAGTTCTCACCCATTGTTCACACTCTGCTTTAGAGCAAGAAGCACGCTCTTGCTTTCTACAATCTCTAATAAAGCAGGAAACATGAGTGTGCTCAGAACAAATGAACGGTGTTTCCTACACATCCGGACCATATCTAGTTCAATTCTGCTTCTGAAACTGAAACAAACCACAGGTCCTCTAACATCCAATGCTTGACAGTTAAGATGAGAAACGAGTGAGCTTCGTGAACAATGTAGTTCCTTTGAGCTGAAAAGTGTCTGCCCTTACCTGAAACGAAGTCTTGCTTGTAGGAAGACACAGAGCCTGGGATTTAACTCCATTTCTAAAGGGAAACACACATCAGAGTTCTCATCCATGGATCACACTCTGCTTCAGAGCAAGAAGTACGCATTTGCTTTCCAGAGACTCTAAAACAGCAGGAAACGTGAGTGTGCTCAGAAGAAAAGAACCGTGTTTCCTATACATACGGACCATATCTAGTTCAACTCTGTGTGATATTGATACAAAGCAAAGGTCCTCTAACATGCAATGCTTGTGAGTTAAGATGAGAAACGTGTGAGCTTCGTGAATGATGTAGTTCGTTTGAGCTGAAAAGGGTCTGCCCTTACCTGAAACGAAGTCTTGATTGTAGGAAGACACAGAGCCTGGGATTTAACTCCATTTCTGAAGGGAAACACACAGCAGAGTTCTCATCCATGGATCACACTCTGCTTCAGAGCAAGAAATACGGTCTTGCTTTCCAGAGACTCTAACACAGCAGGAAACATGAGTGTGCTCAGAACAAAAAAAAGGTGTTTCCTACACATACAGACCATATCTAGTCCAACTCTGCTTCTGAAACGGATACAAAGCTCTGGTTCTCTAATATCCGATCCTTGTCAGTTAAGATGAGAAACGTGTGAGCTTCGTGAACGATGTAGTTCGTTTGAGCTGAAAGGTGACTGCCCTTACCTGAAATGAAGTCTTGCTTCTAGGAAGACTCAGATCCCGGGATTAAACTCCATTTCTGAAGTTACACACAGCAGAGTTCTCATCCATTGTTCACACTCTGCGTTAGAGCAAGAAGCACACTCTTGCTTTCTAGAGTCTCTAAGAAAGCAGGAATCATGAGTGTGATGACAACAAAAGAAAAGTGTTTCCTACACATTCGGATCATATCTAGTCCAACTGTGCTTCTGAAACTGATACAATGCACTGGTCCTCTAACATGCAATGCTGTGAGTTAAGAGAAACGTGACACCTTTGTGAACGATGTAGTTCGTTTGAGCTGAAAAGTGCCTACCCTTACCTGAAACGAAGTCTTGCTTCTAGGAAGACTCAGAGCCCGGGATTCTACTCCATTTCTGAAGTGACACACAGCAGAGTTCTCATCCATTATTCACACTCTGCTTTAGAGCAAGAAGCACACTCTTGCATTCTAGAGTCTCTAAGAAAGCAGGAAACATGAGTGTGATGACAACAAAAGAACAGTGTTTCCTACACATTCGGATCATATCTAGTCCAACTGTGCTTCTGAAACTGATACAAAGCACTGGTCCTATTACATCCAATGATTGACAGTTAAGAAGAGAAACATGTGAGCTTCGTGAACAATGTAGTTCCTTTGAGCTGAAAAGTGTCTGCCCTTACCTGAAACGAAGTCTTGCTTGTAGGAAGACACAGAGCCTGGGATTTAACTCCATTTCTGAAGGGAAACACACAGCAGAGTTTTCATCCATGGATCACACTGTGCTTCAGAGCAAGAAGTACGCTCTTGCTTTCCAGAGACTCTAACACAGCAGGAAACATGAGTGTGCTCAGAACAAAAGAACGGTGTTTCCTACCCATACGGACCATATCTAGCCTAACTCTGCGTCTGAAACTGACACAAAGCACTGGTCATCTAACATCCGATGCTTGTCAGTTAAGATGAGAAACCTGTGAGCTTATTGAACGATGTAGTTCATTTGAGCTGAAAAGTGACTGCCCTTACCTGAAACGAAGTCTTGCTTGTAGGAAGACACAGAGCCTGGGATTTAACTCCATTTCTGAAGTGAAAAACACAGCAGAGTTCTCATCCATGGATCACACTCTGCCTCAGAGCAAGAAGTACGCTCTTGCTTTCCAGAGACTTTAACACAGCAGGAAACATGAGTGTGCTCAGAACAAAAGAACGGTGTTCCCTACACATACGGACCATATCTAGTCCAACTCTGCTTCTGAAACGGATACAAAGCACTGGTCCTCTAACATCCGAATCTTGTCCCTTAAGATGAGAAACGTGTGAGCTTCGTGAACGATGTAGTTCGTTTGAGCTGAAAAGTGACTGCCCTTACCTGAAACGAAGTCTTGCTTCTAGGAAGACTCAGAGCCTGGCATTTATCTCCATTTCTGAAGGGAAACACACAGCAGAGTTCTCATCCATGGATCACATCTGCCTCAGAGCAAGAAGTAGGCTCTTGCTTTCCAGAGACTCTAACACAGCAGGAAACATGAGTGTGCGCAGAAAAAAAGAACGGTGTTTCCTACACATACGGACCATATATAGTCCAACTCTGCTTCTGAAACGGATACAAAGCACTGGTACTCTAATATCCGATGCTTGACATTTAAGAAGAGAAATATGTGAGCTTCGTGAACGATGTACTTCTCTTGAGCTGAAAACTGTCTCCCCTTACCTGAAACGAAGTCTTGCTTCTAGGAAGACTCAGAGCCCGGGATTTAAATCCATTTCTGAAGTGACACACAGCAGAGTTCTCATCCATTGTTCACACTCTGCTTTAGAGCAAGAAGCACGCTCTTGCTTTCTGCAATCTCTAATAAAGCAGGAAACATGAGTGTGCTCAGAACAAATGAACGGTGTTTCCTACACATCCGGACCATATCTAGTTCAATTCTGCTTCTGAAACTGAAACAAACTACAGGTCCTCTAACATCCAATGCTTGACAGTTAAGATGAGAAACGAGTGAGCTTCGTGAACAATGTAGTTCCTTTGAGCTGAAAAGTGTCTGCCCTTACCTGAAACGAAGTCTTGCCTGTAGGAAGACACAGAGCCTGGGATTTAACTCCATTTCTAAAGGGAAACACACATCAGAGTTCTCATCCATGGATCACACTCTGCTTCAGAGCAAGAAGTACGCATTTGCTTTCCAGAGACTCTAAAACAGCAGGAAACGTGAGTGGGCTCAGAAGAAAAGAACCGTGTTTCCTATACATACGGACCATATCTAGTTCAACTCTGTGTGATATTGATACAAAGCAAAGGTCCTCTAACATGCAATGCTTGTGAGTTAAGATGAGAAACGTGTGAGCTTCGAAAACGATGTAGTTCCTTTGAGCTGAAAAGTGTCTGCCCTTACCTGAAACGAAGTCTTGCTTGTAGGAAGACACAGAGACTTGGATTTAACTCCATTTCTGAAGGGAAACACACAGCAGAGTTCTCATCCATGGATTACACTCTGCTTCAGAGCAAGAAGTATGCTCTTGCTTTCCAGAGACTCTAACACAGCAGGAAACATGAGTGTGCTCAGAACAAAAGAACGGTGTTTCCTACACATACGGACCATATCTAGTCCAACTGTGCTTCTGAAACTGATACAAAGCACTGGTCCTCTAACATCCAATGCTTGACAGTTAAGATGAGAAACATCTGAGCTTCGTGAACGATGTAGTTCTTTTGAGCTGAAAGGTGACTGCCCTTACCTGAAACGAAGACTTGCTTCTAGGAAGACTCATAGCCTGGGATTTACTTCCATTTCTGAAGTGACACACAGCAGAGTTCTCATCCATTGTTCACACTCTGCTTCAGAGCAAGAAGTACGCACTTGCTTTCCAGAGACTCTAACACAGCAGGAAACGTGAGTGTGCTCAGAACAAAAGAACGGTGTTTTTTACACATACGGACCATATCTAGTCCAACTCTGCTTCTGAAACGGATACAAAGCTCTGGTCCTCTAACATCTGATGCTTGTCAGTTAAGATGTAAAACGTGTGAGCTTCGTGAACTATGTAGTTCTTTTGAGCTGAAAGGTGACTGCCCTTACCTGAAACGAAGTCTTGCTTCTAGGAAGACTCAGATCCCGGGATTAAACTCCATTTCTGAAGTTACACACAGCAGAGTTCTCATCCATGGATCACACTCTGCTTCAGAGCAAGAAGTACGCTCTTGCTTTCCAGAGACTCTAACACAGCAGGAAACATGAGTGTGCTCAGAACAAAAGAACGGTGTTTCCTACACATACAGACCATATCTATTCCAACTCTGCTTCTGAAACGGATACAAAGCTCTGGTCCTTTAACATCCGATGCTTGTCAGTTAAGATGAGAAACGTGTGAGCTTCGTGAACGATGTAGATCGTTTGAGCTGAAAGGTGACTGCCCTTACCTGAAACGAATTCTTGCTTGTAGGAAGACTCAGATCCCGGATTAAACTCCATTTCTGAAGTTACACACAGCAGAGTTCTCATCCATTGTTCACACTCTGCGTTAGAGCAAGAAGCACACTCTTGCTTTCTAGAGTCTCTAAGAAAGCAGGAATCATGAGTGTGATGACAACAAAAGAAAAGTGTTTCCTACACATTCGGATCATATCTAGTCCAACTGTGCTTCTGAAACTGATACAAAGCACTGGTCCTATTACATCCAATGATTGACAGTTAAGAAGAGAAACATGTGAGCTTCGTGAACAATGTAGTTCCTTTGAGCTGAAAAGTGTCTGCCCTTACCTGTAACGAAGTCTTGCTTGTAGGAAGACACAGAGCCTGGGATTTAACTCCATTTCTGAAGGGAAACACACAGCAGAGTTTTCATCCATGGATCACACTGTGCTTCAGAGCAAGAAGTACGCTCTTGCTTTCCAGAGACTCTAACACAGCAGGAAACATGAGTGTGCTCAGAACAAAAGAACGGTGTTTCCTACCCATACGGACCATATCTAGCCCAACTCTGCATCTGAAACTGACACAAAGCACTGGTCATCTAACATCCGATGCTTGTCAGTTAAGATGAGAAACCTGTGAGCTTATTGAACGATGTAGTTCATTTGAGCTGAAAAGTGACTGCCCTTACCTGAAACGAAGTCTTGCTTGTAGGAAGACACAGAGCCTGGGATTTAACTCCATTTCTGAAGTGAAAAACACAGCAGAGTTCTCATCCATGGATCACACTCTGCCTCAGAGCAAGAAGTACGCTCTTGCTTTCCAGAGACTTTAACACAGCAGGAAACATGAGTGTGCTCAGAACAAAAGAACGGTGTTCCCTACACATACGGACCATATCTAGTCCAACTCTGCTTCTGAAACGGATACAAAGCACTGGTCCTCTAACATCCGAATCTTGTCCCTTAAGATGAGAAACGTGTGAGCTTCGTGAACGATGTAGTTCGTTTGAGCTGAAAAGTGACTGCCCTTACCTGAAACGAAGTCTTGCTTCTAGGAAGACTCAGAGCCTGGCATTTATCTCCATTTCTGAAGGGAAACACACAGCAGAGTTCTCATCCATGGATCACATCTGCCTCAGAGCAAGAAGTAGGCTCTTGCTTTCCAGAGACTCTAACACAGCAGGAAACATGAGTGTGCGCAGAAAAAAAGAACGGTGTTTCCTACACATACGGACCATATATAGTCCAACTCTGCTTCTGAAACGGATACAAAGCACTGGTACTCTAATATCCGATGCTTGACATTTAAGAAGAGAAATATGTGAGCTTCGTGAATGATGTACTTCTCTTGAGCTGAAAACTGTCTCCCCTTACCTGAAACGAAGTCTTGCTTCTAGGAAGACTCAGAGCCCGGGATTTAAATCCATTTCTGAAGTGACACACAGCAGAGTTCTCATCCATTGTTCACACTCTGCTTTAGAGCAAGAAGCACGCTCTTGCTTTCTACAATCTCTAATAAAGCAGGAAACATGAGTGTGCTCAGAACAAATGAACGGTGTTTCCTACACATCCGGACCATATCTAGTTCAATTCTGCTTCTGAAACTGAAACAAACCACAGGTCCTCTAACATCCAATGCTTGACAGTTAAGATGAGAAACGAGTGAGCTTCGTGAACAATGTAGTTCCTTTGAGCTGAAAAGTGTCTGCCCTTACCTGAAACGAAGTCTTGCTTGTAGGAAGACACAGAGCCTGGGATTTAACTCCATTTCTAAAGGGAAACACACATCAGAGTTCTCATCCATGGATCACACTCTGCTTCAGAGCAAGAAGTACGCATTTGCTTTCCAGAGACTCTAAAACAGCAGGAAACGTGAGTGTGCTCAGAAGAAAAGAACCGTGTTTCCTATACATACGGACCATATCTAGTTCAACTCTGTGTGATATTGATACAAAGCAAAGGTCCTCTAACATGCAATGCTTGTGAGTTAAGATGAGAAACGTGTGAGCTTCGAAAACGATGTAGTTCCTTTGAGCTGAAAAGTGTCTGCCCTTACCTGAAACGAAGTCTTGCTTGTAGGAAGACACAGAGACTTGGATTTAACTCCATTTCTGAAGGGAAACACACAGCAGAGTTCTCATCCATGGATTACACTCTGCTTCAGAGCAAGAAGTATGCTCTTGCTTTCCAGAGACTCTAACACAGCAGGAAACATGAGTGTGCTCAGAACAAAAGAACGGTGTTTCCTACACATACGGACCATATCTAGTCCAACTGTGCTTCTGAAACTGATACAAAGCACTGGTCCTCTAACATCCAATGCTTGACAGTTAAGATGAGAAACATCTGAGCTTCGTGAACGATGTAGTTCTTTTGAGCTGAAAGGTTACTGCCCTTACCTGAAACGAAGACTTGCTTCTAGGAAGACTCATAGCCTGGGATTTACTTCCATTTCTGAAGTGACACACAGCAGAGTTCTCATCCATTGTTCACACTCTGCTTCAGAGCAAGAAGTACGCACTTGCTTTCCAGAGACTCTAACACAGCAGGAAACGTGAGTGTGCTCAGAACAAAAGAACGGTGTTTTTTACACATACGGACCATATCTAGTCCAACTCTGCTTCTGAAACGGATACAAAGCTCTGGTCCTCTAACATCTGATGCTTGTCAGTTAAGATGTAAAACGTGTGAGCTTCGTGAACTATGTAGTTCTTTTGAGCTGAAAGGTGACTGCCCTTACCTGAAACGAAGTCTTGCTTCTAGGAAGACTCAGATCCCGGGATTAAACTCCATTTCTGAAGTTACACACAGCAGAGTTCTCATCCATGGATCACACTCTGCTTCAGAGCAAGAAGTACGCTCTTGCTTTCCAGAGACTCTAACACAGCAGGAAACATGAGTGTGCTCAGAACAAAAGAACGGTGTTTCCTACACATACAGACCATATCTATTCCAACTCTGCTTCTGAAACGGATACAAAGCTCTGGTCCTTTAACATCCGATGCTTGTCAGTTAAGATGAGAAACGTGTGAGCTTCGTGAACGATGTAGATCGTTTGAGCTGAAAGGTGACTGCCCTTACCTGAAACGAATTCTTGCTTGTAGGAAGACTCAGATCCCGGATTAAACTCCATTTCTGAAGTTACACACAGCAGAGTTCTCATCCATTGTTCACACTCTGCGTTAGAGCAAGAAGCTCACTCTTGCTTTCTAGAGTCTCTAAGAAAGCAGGAATCATGAGTGTGATGACAACAAAAGAAAAGTGTTTCCTACACATTCGGATCATATCTAGTCCAACTGTGCTTCTGAAACTGATACAATGCACTGGTCCTCTAACATGCAATGCTGTGAGTTAAGAGAAACGTGTGACCTTTGTGAACGATGTAGTTCGTTTGAGCTGAAAAGTGCCTACCCTTACCTGAAACGAAGTCTTGCTTCTAGGAAGACTCAGAGCCCGGGATTCTACTCCATTTCTGAAGTGACACACAGCAGAGTTCTCATCCATTATTCACACTCTGCTTTAGAGCAAGAAGCACACTCTTGCATTCTAGAGTCTCTAAGAAAGCAGGAAACATGAGTGTGATGACAACAAAAGAACAGTGTTTCCTACACATTCGGATCATATCTAGTCCAACTGTGCTTCTGAAACTGATACAAAGCACTGGTCCTATTACATCCAATGATTGACAGTTAAGAAGAGAAACATGTGAGCTTCGTGAACAATGTAGTTCCTTTGAGCTGAAAAGTGTCTGCCCTTACCTGAAACGAAGTCTTGCTTGTAGGAAGACACAGAGCCTGGGATTTAACTCCATTTCTGAAGGGAAACACACAGCAGAGTTTTCATCCATGGATCACACTGTGCTTCAGAGCAAGAAGTACGCTCTTGCTTTCCAGAGACTCTAACACAGCAGGAAACATGAGTGTGCTCAGAACAAAAGAACGGTGTTTCCTACCCATACGGACCATATCTAGCCCAACTCTGCGTCTGAAACTGACACAAAGCACTGGTCATCTAACATCCGATGCTTGTCAGTTAAGATGAGAAACCTGTGAGCTTATTGAACGATGTAGTTCATTTGAGCTGAAAAGTGACTGCCCTTACCTGAAACGAAGTCTTGCTTGTAGGAAGACACAGAGCCTGGGATTTAACTCCATTTCTGAAGTGAAAAACACAGCAGAGTTCTCATCCATGGATCACACTCTGCCTCAGAGCAAGAAGTACGCTCTTGCTTTCCAGAGACTTTAACACAGCAGGAAACATGAGTGTGCTCAGAACAAAAGAACGGTGTTCCCTACACATACGGACCATATCTAGTCCAACTCTGCTTCTGAAACGGATACAAAGCACTGGTCCTCTAACATCCGAATCTTGTCCCTTAAGATGAGAAACGTGTGAGCTTCGTGAACGATGTAGTTCGTTTGAGCTGAAAAGTGACTGCCCTTACCTGAAACGAAGTCTTGCTTCTAGGAAGACTCAGAGCCTGGCATTTATCTCCATTTCTGAAGGGAAACACACAGCAGAGTTCTCATCCATGGATCACATCTGCCTCAGAGCAAGAAGTAGGCTCTTGCTTTCCAGAGACTCTAACACAGCAGGAAACATGAGTGTGCGCAGAAAAAAAGAACGGTGTTTCCTACACATACGGACCATATATAGTCCAACTCTGCTTCTGAAACGGATACAAAGCACTGGTCCTCTAATATCCGATGCTTGACATTTAAGAAGAGAAATATGTGAGCTTCGTGAACGATGTACTTCTCTTGAGCTGAAAACTGTCTCCCCTTACCTGAAACGAAGTCTTGCTTCTAGGAAGACTCAGAGCCCGGGATTTAAATCCATTTCTGAAGTGACACACAGCAGAGTTCTCATCCATTGTTCACACTCTGCTTTAGAGCAAGAAGCACGCTCTTGCTTTCTACAATCTCTAATAAAGCAGGAAACATGAGTGTGCTCAGAACAAATGAACGGTGTTTCCTACACATCCGGACCATATCTAGTTCAATTCTGCTTCTGAAACTGAAACAAACCACAGGTCCTCTAACATCCAATGCTTGACAGTTAAGATGAGAAACGAGTGAGCTTCGTGAACAATGTAGTTCCTTTGAGCTGAAAAGTGTCTGCCCTTACCTGAAACGAAGTCTTGCTTGTAGGAAGACACAGAGCCTGGGATTTAACTCCATTTCTAAAGGGAAACACACATCAGAGTTCTCATCCATGGATCACACTCTGCTTCAGAGCAAGAAGTACGCATTTGCTTTCCAGAGACTCTAAAACAGCAGGAAACGTGAGTGTGCTCAGAAGAAAAGAACCGTGTTTCCTATACATACGGACCATATCTAGTTCAACTCTGTGTGATATTGATACAAAGCAAAGGTCCTCTAACATGCAATGCTTGTGAGTTAAGATGAGAAACGTGTGAGCTTCGTGAATGATGTAGTTCGTTTGAGCTGAAAAGGGTCTGCCCTTACCTGAAACGAAGTCTTGATTGTAGGAAGACACAGAGCCTGGGATTTAACTCCATTTCTGAAGGGAAACACACAGCAGAGTTCTCATCCATGGATCACACTCTGCTTCAGAGCAAGAAATACGGTCTTGCTTTCCAGAGACTCTAACACAGCAGGAAACATGAGTGTGCTCAGAACAAAAAAAAGGTGTTTCCTACACATACAGACCATATCTAGTCCAACTCTGCTTCTGAAACGGATACAAAGCTCTGGTTCTCTAATATCCGATCCTTGTCAGTTAAGATGAGAAACGTGTGAGCTTCGTGAACGATGTAGTTCGTTTGAGCTGAAAGGTGACTGCCCTTACCTGAAATGAAGTCTTGCTTCTAGGAAGACTCAGATCCCGGGATTAAACTCCATTTCTGAAGTTACACACAGCAGAGTTCTCATCCATTGTTCACACTCTGCGTTAGAGCAAGAAGCACACTCTTGCTTTCTAGAGTCTCTAAGAAAGCAGGAATCATGAGTGTGATGACAACAAAAGAAAAGTGTTTCCTACACATTCGGATCATATCTAGTCCAACTGTGCTTCTGAAACTGATACAATGCACTGGTCCTCTAACATGCAATGCTGTGAGTTAAGAGAAACGTGTGACCTTTGTGAACGATGTAGTTCGTTTGAGCTGAAAAGTGCCTACCCTTACCTGAAACGAAGTCTTGCTTCTAGGAAGACTCAGAGCCCGGGATTCTACTCCATTTCTGAAGTGACACACAGCAGAGTTCTCATCCATTATTCACACTCTGCTTTAGAGCAAGAAGCACACTCTTGCATTCTAGAGTCTCTAAGAAAGCAGGAAACATGAGTGTGATGACAACAAAAGAACAGTGTTTCCTACACATTCGGATCATATCTAGTCCAACTGTGCTTCTGAAACTGATACAAAGCACTGGTCCTATTACATCCAATGATTGACAGTTAAGAAGAGAAACATGTGAGCTTCGTGAACAATGTAGTTCCTTTGAGCTGAAAAGTGTCTGCCCTTACCTGAAACGAAGTCTTGCTTGTAGGAAGACACAGAGCCTGGGATTTAACTCCATTTCTGAAGGGAAACACACAGCAGAGTTTTCATCCATGGATCACACTGTGCTTCAGAGCAAGAAGTACGCTCTTGCTTTCCAGAGACTCTAACACAGCAGGAAACATGAGTGTGCTCAGAACAAAAGAACGGTGTTTCCTACCCATACGGACCATATCTAGCCCAACTCTGCGTCTGAAACTGACACAAAGCACTGGTCCTCTAACATCCGATGCTTGTCAGTTAAGATGAGAAACCTGTGAGCTTATTGAACGATGTAGTTCATTTGAGCTGAAAAGTGACTGCCCTTACCTGAAACGAAGTCTTGCTTGTAGGAAGACACAGAGCCTGGGATTTAACTCCATTTCTGAAGTGAAAAACACAGCAGAGTTCTCATCCATGGATCACACTCTGCCTCAGAGCAAGAAGTACGCTCTTGCTTTCCAGAGACTTTAACACAGCAGGAAACATGAGTGTGCTCAGAACAAAAGAACGGTGTTCCCTACACATACGGACCATATCTAGTCCAACTCTGCTTCTGAAGCGGATACAAAGCACTGGTCCTCTAACATCCGAATCTTGTCCCTTAAGATGAGAAACGTGTGAGCTTCGTGAACGATGTAGTTCGTTTGAGCTGAAAAGTGACTGCCCTTACCTGAAACGAAGTCTTGCTTCTAGGAAGACTCAGAGCCTGGCATTTATCTCCATTTCTGAAGGGAAACACACAGCAGAGTTCTCATCCATGGATCACATCTGCCTCAGAGCAAGAAGTAGGCTCTTGCTTTCCAGAGACTCTAACACAGCAGGAAACATGAGTGTGCGCAGAAAAAAAGAACGGTGTTTCCTACACATACGGACCATATATAGTCCAACTCTGCTTCTGAAACGGATACAAAGCACTGGTCCTCTAATATCCGATGCTTGACATTTAAGAAGAGAAATATGTGAGCTTCGTGAACGATGTACTTCTCTTGAGCTGAAAACTGTCTCCCCTTACCTGAAACGAAGTCTTGCTTCTAGGAAGACTCAGAGCCCGGGATTTAAATCCATTTCTGAAGTGACACACAGCAGAGTTCTCATCCATTGTTCACACTCTGCTTTAGAGCAAGAAGCACGCTCTTGCTTTCTACAATCTCTAATAAAGCAGGAAACATGAGTGTGCTCAGAACAAATGAACGGTGTTTCCTACACATCCGGACCATATCTAGTTCAATTCTGCTTCTGAAACTGAAACAAACCACAGGTCCTCTAACATCCAATGCTTGACAGTTAAGATGAGAAACGAGTGAGCTTCGTGAACAATGTAGTTCCTTTGAGCTGAAAAGTGTCTGCCCTTACCTGAAACGAAGTCTTGCTTGTAGGAAGACACAGAGCCTGGGATTTAACTCCATTTCTAAAGGGAAACACACATCAGAGTTCTCATCCATGGATCACACTCTGCTTCAGAGCAAGAAGTACGCATTTGCTTTCCAGAGACTCTAAAACAGCAGGAAACGTGAGTGTGCTCAGAAGAAAAGAACCGTGTTTCCTATACATACGGACCATATCTAGTTCAACTCTGTGTGATATTGATACAAAGCAAAGGTCCTCTAACATGCAATGCTTGTGAGTTAAGATGAGAAACGTGTGAGCTTCGTGAATGATGTAGTTCGTTTGAGCTGAAAAGGGTCTGCCCTTACCTGAAACGAAGTCTTGATTGTAGGAAGACACAGAGCCTGGGATTTAACTCCATTTCTGAAGGGAAACACACAGCAGAGTTCTCATCCATGGATCACACTCTGCTTCAGAGCAAGAAATACGGTCTTGCTTTCCAGAGACTCTAACACAGCAGGAAACATGAGTGTGCTCAGAACAAAAAAAAGGTGTTTCCTACACATACAGACCATATCTAGTCCAACTTTGCTTCTGAAACGGATACAAAGCTCTGGTTCTCTAATATCCGATCCTTGTCAGTTAAGATGAGAAACGTGTGAGCTTCGTGAACGATGTAGTTCGTTTGAGCTGAAAGGTGACTGCCCTTACCTGAAATGAAGTCTTGCTTCTAGGAAGACTCAGATCCCGGGATTAAACTCCATTTCTGAAGTTACACACAGCAGAGTTCTCATCCATTGTTCACACTCTGCGTTAGAGCAAGAAGCACACTCTTGCTTTCTAGAGTCTCTAAGAAAGCAGGAATCATGAGTGTGATGACAACAAAAGAAAAGTGTTTCCTACACATTCGGATCATATCTAGTCCAACTGTGCTTCTGAAACTGATACAATGCACTGGTCCTCTAACATGCAATGCTGTGAGTTAAGAGAAACGTGTGACCTTTGTGAACGATGTAGTTCGTTTGAGCTGAAAAGTGCCTACCCTTACCTGAAACGAAGTCTTGCTTCTAGGAAGACTCAGAGCCCGGGATTCTACTCCATTTCTGAAGTGACACACAGCAGAGTTCTCATCCATTATTCACACTCTGCTTTAGAGCAAGAAGCACACTCTTGCATTCTAGAGTCTCTAAGAAAGCAGGAAACATGAGTGTGATGACAACAAAAGAACAGTGTTTCCTACACATTCGGATCATATCTAGTCCAACTGTGCTTCTGAAACTGATACAAAGCACTGGTCCTATTACATCCAATGATTGACAGTTAAGAAGAGAAACATGTGAGCTTCGTGAACAATGTAGTTCCTTTGAGCTGAAAAGTGTCTGCCCTTACCTGAAACGAAGTCTTGCTTGTAGGAAGACACAGAGCCTGGGATTTAACTCCATTTCTGAAGGGAAACACACAGCAGAGTTTTCATCCATGGATCACACTGTGCTTCAGAGCAAGAAGTACGCTCTTGCTTTCCAGAGACTCTAACACAGCAGGAAACATGAGTGTGCTCAGAACAAAAGAACGGTGTTTCCTACCCATACGGACCATATCTAGCCCAACTCTGCGTCTGAAACTGACACAAAGCACTGGTCCTCTAACATCCGATGCTTGTCAGTTAAGATGAGAATCCTGTGAGCTTATTGAACGATGTAGTTCATTTGAGCTGAAAAGTGACTGCCCTTACCTGAAACGAAGTCTTGCTTGTAGGAAGACACAGAGCCTGGGATTTAACTCCATTTCTGAAGTGAAAAACACAGCAGAGTTCTCATCCATGGATCACACTCTGCCTCAGAGCAAGAAGTACGCTCTTGCTTTCCAGAGACTTTAACACAGCAGGAAACATGAGTGTGCTCAGAACAAAAGAACGGTGTTCCCTACACATACGGACCATATCTAGTCCAACTCTGCTTCTGAAACGGATACAAAGCACTGGTCCTCTAACATCCGAATCTTGTCCCTTAAGATGAGAAACGTGTGAGCTTCGTGAACGATGTAGTTCGTTTGAGCTGAAAAGTGACTGCCCTTACCTGAAACGAAGTCTTGCTTCTAGGAAGACTCAGAGCCTGGCATTTATCTCCATTTCTGAAGGGAAACACACAGCAGAGTTCTCATCCATGGATCACATCTGCCTCAGAGCAAGAAGTAGGCTCTTGCTTTCCAGAGACTCTAACACAGCAGGAAACATGAGTGTGCGCAGAAAAAAAGAATGGTGTTTCCTACACATACGGACCATATATAGTCCAACTCTGCTTCTGAAACGGATACAAAGCACTGGTCCTCTAATATCCGATGCTTGACATTTAAGAAGAGAAATATGTGAGCTTCGTGAACGATGTACTTCTCTTGAGCTGAAAACTGTCTCCCCTTACCTGAAACGAAGTCTTGCTTCTAGGAAGACTCAGAGCCCGGGATTTAAATCCATTTCTGAAGTGACACACAGCAGAGTTCTCACCCATTGTTCACACTCTGCTTTAGAGCAAGAAGCACGCTCTTGCTTTCTACAATCTCTAATAAAGCAGGAAACATGAGTGTGCTCAGAACAAATGAACGGTGTTTCCTACACATCCGGACCATATCTAGTTCAATTCTGCTTCTGAAACTGAAACAAACCACAGGTCCTCTAACATCCAATGCTTGACAGTTAAGATGAGAAACGAGTGAGCTTCGTGAACAATGTAGTTCCTTTGAGCTGAAAAGTGTCTGCCCTTACCTGAAACGAAGTCTTGCTTGTAGGAAGACACAGAGCCTGGGATTTAACTCCATTTCTAAAGGGAAACACACATCAGAGTTCTCATCCATGGATCACACTCTGCTTCAGAGCAAGAAGTACGCATTTGCTTTCCAGAGACTCTAAAACAGCAGGAAACGTGAGTGTGCTCAGAAGAAAAGAACCGTGTTTCCTATACATACGGACCATATCTAGTTCAACTCTGTGTGATATTGATACAAAGCAAAGGTCCTCTAACATGCAATGCTTGTGAGTTAAGATGAGAAACGTGTGAGCTTCGTGAATGATGTAGTTCGTTTGAGCTGAAAAGGGTCTGCCCTTACCTGAAACGAAGTCTTGATTGTAGGAAGACACAGAGCCTGGGATTTAACTCCATTTCTGAAGGGAAACACACAGCAGAGTTCTCATCCATGGATCACACTCTGCTTCAGAGCAAGAAACACGGTCTTGCTTTCCAGAGACTCTAACACAGCAGGAAACATGAGTGTGCTCAGAACAAAAAAAAGGTGTTTCCTACACATACAGACCATATCTAGTCCAACTCTGCTTCTGAAACGGATACAAAGCTCTGGTTCTCTAATATCCGATCCTTGTCAGTTAAGATGAGAAACGTGTGAGCTTCGTGAACGATGTAGTTCGTTTGAGCTGAAAAGTGCCTACCCTTACCTGAAACGAAGTCTTGCTTCTAGGAAGACTCAGAGCCCGGGATTCTACTCCATTTCTGAAGTGACACACAGCAGAGTTCTCATCCATTATTCACACTCTGCTTTAGAGCAAGAAGCACACTCTTGCATTCTAGAGTCTCTAAGAAAGCAGGAAACATGAGTGTGATGACAACAAAAGAACAGTGTTTCCTACACATTCGGATCATATCTAGTCCAACTGTGCTTCTGAAACTGATACAAAGCACTGGTCCTATTACATCCAATGATTGACAGTTAAGAAGAGAAACATGTGAGCTTCGTGAACAATGTAGTTCCTTTGAGCTGAAAAGTGTCTGCCCTTACCTGAAACGAAGTCTTGCTTGTAGGAAGACACAGAGCCTGGGATTTAACTCCATTTCTGAAGGGAAACACACAGCAGAGTTTTCATCCATGGATCACACTGTGCTTCAGAGCAAGAAGTACGCTCTTGCTTTCCAGAGACTCTAACACAGCAGGAAACATGAGTGTGCTCAGAACAAAAGAACGGTGTTTCCTACCCATACGGACCATATCTAGCCCAACTCTGCGTCTGAAACTGACACAAAGCACTGGTCATCTAACATCCGATGCTTGTCAGTTAAGATGAGAAACCTGTGAGCTTATTGAACGATGTAGTTCATTTGAGCTGAAAAGTGACTGCCCTTACCTGAAACGAAGTCTTGCTTGTAGGAAGACACAGAGCCTGGGATTTAACTCCATTTCTGAAGTGAAAAACACAGCAGAGTTCTCATCCATGGATCACACTCTGCCTCAGAGCAAGAAGTACGCTCTTGCTTTCCAGAGACTTTAACACAGCAGGAAACATGAGTGTGCTCAGAACAAAAGAACGGTGTTCCCTACACATACAGACCATATCTAGTCCAACTCTGCTTCTGAAACGGATACAAAGCACTGGTCCTCTAACATCCGAATCTTGTCCCTTAAGATGAGAAACGTGTGAGCTTCGTGAACGATGTAGTTCGTTTGAGCTGAAAAGTGACTGCCCTTACCTGAAACGAAGTCTTGCTTCTAGGAAGACTCAGAGCCTGGCATTTATCTCCATTTCTGAAGGGAAACACACAGCAGAGTTCTCATCCATGGATCACATCTGCCTCAGAGCAAGAAGTAGGCTCTTGCTTTCCAGAGACTCTAACACAGCAGGAAACATGAGTGTGCGCAGAAAAAAAGAACGGTGTTTCCTACACATACGGACCATATATAGTCCAACTCTGCTTCTGAAACGGATACAAAGCACTGGTACTCTAATATCCGATGCTTGACATTTAAGAAGAGAAATATGTGAGCTTCGTGAACGATGTACTTCTCTTGAGCTGAAAACTGTCTCCCCTTACCTGAAACGAAGTCTTGCTTCTAGGAAGACTCAGAGCCCGGGATTTAAATCCATTTCTGAAGTGACACACAGCAGAGTTCTCATCCATTGTTCACACTCTGCTTTAGAGCAAGAAGCACGCTCTTGCTTTCTACAATCTCTAATAAAGCAGGAAACATGAGTGTGCTCAGAACAAATGAACGGTGTTTCCTACACATCCGGACCATATCTAGTTCAATTCTGCTTCTGAAACTGAAACAAACCACAGGTCCTCTAACATCCAATGCTTGACAGTTAAGATGAGAAACGAGTGAGCTTCGTGAACAATGTAGTTCCTTTGAGCTGAAAAGTGTCTGCCCTTACCTGAAACGAAGTCTTGCTTGTAGGAAGACACAGAGCCTGGGATTTAACTCCATTTCTAAAGGGAAACACACATCAGAGTTCTCATCCATGGATCACACTCTGCTTCAGAGCAAGAAGTACGCATTTGCTTTCCAGAGACTCTAAAACAGCAGGAAACGTGAGTGTGCTCAGAAGAAAAGAACCGTGTTTCCTATACATACGGACCATATCTAGTTCAACTCTGTGTGATATTGATACAAAGCAAAGGTCCTCTAACATGCAATGCTTGTGAGTTAAGATGAGAAACGTGTGAGCTTCGAAAACGATGTAGTTCCTTTGAGCTGAAAAGTGTCTGCCCTTACCTGAAACGAAGTCTTGCTTGTAGGAAGACACAGAGACTTGGATTTAACTCCATTTCTGAAGGGAAACACACAGCAGAGTTCTCATCCATGGATTACACTCTGCTTCAGAGCAAGAAGTATGCTCTTGCTTTCCAGAGACTCTAACACAGCAGGAAACATGAGTGTGCTCAGAACAAAAGAACGGTGTTTCCTACACATACGGACCATATCTAGTCCAACTGTGCTTCTGAAACTGATACAAAGCACTGGTCCTCTAACATCCAATGCTTGACAGTTAAGATGAGAAACATCTGAGCTTCGTGAACGATGTAGTTCTTTTGAGCTGAAAGGTTACTGCCCTTACCTGAAACGAAGACTTGCTTCTAGGAAGACTCATAGCCTGGGATTTACTTCCATTTCTGAAGTGACACACAGCAGAGTTCTCATCCATTGTTCACACTCTGCTTCAGAGCAAGAAGTACGCACTTGCTTTCCAGAGACTCTAACACAGCAGGAAACGTGAGTGTGCTCAGAACAAAAGAACGGTGTTTTTTACACATACGGACCATATCTAGTCCAACTCTGCTTCTGAAACGGATACAAAGCTCTGGTCCTCTAACATCTGATGCTTGTCAGTTAAGATGTAAAACGTGTGAGCTTCGTGAACTATGTAGTTCTTTTGAGCTGAAAGGTGACTGCCCTTACCTGAAACGAAGTCTTGCTTCTAGGAAGACTCAGATCCCGGGATTAAACTCCATTTCTGAAGTTACACACAGCAGAGTTCTCATCCATGGATCACACTCTGCTTCAGAGCAAGAAGTACGCTCTTGCTTTCCAGAGACTCTAACACAGCAGGAAACATGAGTGTGCTCAGAACAAAAGAACGGTGTTTCCTACACATACAGACCATATCTATTCCAACTCTGCTTCTGAAACGGATACAAAGCTCTGGTCCTTTAACATCCGATGCTTGTCAGTTAAGATGAGAAACGTGTGAGCTTCGTGAACGATGTAGATCGTTTGAGCTGAAAGGTGACTGCCCTTACCTGAAACGAATTCTTGCTTGTAGGAAGACTCAGATCCCGGATTAAACTCCATTTCTGAAGTTACACACAGCAGAGTTCTCATCCATTGTTCACACTCTGCGTTAGAGCAAGAAGCACACTCTTGCTTTCTAGAGTCTCTAAGAAAGCAGGAATCATGAGTGTGATGACAACAAAAGAAAAGTGTTTCCTACACATTCGGATCATATCTAGTCCAACTGTGCTTCTGAAACTGATACAATGCACTGGTCCTCTAACATGCAATGCTGTGAGTTAAGAGAAACGTGAGACCTTTGTGAACGATGTAGTTCGTTTGAGCTGAAAAGTGCCTACCCTTACCTGAAACGAAGTCTTGCTTCTAGGAAGACTCAGAGCCCGGGATTCTACTCCATTTCTGAAGTGACACACAGCAGAGTTCTCATCCATTATTCACACTCTGCTTTAGAGCAAGAAGCACACTCTTGCATTCTAGAGTCTCTAAGAAAGCAGGAAACATGAGTGTGATGACAACAAAAGAACAGTGTTTCCTACACATTCGGATCATATCTAGTCCAACTGTGCTTCTGAAACTGATACAAAGCACTGGTCCTATTACATCCAATGATTGACAGTTAAGAAGAGAAACATGTGAGCTTTGTGAACAATGTAGTTCCTTTGAGCTGAAAAGTGTCTGCCCTTACCTGAAACGAAGTCTTGCTTGTAGGAAGACACAGAGCCTGGGATTTAACTCCATTTCTGAAGGGAAACACACAGCAGAGTTTTCATCCATGGATCACACTGTGCTTCAGAGCAAGAAGTACGCTCTTGCTTTCCAGAGACTCTAACACAGCAGGAAACATGAGTGTGCTCAGAACAAAAGAACGGTGTTTCCTACCCATACGGACCATATCTAGCCCAACTCTGCGTCTGAAACTGACACAAAGCACTGGTCATCTAACATCTGATGCTTGTCAGTTAAGATGAGAAACCTGTGAGCTTATTGAACGATGTAGTTCATTTGAGCTGAAAAGTG
The DNA here is from genome assembly GCA_949786385.1 of Onychomys leucogaster. NCBI lineage: Eukaryota > Metazoa > Chordata > Mammalia > Rodentia > Cricetidae > Onychomys > Onychomys leucogaster. Next base: position 108,057 of record CATKUP010000440.1, on the reverse strand, counting down.
ACTGCCCTTACCTGAAACGAAGTCTTGCTTGTAGGAAGACACAGAGCCTGGGATTTAACTCCATTTCTGAAGTGAAAAACACAGCAGAGTTCTCATCCATGGATCACACTCTGCCTCAGAGCAAGAAGTACGCTCTTGCTTTCCAGAGACTTTAACACAGCAGGAAACATGAGTGTGCTCAGAACAAAAGAACGGTGTTCCCTACACATACGGACCATATCTAGTCCAACTCTGCTTCTGAAACGGATACAAAGCACTGGTCCTCTAACATCCGAATCTTGTCCCTTAAGATGAGAAACGTGTGAGCTTCGTGAACGATGTAGTTCGTTTGAGCTGAAAAGTGACTGCCCTTACCTGAAACGAAGTCTTGCTTCTAGGAAGACTCAGAGCCTGGCATTTATCTCCATTTCTGAAGGGAAACACACAGCAGAGTTCTCATCCATGGATCACATCTGCCTCAGAGCAAGAAGTAGGCTCTTGCTTTCCAGAGACTCTAACACAGCAGGAAACATGAGTGTGCGCAGAAAAAAAGAACGGTGTTTCCTACACATACGGACCATATATAGTCCAACTCTGCTTCTGAAACGGATACAAAGCACTGGTCCTCTAATATCCGATGCTTGACATTTAAGAAGAGAAATATGTGAGCTTCGTGAACGATGTACTTCTCTTGAGCTGAAAACTGTCTCCCCTTACCTGAAACGAAGTCTTGCTTCTAGGAAGACTCAGAGCCCGGGATTTAAATCCATTTCTGAAGTGACACACAGCAGAGTTCTCATCCATTGTTCACACTCTGCTTTAGAGCAAGAAGCACGCTCTTGCTTTCTACAATCTCTAATAAAGCAGGAAACATGAGTGTGCTCAGAACAAATGAACGGTGTTTCCTACACATCCGGACCATATCTAGTTCAATTCTGCTTCTGAAACTGAAACAAACCACAGGTCCTCTAACATCCAATGCTTGACAGTTAAGATGAGAAACGAGTGAGCTTCGTGAACAATGTAGTTCCTTTGAGCTGAAAAGTGTCTGCCCTTACCTGAAACGAAGTCTTGCTTGTAGGAAGACACAGAGCCTGGGATTTAACTCCATTTCTAAAGGGAAACACACATCAGAGTTCTCATCCATGGATCACACTCTGCTTCAGAGCAAGAAGTACGCATTTGCTTTCCAGAGACTCTAAAACAGCAGGAAACGTGAGTGTGCTCAGAAGAAAAGAACCGTGTTTCCTATACATACGGACCATATCTAGTTCAACTCTGTGTGATATTGATACAAAGCAAAGGTCCTCTAACATGCAATGCTTGTGAGTTAAGATGAGAAACGTGTGAGCTTCGAAAACGATGTAGTTCCTTTGAGCTGAAAAGTGTCTGCCCTTACCTGAAACGAAGTCTTGCTTGTAGGAAGACACAGAGACTTGGATTTAACTCCATTTCTGAAGGGAAACACACAGCAGAGTTCTCATCCATGGATTACACTCTGCTTCAGAGCAAGAAGTATGCTCTTGCTTTCCAGAGACTCTAACACAGCAGGAAACATGAGTGTGCTCAGAACAAAAGAACGGTGTTTCCTACACATACGGACCATATCTAGTCCAACTGTGCTTCTGAAACTGATACAAAGCACTGGTCCTCTAACATCCAATGCTTGACAGTTAAGATGAGAAACATCTGAGCTTCGTGAACGATGTAGTTCTTTTGAGCTGAAAGGTGACTGCCCTTACCTGAAACGAAGACTTGCTTCTAGGAAGACTCATAGCCTGGGATTTACTTCCATTTCTGAAGTGACACACAGCAGAGTTCTCATCCATTGTTCACACTCTGCTTCAGAGCAAGAAGTACGCACTTGCTTTCCAGAGACTCTAACACAGCAGGAAACGTGAGTGTGCTCAGAACAAAAGAACGGTGTTTTTTACACATACGGACCATATCTAGTCCAACTCTGCTTCTGAAACGGATACAAAGCTCTGGTCCTCTAACATCTGATGCTTGTCAGTTAAGATGTAAAACGTGTGAGCTTCGTGAACTATGTAGTTCTTTTGAGCTGAAAGGTGACTGCCCTTACCTGAAATGAAGTCTTGCTTCTAGGAAGACTCAGATCCCGGGATTAAACTCCATTTCTGAAGTTACACACAGCAGAGTTCTCATCCATGGATCACACTCTGCTTCAGAGCAAGAAGTACGCTCTTGCTTTCCAGAGACTCTAACACAGCAGGAAACATGAGTGTGCTCAGAACAAAAGAACGGTGTTTCCTACACATACAGACCATATCTATTCCAACTCTGCTTCTGAAACGGATACAAAGCTCTGGTCTTTTAACATCCGATGCTTGTCAGTTAAGATGAGAAACATGTGAGGTTCGTGAACGATGTAGATCGTTTGAGCTGAAAGGTGACTGCCCTTACCTGAAACGAATTCTTGCTTGTAGGAAGACTCAGATCCCGGATTAAACTCCATTTCTGAAGTGACATACAGCAGAGTTCTCATCCATTGTTGACACTCTGCTTTAGAGCAAGAAGCACGCTCTTGCTTTCTACAGTCTCTAAGAAAGCAGGAAACATGTGTGTGCTCAGAACAAATGAACGGTGTTTCCTACACATACGGACCATATCTAGTTCAACTCTGCTTCTGAAACTGAAACAAACCACAGGTCCAGTAACATCCAATGCTTGACAGTTAATATGAGAAACGTGTGAGCTTCGTGAACAATGTAGTTACTTTGAGCTGAAAAGTGTCTGCCCTTACCTGAAACGAAGTCTTGCTTGTAGGAAGACACAGAGTCTGGGATTTAACTCCATTTCTGAAGGGAAACACACAGCAGAGTGCTCATCCATGGATCACACTCTGCTTCAGAGCAAGAAGTACGCACTTGCGTTCCAGAGACTCTAACACAGCAGGAAACGTGAGTGTGCTCAGAAGAAAAGAACCGTGTTTCCTATACATACGGACCATATCTAGTTCAACTCTGTGTGATATTGATACAAAGCAAAGGTCCTCTAACATGCAATGCTTGTGAGTTAAGATGAGAAACGTGTGAGCTTCGTGAACGATGTAGTTCGTTTGAGCTGAAAAGTGTCTGCCCTTACCTGAAACGAAGTCTTGATTGTAGGAAGACACAGAGCCTGGGATTTAACTCCATTTCTGAAGGGAAACACACAGCAGAGTTCTCATCCATGGATCACACTCTGCTTCAGAGCAAGAAATACGGTCTTGCTTTCCAGAGACTCTAACACAGCAGGAAACATGAGTGTGCTCAGAACAAAAGAACGGTGTTTCCTACACATACGGAACCATATCTAGTCCAACTCTGCTTCTGAAACGGATACAAAGCTCTGGTCCTCTAACATCCGATGCTTGTCAGTTAAGATGAAAAACGTGTGAGCTTCGTGAACGATGTAGTTCGTTTGAGCTGAAAGGTGACTGCCCTTACCTGAAACGAAGTCTTGCTTCTAGGAAGACTCAGATCCCGGGATTAAACTCCATTTCTGAAGTTACACACAGCAGAGTTCTCATCCATTGTTCACACTCTGCGTTAGAGCAAGAAGCACACTCTTGCTTTCTAGAGTCTCTAAGAAAGCAGGAAACATGAGTGTGATGACAACAAAAGAAAAGTGTTTCCTACACATTCGGATCATATCTAGTCCAACTGTGCTTCTGAAACTGATACAATGACTGGTCCTCTAACATGCAATGCTGTGAGTTAAGAAGAGAAACGTGTGAGCTTCGTGAACGATGTAGTTCGTTTGAGCTGAAAACTGTCTGCCCTTACCTGAAACGAATTCTTGCTTGTAGGAAGACACAGAGCCTGGGATTTAACTCCATTTCAGAAGGGAAAACACACAGCAGAGTTCTCATCCATGGATCACACTCTGCCTCAGAGCAAGAAGTACGCTCTTGCTTTCCAGAGACTTTAACACAGCAGGAAACATGAGTGTGCTCAGAACAAAAGAACGGTGTTCCCTACACATACGGACCATATCTAGTCCAACTCTGCTTCTGAAACGGATACAAAGCACTGGTCCTCTAACATCCGAATCTTGTCCCTTAAGATGAGAAACGTGTGAGCTTCGTGAACGATGTAGTTCGTTTGAGCTGAAAAGTGACTGCCCTTACCTGAAACGAAGTCTTGCTTCTAGGAAGACTCAGAGCCTGGCATTTATCTCCATTTCTGAAGGGAAACACACAGCAGAGTTCTCATCCATGGATCACATCTGCCTCAGAGGAAGAAGTAGGCTCTTGCTTTCCAGAGACTCTAACACAGCAGGAAACATGAGTGTGCGCAGAAAAAAAGAACGGTGTTTTCTACACATACGGACCATATATAGTCCAACTCTGCTTCTGAAACGGATACAAAGCACTGGTCCTCTAATATCCGATGCTTGACATTTAAGAAGAGAAATATGTGAGCTTCGTCAACGATGTACTTCTCTTGAGCTGAAAACTGTCTCCCCTTACCTGAAACGAAGTCTTGCTTCTAGGAAGACTCAGAGCCCGGGATTTAAATCCATTTCTGAAGTGACACACAGCAGAGTTCTCATCCATTGTTCACACTCTGCTTTAGAGCAAGAAGCACGCTCTTGCTTTCTACAATCTCTAATAAAGCAGGAAACATGAGTGTGCTCAGAACAAATGAACGGTGTTTCCTACACATCCGGACCATATCTAGTTCAATTCTGCTTCTGAAACTGAAACAAACCACAGGTCCTCTAACATCCAATGCTTGACAGTTAAGATGAGAAACGAGTGAGCTTCGTGAACAATGTAGTTCCTTTGAGCTGAAAAGTGTCTGCCCTTACCTGAAACGAAGTCTTGCTTGTAGGAAGACACAGAGCCTGGGATTTAACTCCATTTCTAAAGGGAAACACACATCAGAGTTCTCATCCATGGATCACACTCTGCTTCAGAGCAAGAAGTACGCATTTGCTTTCCAGAGACTCTAAAACAGCAGGAAACGTGAGTGTGCTCAGAAGAAAAGAACCGTGTTTCCTATACATACGGACCATATCTAGTTCAACTCTGTGTGATATTGATACAAAGCAAAGGTCCTCTAACATGCAATGCTTGTGAGTTAAGATGAGAAACGTGTGAGCTTCGAAAACGATGTAGTTCTTTTGAGCTGAAAGGTGACTGCCCTTACCTGAAACGAAGACTTGCTTCTAGGAAGACTCATAGCCTGGGATTTACTTCCATTTCTGAAGTGACACACAGCAGAGTTCTCATCCATTGTTCACACTCTGCTTCAGAGCAACAAGTACGCACTTGCTTTCCAGAGACTCTAACACAGCAGGAAACGTGAGTGTGCTCAGAACAAAAGAACGGTGTTTTTTACACATACGGACCATATCTAGTCCAACTCTGCTTCTGAAACGGATACAAAGCTCTGGTCCTCTAACATCTGATGCTTGTCAGTTAAGATGTAAAACGTGTGAGCTTCGTGAACTATGTAGTTCTTTTGAGCTGAAAGGTGACTGCCCTTACCTGAAACGAAGTCTTGCTTCTAGGAAGACTCAGATCCCGGGATTAAACTCCATTTCTGAAGTTACACACAGCAGAGTTCTCATCCATGGATCACACTCTGCTTCAGAGCAAGAAGTATGCTCTTGCTTTCCAGAGACTCTAACACAGCAGGAAACATGAGTGTGCTCAGAACAAAAGAACGGTGTTTCCTACACATACAGACCATATCTATTCCAACTCTGCTTCTGAAACGGATACAAAGCTCTGGTCTTTTAACATCCGATGCTTGTCAGTTAAGATGAGAAACATGTGAGCTTCGTGAACGATGTAGATCGTTTGAGCTGAAAGGTGACTGCCCTTACCTGAAACGAATTCTTGCTTGTAGGAAGACTCAGATCCCGGATTAAACTCCATTTCTGAAGTGACATACAGCAGAGTTCTCATCCATTGTTGACACTCTGCTTTAGAGCAAGAAGCACGCTCTTGCTTTCTACAGTCTCTAAGAAAGCAGGAAACATGTGTGTGCTCAGAACAAATGAACGGTGTTTCCTACACATACGGACCATATCTAGTTCAACTCTGCTTCTGAAACTGAAACAAACCACAGTTCCAGTAACATCCAATGCTTGACAGTTAATATGAGAAACGTGTGAGCTTCGTGAACAATGTATTTACTTTGAGCTGAAAAGTGTCTGCCCTTACCTGAAACGAAGTCTTGCTTGTAGGAAGACACAGAGTCTGGGATTTAACTCCATTTCTGAAGGGAAACACACAGCAGAGTTCTCATCCATGGATCACACTCTGCTTCAGAGCAAGAAGTACGCACTTGCGTTCCAGAGACTCTAACACAGCAGGAAACGTGAGTGTGCTCAGAAGAAAAGAACCGTGTTTCCTATACATACGGACCATATCTAGTTCAACTCTGTGTGATATTGATACAAAGCAAAGGTCCTCTAACATGCAATGCTTGTGAGTTAAGATGAGAAACGTGTGAGCTTCGTGAACGATGTAGTTCGTTTGAGCTGAAAAGTGTCTGCCCTTACCTGAAACGAAGTCTTGATTGTAGGAAGACACAGAGCCTGGGATTTAACTCCATTTCTGAAGGGAAACACACAGCAGAGTTCTCATCCATGGATCACACTCTGCTTCAGAGCAAGAAATACGGTCTTGCTTTCCAGAGACTCTAACACAGCAGGAAACATGAGTGTGCTCAGAACAAAAGAACGGTGTTTCCTACACATACGGAACCATATCTAGTCCAACTCTGCTTCTGAAACGGATACAAAGCTCTGGTCCTCTAACATCCGATGCTTGTCAGTTAAGATGAAAAACGTGTGAGCTTCGTGAACGATGTAGTTCGTTTGAGCTGAAAGGTGACTGCCCTTACCGGAAACGAAGTCTTGCTTCTAGGAAGACTCAGATCCCGGGATTAAACTCCATTTCTGAAGTTACACACAGCAGAGTTCTCATCCATTGTTCACACTCTGCGTTAGAGCAAGAAGCACACTCTTGCTTTCTAGAGTCTCTAAGAAAGCAGGAAACATGAATGTGATGACAACAAAAGAAAAGTGTTTCCTACAAATTCGGATCATATCTAGTCCAACTGTGCTTCTGAAACTGATACAATGACTGGTCCTCTAACATGCAATGCTGTGAGTTAAGAAGAGAAACGTGTGAGCTTCGTGAACGATGTAGTTCGTTTGAGCTGAAAACTGTCTGCCCTTACCTGAAACGAATTCTTGCTTGTAGGAAGACACAGAGCCTGGGATTTAACTCCATTTCAGAAGGGAAAACACACAGCAGAGTTCTCATCCATGGATCACACTCTGCTTCAGAGCAAGAAGTACGCACTTGCTTTCCAGAGACTCTAACACAGCAGGAAACGTGAGTGTGCTCAGAACAAAAGAACGGTGTTTCCAACACATACGGACCATATCTAGTCCAACTCTGCTTCTGAAATGGATACAAAGCTCTGGTCCTCTAACATCCGATGCTTGTCATTTAAGATGAAAAACGTGTGAGCTTCGTGAACGATGTAGTTCGTTTGAGCTGAAAGGTGACTGCCCTTACTTGAAACGAAGTCTTGCTTCTAGGAAGACTCAGATCCCGGGATTAAACTCCATTTCTGAAGTTACACACAGCAGAGTTCTCATCCATTGTTCACACTCTGTGTTAGAGCAAGAAGCACACTCTTGCTTTCTAGAGTCTCTAAGAAAGCAGGAAACATGAGTGTGATGACAACAAAAGAAAAGTGTTTCCTACACATTCGGATCATATCTAGTCCAACTGTGCTTCTGAAACTGATACAATGACTGGTCCTCTAACATGCAATGCTGTGAGTTAAGAAGAGAAACGTGTGAGCTTTGTGAACAATGTAGTTCGTTTGAGCTGAAAACTGTCTGCCCTTACCTGAAACGAATTCTTGCTTGTAGGAAGACACAGAGCCTGGGATTTAAATCCATTTCAGAAGGGAAAACACACAGCAGAGTACTCATCCATGGATCACACTCTGCTTCAGAGCAAGAAGTACGCTCTTGCTTTCCAGAGACTCTAACAGAGCAGGAAACATGAGTGTGCTCAGAAGAAAACAACCATGTTTCCTATACATACGGACCATATCTAGTTCAACTCTGTGTGATATTGATACAAAGCAAAGGTCCTCTAACATGCAATGCTTGTGAGTTAAGATGAGAAACGTGTGAGCTTCGTGAACGATGTAGTTCGTTTGAGCTGAAAAGTGTCTGCCCTTACCTGAAACGAAGTCTTGATTGTAGGAAGACACAGAGCCTGGGATTTAACTCCATTTCTGAAGGGAAACACACAGCAGAGTTCTCATCCATGGATCACACTCTGCTTCAGAGCAAGAAATATGGTCTTGCTTTCCAGAGACTCTAACACAGCAGGAAACATGAGTGTGCTCAGAACAAAAGAACGGTGTTTCCTACACATACAGACCACATCTAGTCCAACTCTGCTTCTGAAACGGATACAAAGCTCTGGTTCTCTCATATCCGATGCTTGTCAGTTAAGATGAGAAACGTGTGAGCTTCGTGAACGATGTAGTTCATTTGAGCTGAAAGGTGACTGCCCTTACCTGAAACGAAGTCTTGCTTCTAGGAAGACTCAGATCCCGGGATTAAACTCCATTTCTGAAGTGACAAACAGCAGAGTTCTCATCCATTGTTCACACTCTGCTTTAGAGCAAGAAGCACACTCTTGCTTTCTAGAGTCTCTAAGAAAGCAGGAAACATGAGTGTGATGACAACAAAAGAACGGTGTTTCCTACCCATATGGATCATATCTAGTCCAACTGTGTTTCTGAAACTGATACAATGCACTGGTCCTCTAACATGCAATGTTGTGAGTTAAGAAGAGAAACGTGTGAGCTTTGTGAACGATGTAGTTCGTTTGAGCTGAAAACTGTCTGCCCTTACCTGAAACGAATTCTTGCTTGTAGGAAGACACAGAGCCTGGGATTTAACTCCATTTCAGAAGGGAAAACACCCAGCAGAGTTCTCATCCATGGATCACACTCTGCTTCAGAGCAAGAAGTACGCTCTTGCTTTCCAGAGACTCTAACACAGCAGGAAACATGAGTGTGCTCAGAACAAAAGAACGGTGTTTCCTACACATACAGACCATATCTATTCCAACTCTGCTTCTGAAACGGATACAAAGCTCTGGTCCTTTAACATCAGATGCTTGTCAGTTAAGATGAGAAACGTGTGAGCTTCGTGAACGATGTAGATCGTTTGAGCTGAAAGGTGACTGCCCTTACCTGAAACGAATTCTTGCTTGTAGGAAGACTCAGATCCCGGGATTAAACTCCATTTCTGAAGTGACATACAGCAGAGTTCTCATCCATTGTTCACACTCTGCTTTAGAGCAAGAAGCACGCTCTTGCTTTCTACAGTCTCTAAGAAAGCAGGAAACATCTGTGTGCTCAGAACAAATGAATGGTGTTTCCTACACATACGGACCATATCTAGTTCAACTCTGCTTCTGAAACTGAAACAAACCACAGGTCCACTAACATCCAATGCTTGACAGTTAAGATGAGAAACGTGTGAGCTTCGTGAACAATGTAGTTCCTTTGAGCTGAAAAGTGTCTGCCCTTACCTGAAACGAAGTCTTGCTTGTAGGAAGACACAGAGCTTGGGATTTAACTCCATTTCTGAAGGGAAACACACAGCAGAGTTCTCATCCATGGATCACACTCTGCTTCAGAGCAAGAAGTACGCACTTGCGTTCCAGAGACTCTAACACAGCAGGAAACGTGAGTGTGCTCAGAAGAAAAGAACCGTGTTTCCTATACATAAGGACCATATCTAGTTAAACTCTGTGTGATATTGATACAAAGCAAAGGTCCTCTACCATGCAATGCTTGTGAGTTAAGATGAGAAACGTGTGAGCTTCGTGAACGATGTAGTTCGTTTGAGCTGAAAAGTGTCTGCCCTTACCTGAAACGAAGTCTTGATTGTAGGAAGACACAGAGCCTGGGATTTAACTCCATTTCTGAAGGGAAACACACAGCAGAGTTCTCATCCATGGATCACACTCTGCTTCAGAGCAAGAAATACAGTCTTGCTTTCCAGAGACTCTAACACAGCAGGAAACATGAGTGTGCTCAGAACAAAAGAACGGTGTTTCCTACACATACAGACCATATCTAGTCCAACTCTGCTTCTGAAACGGATACAAAGCTTTGGTTCTCTAATATCCGATCCTTGTCAGTTAAGGTGAGAAACGTGTGAGCTGCGTGAACGATGTAGTTCGTTTGAGCTGAAAGGTGTCTGACCTTACCTGAAACGAAGTCTTGCTTCTAGGAAGACTCAGATCCCGGGATTAAACTCCATTTATGAAGTTACACACAGCAGAGTTCTCATCCATTGTTCACACTCTGTGTTAGAGCAAGAAGCACACTCTTGCTTTCTAGAGTCTCTAAGAAAGCAGGAAACATGAGTGTGATGACAACAAAAGAAAAGTGTTTCCTACACATTCGGATCATATCTAGTCCAACTGTGCTTCTGAAACTGATACAATGACTGGTCCTCTAACATGCAATGCTGTGAGTTAAGAAGAGAAACGTGTGAGCTTTGTGAACAATGTAGTTCGTTTGAGCTGAAAACTGTCTGCCCTTACCTGAAACGAATTCTTGCTTGTAGGAAGACACAGAGCCTGGGATTTAAATCCATTTCAGAAGGGAAAACACACAGCAGAGTACTCATCCATGGATCACACTCTGCTTCAGAGCAAGAAGTACGCTCTTGCTTTCCAGAGACTCTAACAGAGCAGGAAACATGAGTGTGCTCAGAAGAAAACAACCATGTTTCCTATACATACGGACCATATCTAGTTCAACTCTGTGTGATATTGATACAAAGCAAAGGTCCTCTAACATGCAATGCTTGTGAGTTAAGATGAGAAACGTGTGAGCTTCGTGAACGATGTAGTTCGTTTGAGCTGAAAAGTGTCTGCCCTTACCTGAAACGAAGTCTTGATTGTAGGAAGACACAGAGCCTGGGATTTAACTCCATTTCTGAAGGGAAACACACAGCAGAGTTCTCATCCATGGATCACACTCTGCTTCAGAGCAAGAAATATGGTCTTGCTTTCCAGAGACTCTAACACAGCAGGAAACATGAGTGTGCTCAGAACAAAAGAACGGTGTTTCCTACACATACAGACCACATCTAGTCCAACTCTGCTTCTGAAACGGATACAAAGCTCTGGTTCTCTCATATCCGATGCTTGTCAGTTAAGATGAGAAACGTGTGAGCTTCGTGAACGATGTAGTTCATTTGAGCTGAAAGGTGACTGCCCTTACCTGAAACGAAGTCTTGCTTCTAGGAAGACTCAGATCCCGGGATTAAACTCCATTTCTGAAGTGACAAACAGCAGAGTTCTCATCCATTGTTCACACTCTGCTTTAGAGCAAGAAGCACACTCTTGCTTTCTAGAGTCTCTAAGAAAGCAGGAAACATGAGTGTGATGACAACAAAAGAACGGTGTTTCCTACCCATATGGATCATATCTAGTCCAACTGTGTTTCTGAAACTGATACAATGCACTGGTCCTCTAACATGCAATGTTGTGAGTTAAGAAGAGAAACGTGTGAGCTTTGTGAACGATGTAGTTCGTTTGAGCTGAAAACTGTCTGCCCTTACCTGAAACGAATTCTTGCTTGTAGGAAGACATAGAGCCTGGGATTTAACTCCATTTCAGAAGGGAAAACACCCAGCAGAGTTCTCATCCATGGATCACACTCTGCTTCAGAGCAAGAAGTACGCTCTTGCTTTCCAGAGACTCTAACACAGCAGGAAACATGAGTGTGCTCAGAACAAAAGAACGGTGTTTCCTACACATACAGACCATATCTATTCCAACTCTGCTTCTGAAACGGATACAAAGCTCTGGTCCTTTAACATCAGATGCTTGTCAGTTAAGATGAGAAACGTGTGAGCTTCGTGAACGATGTAGATCGTTTGAGCTGAAAGGTGACTGCCCTTACCTGAAACGAATTCTTGCTTGTAGGAAGACTCAGATCCCGGGATTAAACTCCATTTCTGAAGTGACATACAGCAGAGTTCTCATCCATTGTTCACACTCTGCTTTAGAGCAAGAAGCACGCTCTTGCTTTTTACAGTCTCTAAGAAAGCAGGAAACATCTGTGTGCTCAGAACAAATGAATGGTGTTTCCTACACATACGGACCATATCTAGTTCAACTCTGCTTCTGAAACTGAAACAAACCACAGGTCCACTAACATCCAATGCTTGACAGTTAAGATGAGAAACGTGTGAGCTTCGTGAACAATGTAGTTCCTTTGAGCTGAAAAGTGTCTGCCCTTACCTGAAACGAAGTCTTGCTTGTAGGAAGACACAGAGCTTGGGATTTAACTCCATTTCTGAAGGGAAACACACAGCAGAGTTCTCATCCATGGATCACACTCTGCTTCAGAGCAAGAAGTACGCACTTGCGTTCCAGAGACTCTAACACAGCAGGAAACGTGAGTGTGCTCAGAAGAAAAGAACCGTGTTTCCTATACATAAGGACCATATCTAGTTAAACTCTGTGTGATATTGATACAAAGCAAAGGTCCTCTAACATGCAATGCTTGTGAGTTAAGATGAGAAACGTGTGAGCTTCATGAACGATGTAGTTCGTTTGAGCTGAAAAGTGTCTGCCCTTACCTGAAACGAAGTCTTGATTGTAGGAAGACACAGAGCCTGGGATTTAACTCCATTTCTGAAGGGAAACACACAGCAGAGTTCTCATCCATGGATCACACTCTGCTTCAGAGCAAGAAATACGGTCTTGCTTTCCAGAGACTCTAACACAGCAGGAAACATGAGTGTGCTCAGAACAAAAGAACGGTGTTTCCTACACATACAGACCATATCTAGTCCAACTCTGCTTCTGAAACGGATACAAAGCTTTGGTTCTCTAATATCCGATCCTTGTCAGTTAAGGTGAGAAACGTGTGAGCTGCGTGAACGATGTAGTTCGTTTGAGCTGAAAGGTGTCTGACCTTACCTGAAACGAAGTCTTGCTTCTAGGAAGACTCAGATCCCGGGATTAAACTCCATTTATGAAGTTACACACAGCAGAGTTCTCATCCATTGTTCACACTCTGCGTTACAGCAAGAAGCACACTCTTGCTTTCTAGAGTCTCTAAGAAATTAGGAAACATGAGTGTGATGACAAGAAAAGAAAAGTGTTTCCTACACATTCGGTTCATATCTAGTCCAACTGTGCTTCTGAAACTGATACAATGCACTGGTCCTCTAACATGCAATGCTGTGAGTTAAGAAGAGAAACGTGTGAGCTTTGTGAACGATGTAGTTCGTTTGAGCTGAAAAGTGTCTGCCCTTACCTGAAACGAAGTCTTGCTTGTAGGAAGACACAGAGCCTGGGATTTAACTCCATTTCTGAAGGGAAACACACAGCAGAGTTCTCATCCATGGATCACACTGTGCTTCAGATCAAGAAGTACGCTCTTGCTTTCCAGAGACTCTAACACAGCAGGCAACATGAGTGTGCTCAGAACAAAAGAACGGTGTTTCCTACCCATACGGACCATATCTAGCCCAACTCTGCCTCTGAAACTGACACAAAGCACTGGTCCTCTAACATCCAATGCTTGACAGTTAAGATGAGAAACATCTGAGCTTCGTGAACGATGTAGTTCTTTTGATCTGAAAGGTGACTGCCCTTACCTAAAACGAAGCCTTGCTTCTAGGAAGACTCAGAGCCTGGGATTTAATTCCATTTCTGAAGTGACACACAGCAGAGTTCTCATCCATTGTTCACACTCTGCTTCAGAGCAAGAAGTACGCACTTGCTTTCCAGAGACTCTAACACAGCAGGAAACGTGAGTGTGCTCAGAACAAAAGAACGGTGTTTCCTACACGTACGGACCATATCTAGTCCAACTCTGCTTCTGAAACGGATACAAAGCTCTGGTCCTCTAACATCCGATGCTTGTCAGTTAAGATGAAAAACGTGTGAGCTTCGTGAACGATGTAGTTCGTTTGAGCTGAAAAGTGACTGCCCGTACCTGAAACGAAGTCTTGCTTCTAGGAAGACTCAGATCCGGGATTAAACTCCATTTCTGAAGTTACACACAGCAGAGTTCTCATCCATTGTTCACACTCTGTGTTAGAGCAAGAAGCACACTCTTGCTTTCTAGAGTATCTAAGAAAGCAGGAAACATGAGTGTGATGACAACAAAAGAAAAGTGTTTCCTACACATTCGGATCATATCTAGTCCTACTGTGCTTCTGAAACTGATACAATGCACTGGTCCTCTAACATGCAATGCTGTGAGTTAAGAAGAGAAACGTGTGAGCTTTGTGAACGATGTAGTTCGTTTGAGCTGAAAACTGTCTGCCCTTACCTGAAACGAATTCTTGCTTGTAGGAAGAAACAGAGCCTGGGATTTAACTCCATTTCAGAAGGGAAAACACACAGCAGAGTTCTCATCCATGGATCACACTCTGCTTCAGAGCAAGAAGTACGCTCTTGCTTTCCAGAGACTCTAACACAGCAGGAAACATGAGTGTGCTCAGAACAAAAGAACGGGGTTTCCTACACATACAGACCATATCTATTCCAACTCTGCTTCTGAAATGGATACAAAGCTCTGGTCCTTTAACATCCGATGCTTGTCAGTTAAGATGAGAAACGTGTGAGCTTCGTGAACGATGTAGATCGTTTGAGCTGAAAGGTGACTGCCCTTACCTGAAACGAATCTTGCTTGAAGGAAGACTCAGATCCCGGGATTAAACTCCATTTCTGAAGTGACATACAGCAGTGTTCTCATCCATTGTTCACACTCTGCTTTAGAGCAAGAAGCACGCTCTTGCTTTCTACAGTCTCTAAGAAAGCAGGAAACATATGTGTGCTCAGAACAAATGAACAGTGTTTCCTACACATACGGACCATATCTAGTTCAACTCTGCTTCTGAAACTGAAACAAACCACAGGTCCACTAACATCCAATGCTTGACAGTTAAGATGAGAAACGTGTGAGCTTCCTGAACAATGTAGTTCCTTTGAGCTGAAAAGTGTCTGCCCTTACCTGAAACGAAGTCTTGCTTGTAGGAAGACACAGAGCCTGGGATTTAACTCCATTTCTGAAGGGAAACACACAGCAGAGTTCTCATCCATGGATCACACTCTGCTTCAGAGCAAGAAGTACGCACTTGCGTTCCAGAGACTCTAACACAGCAAGAAACGTGAGTGTGCTCAGAAGAAAAGAACCGTGTTTCCTATACATACGGACCATATCTAGGTCAACTCTGTGTGATATTGATACAAAGCAAAGGTCCTCTAACATGCAATGCTTGTGAGTTAAGATGAGAAACGTGTGAGCTTCGTGAACGATGTAGTTCGTTTGAGCTGAAAAGTGTCTGCCCTTACCTGAAACGAAGTCTTGATTGTAGGAAGACACAGAGCCTGGGATTTAACTCCATTTCTGAAGGGAAACACACAGCAGAGTTCTCATCCATGGATCACACTCTGCTTCAGAGCAAGAAATACGGTCTTGCTTTCCAGAGACTCTAACACAGCAGGAAACATGAGTGTGCTCAGAACAAAAGAACGGTGTTTCCTACACATACAGACCATATCTAGTCCAACTCTGCTTCTGAAACGGATACAAAGCTCTGGTTCTCTAATATCCGATCCTTGTCAGTTAAGATGAGAAACGTGTGAGCTTCGTGAACGATGTAGTTCGTTTGAGCTGAAAGGTGACTGCCCTTACCTGAAACGAAGTCTTGCTTCTAGGAAGACTCAGATCCCGGGATTAAACTCCATTTCTGAAGTTACACACAGCAGAGTTCTCATCCATTGTTCACACTCTGCGTTAGAGCAAGAAGCACACTCTTGCTTTCTAGAGTCTCTAAGAAAGCAGGAAACATGAGTGTGATGACAACAAAAGAAAATTGTTTCCTACACATTTGGTTCATATCTAGTCCAACTGTGCTTCTGAAACTGATACAATGCACTGGTCCTCTAACATGCAATGCTGTGAGTTAAGAAGAGAAACGTGTGAGCTTTGTGAACAATGTAGTTCGTTTGAGCTGAAAACTGTCTGCCCTTACCTGAAACGAATTCTTGCTTGTAGGAAGACACAGAGCCTGGGATTTAAATCCATTTCAGAAGGGAAAACACACAGCAGAGTACTCATCCATGGATCACACTCTGCTTCAGAGCAAGAAGTACGCTCTTGCTTTCCAGAGACTCTAACAGAGCAGGAAACATGAGTGTGCTCAGAAGAAAACAACCATGTTTCCTATACATACGGACCATATCTAGTTCAACTCTGTGTGATATTGATACAAAGCAAAGGTCCTCTAACATGCAATGCTTGTGAGTTAAGATGAGAAACGTGTGAGCTTCCTGAACGATGTAGTTCGTTTGAGCTGAAAAGTGTCTGCCCTTACCTGAAACGAAGTCTTGATTGTAGGAAGACACAGAGCCTGGGATTTAACTCCATTTCTGAAGGGAAACACACAGCAGAGTTCTCATCCATGGATCACACTCTGCTTCAGAGCAAGAAATATGGTCTTGCTTTCCAGAGACTCTAACACAGCAGGAAACATGAGTGTGCTCAGAACAAAAGAACGGTGTTTCCTACACATACAGACCACATCTAGTCCAACTCTGCTTCTGAAACGGATACAAAGCTCTGGTTCTCTCATATCCGATGCTTGTCAGTTAAGATGAGAAACGTGTGAGCTTCGTGAACGATGTAGTTCATTTGAGCTGAAAGGTGACTGCCCTTACCTGAAACGAAGTCTTGCTTCTAGGAAGACTCAGATCCCGGGATTAAACTCCATTTCTGAAGTGACAAACAGCAGAGTTCTCATCCATTGTTCACACTCTGCTTTAGAGCAAGAAGCACACTCTTGCTTTCTAGAGTCTCTAAGAAAGCAGGAAACATGAGTGTGATGACAACAAAAGAACGGTGTTTCCTACCCATATGGATCATATCTAGTCCAACTGTGTTTCTGAAACTGATACAATGCACTGGTCCTCTAACATGCAATGTTGTGAGTTAAGAAGAGAAACGTGTGAGCTTTGTGAACGATGTAGTTCGTTTGAGCTGAAAACTGTCTGCACTTACCTGAAACGAATTCTTGCTTGTAGGAAGACATAGAGCCTGGGATTTAACTCCATTTCAGAAGGGAAAACACCCAGCAGAGTTCTCATCCATGGATCACACTCTGCTTCAGAGCAAGAAGTACGCTCTTGCTTTCCAGAGACTCTAACACAGCAGGAAACATGAGTGTGCTCAGAACAAAAGAACGGTGTTTCCTACACATACAGACCATATCTATTCCAACTCTGCTTCTGAAACGGATACAAAGCTCTGGTCCTTTAACATCAGATGCTTGTCAGTTAAGATGAGAAACGTGTGAGCTTCGTGAATGATGTAGATCGTTTGAGCTGAAAGGTGACTGCCCTTACCTGAAACGAATTCTTGCTTGTAGGAAGACTCAGATCCCGGGATTAAACTCCATTTCTGAAGTGACATACAGCAGAGTTCTCATCCATTGTTCACACTCTGCTTTAGAGCAAGAAGCACGCTCTTGCTTTTTACAGTCTCTAAGAAAGCAGGAAACATCTGTGTGCTCAGAACAAATGAATGGTGTTTCCTACACATACGGACCATATCTAGTTCAACTCTGCTTCTGAAACTGAAACAAACCACAGGTCCACTAACATCCAATGCTTGACAGTTAAGATGAGAAACGTGTGAGCTTCGTGAACAATGTAGTTCCTTTGAGCTGAAAAGTGTCTGCCCTTCCTGAAACGAAGTCTTGCTTGTAGGAAGACACAGAGCTTGGGATTTAACTCCATTTCTGAAGGGAAACACACAGCAGAGTTCTCATCCATGGATCACACTCTGCTTCAGAGCAAGAAGTACGCACTTGCGTTCCAGAGACTCTAACACAGCAGGAAACGTGAGTGTGCTCAGAAGAAAAGAACCGTGTTTCCTATACATAAGGACCATATCTAGTTAAACTCTGTGTGATATTGATACAAAGCAAAGGTCCTCTAACATGCAATGCTTGTGAGTTAAGATGAGAAACGTGTGAGCTTCATGAACGATGTAGTTCGTTTGAGCTGAAAAGTGTCTGCCCTTACCTGAAACGAAGTCTTGATTGTAGGAAGACACAGAGCCTGGGATTTAACTCCATTTCTGAAGGGAAACACACAGCAGAGTTCTCATCCATGGATCACACTCTGCTTCAGAGCAAGAAATACGGTCTTGCTTTCCAGAGACTCTAACACAGCAGGAAACATGAGTGTGCTCAGAACAAAAGAACGGTGTTTCCTACACATACAGACCATATCTAGTCCAACTCTGCTTCTGAAACGGATACAAAGCTTTGGTTCTCTAATATCCGATCCTTGTCAGTTAAGGTGAGAAACGTGTGAGCTGCGTGAACGATGTAGTTCGTTTGAGCTGAAAGGTGTCTGACCTTACCTGAAACGAAGTCTTGCTTCTAGGAAGACTCAGATCCCGGGATTAAACTCCATTTATGAAGTTACACACAGCAGAGTTCTCATCCATTGTTCACACTCTGCGTTACAGCAAGAAGCACACTCTTGCTTTCTAGAGTCTCTAAGAAATTAGGAAACATGAGTGTGATGACAAGAAAAGAAAAGTGTTTCCTACACATTCGGTTCATATCTAGTCCAACTGTGCTTCTGAAACTGATACAATGCACTGGTCCTCTAACATGCAATGCTGTGAGTTAAGAAGAGAAACGTGTGAGCTTTGTGAACGATGTAGTTCGTTTGAGCTGAAAAGTGTCTGCCCTTACCTGAAACGAAGTCTTGCTTGTAGGAAGACACAGAGCCTGGGATTTAACTCCATTTCTGAAGGGAAACACACAGCAGAGTTCTCATCCATGGATCACACTGTGCTTCAGATCAAGAAGTACGCTCTTGCTTTCCAGAGACTCTAACACAGCAGGCAACATGAGTGTGCTCAGAACAAAAGAACGGTGTTTCCTACCCATACGGACCATATCTAGCCCAACTCTGCCTCTGAAAATGACACAAAGCACTGGTCCTCTAACATCCAATGCTTGACAGTTAAGATGAGAAACATCTGAGCTTCGTGAACGATGTAGTTCTTTTGATCTGAAAGGTGACTGCCCTTACCTAAAACGAAGCCTTGCTTCTAGGAAGACTCAGAGCCTGGGATTTAATTCCATTTCTGAAGTGACACACAGCAGAGTTCTCATCCATTGTTCACACTCTGCTTCAGAGCAAGAAGTACGCACTTGCTTTCCAGAGACTCTAACACAGCAGGAAACGTGAGTGTGCTCAGAACAAAAGAACGGTGTTTCCTACACGTACGGACCATATCTAGTCCAACTCTGCTTCTGAAACGGATACAAAGCTCTGGTCCTCTAACATCCGATGCTTGTCAGTTAAGATGAAAAACGTGTGAGCTTCGTGAACGATGTAGTTCGTTTGAGCTGAAAAGTGACTGCCCTTACCTGAAACGAATCTTGCTTGAAGGAAGACTCAGATCCCGGGATTAAACTCCATTTCTGAAGTGACATACAGCAGTGTTCTCATCCATTGTTCACACTCTGCTTTAGAGCAAGAAGCACGCTCTTGCTTTCTACAGTCTCTAAGAAAGCAGGAAACATATGTGTGCTCAGAACAAATGAACAGTGTTTCCTACACATACGGACCATATCTAGTTCAACTCTGCTTCTGAAACTGAAACAAACCACAGGTCCACTAACATCCAATGCTTGACAGTTAAGATGAGAAACGTGTGAGCTTCCTGAACAATGTAGTTCCTTTGAGCTGAAAAGTGTCTGCCCTTACCTGAAACGAAGTCTTGCTTGTAGGAAGACACAGAGCCTGGGATTTAACTCCATTTCTGAAGGGAAACACACAGCAGAGTTCTCATCCATGGATCACACTCTGCTTCAGAGCAAGAAGTACGCACTTGCGTTCCAGAGACTCTAACACAGCAAGAAACGTGAGTGTGCTCAGAAGAAAAGAACCGTGTTTCCTATACATACGGACCATATCTAGGTCAACTCTGTGTGATATTGATACAAAGCAAAGGTCCTCTAACATGCAATGCTTGTGAGTTAAGATGAGAAACGTGTGAGCTTCGTGAACGATGTAGTTCGTTTGAGCTGAAAAGTGTCTGCCCTTACCTGAAACGAAGTCTTGATTGTAGGAAGACACAGAGCCTGGGATTTAACTCCATTTCTGAAGGGAAACACACAGCAGAGTTCTCATCCATGGATCACACTCTGCTTCAGAGCAAGAAATACGGTCTTGCTTTCCAGAGACTCTAACACAGCAGGAAACATGAGTGTGCTCAGAACAAAAGAACGGTGTTTCCTACACATACAGACCATATCTAGTCCAACTCTGCTTCTGAAACGGATACAAAGCTCTGGTTCTCTAATATCCGATCCTTGTCAGTTAAGATGAGAAACGTGTGAGCTTCGTGAACGATGTAGTTCGTTTGAGCTGAAAGGTGACTGCCCTTACCTGAAACGAAGTCTTGCTTCTAGGAAGACTCAGATCCCGGGATTAAACTCCATTTCTGAAGTTACACACAGCAGAGTTCTCATCCATTGTTCACACTCTGCGTTAGAGCAAGAAGCACACTCTTGCTTTCTAGAGTCTCTAAGAAAGCAGGAAACATGAGTGTGATGACAACAAAAGAAAATTGTTTCCTACACATTCGGTTCATATCTAGTCCAACTGTGCTTCTGAAACTGATACAATGCACTGGTCCTCTAACATGCAATGCTGTGAGTTAAGAAGAGAAACCTGTGAGCTTTGTGAACGACGTAGTTCGTTTGAGCTGAAAACTGTCTGCGCTTACCTGAAATGAATTCTTGCTTGTAGGAAGACACAGAGCCTGGGATTTAACTCCATTTCAGAAGGGAAAACACACAGCAGAGTTCTCATTCATGGATCACACTCTGCTTCAGAGCAAGAAGTGCGCTCTTGCTTTCCAGAGATTCTAACACAGCAGGAAACATGAGTGAGCTCAGAACAAAAGAACGGTGTTTCCTACACATACAGACCATATCTATTCCAACTCTGCTTCTGAAACGGATACAAAGCTCTGGTCCTTTAACATCCGATGCTTGTCAGTTAAGATGAGAAACGTGTGAGCTTCGTGAACGATGTAGTTCGTTTGAGCTGAAAGGTGACTGCCCTTAACTGAAACGAATTCTTGCTTATAGGAAGACTCAGATCCTGGGATTAAACTCCATTTCTGAAGTGACACACAGCAGAGTTCTCATCAATTGTTCACACTCTGCTTTAGAGCAAGAAGCATGCTCTTGCTTTCTACAGTCTCTAAGAAAGCAGGAAAAATGAGTGCGCTCAGAACAAATGAACGGTGTTTCCTACTCATACAGACAATATCTACTTCAACTCTGCTTCTGAAACTGAAACAAACCTCAGGTCCTCTAACATCCAATGCTTGACAGTTAAGATGAGAAACGTGTGAGCTTCGTGAACAATGTAGTTCCTTTGAGCTGAAAAGTGTCTGCCCTTACCTGAAACGATGTCTTGCTTCTAGGAAGACACAGAGCCTGGGATTTAACTCCATTTCTGAAGGGAAACACACAGCAGAGTTCTCATCCATGGATCACACTCTGCTTCAGATCAAGAAGTACGCACTTGCTTTCCAGAGACTCTAACAGAGCAGGAAACGTGAGTGTGCTCAGAAGAAAAGAACCGTGTTTCCTATACATACGGACCATATCTAGTTCAACTCTGTGTGATATTGATACAAAGCAAAGGTCCTCTAACATGCAATGCTTGTGAGTTAAGATGAGAAACGTGTGAGCTTCGTGAACGATGTAGTTCGTTTGAGCTGAAAAGTGTCTGCCCTTACCTGAAACGAAGATTTGCTTGTAGGAAGACACAGGGCCTGGGATTTAACTCCATTTCTGAAGGGAAACACACAGCAGAGTTCTCATCCATGGATCACACTGTGCTTCAGAGCAAGAAGTATGCTCTTGATTTCCAGAGACTCTAACACAGCAGGAAACATGAGTGTGCTCAGAACAAAAGAACGGTGTTTCCTACCCATACGGACCATATATAGCCTAACTCTGCCTCTGAAACTGACACAAAGCACTGGTCCTCTAACATCCGATGCTTGTCAGTTAAGATGAGAAACCTGTGAGCTTCTTGAACGATGTAGTTCATTTGTGCTGAAAAGTGACTGCCCTTACCTGAAACGAAGTCTTGCTTGTAGGAAGACACAGAGCCTGGGATTTAACTCCATTTCTGAAGTGAAACACACAGCAGAGTTCTCATCCATGGATCACACTCTGCCTCAGACCAAGAAGTACGCTCTTGCTTTCCAGAGACTTTAACACAGCAGGAAACATGAGTGTGCTCAGAACAAAAGAACGGTGTTCCCTACACATACGGACCATATCTAGTCCAACTCTGCTTCTGAAACGGATACAAAGCACTGGTCCTCTAACATCCGATGCTTGTCACTTAAGATGAGAAACATGTGAGCTTCGTGAACGATGTAGTTCATTTGAGCTGAAAAGTGACTGCCCTTACCTGAAACGAAGTCTTGCTTCTAGGAATACTCAGAGCCTGGCATTTATCTCCATTTCTGAAGGGAAACACACAGCAGAGTTCTCATCCATGGATCACACTCTGCCTCAGAGCAAGAAGTAGGCTCTTGCTTTCCAGAGACTCTAACACAGCAGGAAACATGAGTGTGCACAGAAAAAAAGAACGGTGTTTCCTACACATACGGACCATATTTATTCCAAATCTGCTTCTGAAACGGATACAAAGCACTGATCCTCTAACATCCAATGCTTGACAGTTAAGAAGAGAAATATGTGAGCTTCGTGAACGATGTAGTTCTTTTGAGCTGAAAACTGTCTCCCCTTACCTGAAACGAAGTCTTGCTTCTAGGAAGACTCAGAGCCCGGGTTTAAATCCATTTCTGAAGTGACACACAGCAGAGTTCTCATCCATTGTTCACACTCTGCTTTAGAGCAAGAAGCACGCTCTTGCTTTCTACAGTCTCTAAGAAAGCAGGAAACATGAGTGTGCTCAGAACAAATGAACGGTGTTTCCTACACATCCGGACCATATCTAGTTCAATTCTGCTTCTGAAACTGAAACAAACCACAGGTCCTCTAACATCCAATGCTTGACAGTTAAGATGAGAAATGAGTGAGCTTCGTGAACAATGTAGTTCCTTTGAGCTGAAAAGTGTCTGCTCTTACCTGAAACGAAGTCTTGCTTGTAGGAAGACACAGAGCCTGGGATTTAACTCCATTTCTAAAGGGAAACACACAGCAGAGTTCTCATCCATGGATCACACTCTGCTTCAGAGCAAGAAGTACACATTTTCTTTCCAGAGACTCTAACACAGCAGGAAACGTGAGTGTGCTCAGAAGAAAAGAACCGTGTTTCCTATGCATACGGACCATATCTAGTCCAACTGTGCTTCTGAAACTGATACAAAGCACTGGTCCTCTAACATCCAATGCTTGACAGTTAAGATGAGAAACATCTGAGCTTCGTGAACGATGTAGTTCTTTTGATCTGAAAGGTGACTGCCCTTACCTAAAACGAAGCCTTGCTTCTAGGAAGACTCAGAGCCTGGGATTTAATTCCATTTCTGAAGTGACACACAGCAGAGTTCTCATCCATTGTTCACACTCTGCTTCAGAGCAAGAAGTACGCACTTGCTTTCCAGAGACTCTAACACAGCAGGAAACGTGAGTGTGCTCAGAACAAAAGAACGGTGTTTCCTACACATACAGACCATATCTAGTCCAACTCTGCTTCTGAAACGGATACAAAGCTCTGGTCCTCTAACATCCGATGCTTGTCATTTAAGATGAAAAACGTGTGAGCTTCTTGAACGATGTAGTTCGTTTGAGCTGAAAGGTGACTGCCCTTACCTGAAACGAAGTCTTGCTTCTAGGAAGACTCAGATCCGGGATTAAACTCCATTTCTGAAGTTACACACAGCAGAGTTCTCATCCATTGTTCACACTCTGCTTTAGAACAAGAAGCACACTCTTGCTTTCTAGAGTCTCTAAGAAAGCAGGAAACATGAGTGTGATGACAACAAAAGAAAAGTGTTTCCTACACTTTCGGATCATATCTAGTCCAACTGTGCTTCTGAAACTGATACAATGCACTGGTCCTCTAAAATGCAATGCTGTGAGTTAAGAAGAGAAACGTGTGAGCTTTGTGAACGATGTAGTTCGTTTGAGCTGAAAACTGTCTGCCCTTACCTGAAACGAATTCTTGCTTGTAGGAAGACACAGAGCCTGGGATTTAACTCCATTTCAGAAGGGAAAACACACAGCAGAGTTCTCATCCATGGATCACACTCTGCTTCAGATCAAGAAGTACGCACTTGCTTTCCAGAGACTATAACACAGCAGGAAACATGAGTGTGCTCAGAACAAAAGAACGGTGTTTCCTACACATATAGACCATATCTAGTCCAACTCTGCTTCTGAAACGGATACAAAGCTCTGGTTCTCTCATATCCGATGCTTGTCAGTTAAGATGAGAAACGTGTGAGCTTCGTGAACGATGTAGTTCGTTTGAGCTGAAAGGTGACTGCCCTTTCCTGAAACGAAGTCTTGCTTCTAGGAAGACTCAGATCCCGGGATTAAACTCCATTTCTGAAGTGACACACAGCAGAGTTCTCATCCATTGTTCACACTCTGCTTTAGAGCAAGAAGCACGCTCTTGCTTTCTACAGTCTCTAAGAAAGAAGGAAAAATGAGTGTGCTCAGAACAAATGAACCGTGTTTCCTACACATACGGACCATATCTAGTTCAACTCTGCTTCTGAAACTGAAACAAACCACAGGTCCTCTAACATCCAATGCTTGACAGTTAAGATGAGAAACGAGTGAGCTTCGTGAACAATGTAGTTCCTTTGAGCTGAAAAGTGTCTGCCCTTACCTGAAACGAAGTCTTGCTTGTAGGAAGACACAGAGCCTGGGATTTAACTCCATTTCTAAAGGGAAACACACAGCAGAGTTCTCATCCATGGATCACACTCTGCTTCAGAGCAAGAAGTACACATTTTCTTTCCAGAGACTCTAACACAGCAGGAAACGTGAGTGTGCTCAGAAGAAAAGAACCGTGTTTCCTATGCATACAGACCATATCTAGTCCAACTGTGCTTCTGAAACTGATACAAAGCACTGGTCCTCTAACATCCAATGCTTGACAGTTAAGATGAGAAACATCTGAGCTTCGTGAACGATGTAGTTCTTTTGATCTGAAAGGTGACTGCCCTTACCTAAAACGAAGCCTTGCTTCTAGGAAGACTCAGAGCCTGGGATTTAATTCCATTTCTGAAGTGACACACAGCAGAGTTCTCATCCATTGTTCACACTCTGCTTCAGAGCAAGAAGTACGCACTTGCTTTCCAGAGACTCTAACACAGCAGGAAACGTGAGTGTGCTCAGAACAAAAGAACGGTGTTTCCTACACATACAGACCATATCTAGTCCAACTCTGCTTCTGAAACGGATACAAAGCTCTGGTCCTCTAACATCCGATGCTTGTCATTTAAGATGAAAAACGTGTGAGCTTCTTGAACGATGTAGTTCGTTTGAGCTGAAAGGTGACTGCCCTTACCTGAAACGAAGTCTTGCTTCTAGGAAGACTCAGATCCGGGATTAAACTCCATTTCTGAAGTTACACACAGCAGAGTTCTCATCCATTGTTCACACTCTGCTTTAGAACAAGAAGCACACTCTTGCTTTCTAGAGTCTCTAAGAAAGCAGGAAACATGAGTGTGATGACAACAAAAGAAAAGTGTTTCCTACACTTTCGGATCATATCTAGTCCAACTGTGCTTCTGAAACTGATACAATGCACTGGTCCTCTAAAATGCAATGCTGTGAGTTAAGAAGAGAAACGTGTGAGCTTTGTGAACAATGTAGTTCCTTTGAGCTGAAAAGTGTCTGCCCTTACCTGAAACGAAGTCTTGCTTGTAGGAAGACACAGAGCCTGGGATTTAACTCCATTTCTGAAGGGAAACACACAGCAGAGTTCTCATCCATGGATCACACTCTGCTTCAGAGCAAGAAGTACGCACTTGCGTTCCAGAGACTCTAACACAGCAGGAAACGTGAGTGTGCTCAGAAGAAAAGAACCGTATTTCCTATACATACGGACCATATCTAGTTCAACTCTGTGTGATATTGATACAAAGCAAAGGTCCTCTAACATGCAATGCTTGTGAGTTAAGATGAGAAACGTGTGAGCTTCGTGAACGATGTAGTTCGTTTGAGCTGAAAAGTGTCTGCCCTTACCTGAAACGAAGTCTTGATTGTAGGAAGACACAGAGCCTGGGATTTAACTCCATTTCTGAAGGGAAACACACAGCAGAGTTCTCATCCATGGATCACACTGTGCTTCAGAGCAAGAAGTACGCTCTTGCTTTCCAGAGACTCTAACACAGCAGGAAACATGAGTGTGCTCAGAACAAAAGAACGGTGTTTCCTACACATACAGACCATATCTAGTACAACTCTGCTTCTGAAACGGATACAAAGCTCTGGTTCTCTCATATCCGATCCTTGTCAGTTAAGATGAGAAACTTGTGAGCTTCGTGAACGATGTAGATCTTTTAGGCTGAAAGGTGACTACCCTTACCTGAAACGAAGTCTTGCTTCTAGGAAGACTAAGATCCCAGGATTAAACTCCATTTCTGAAGTGACACACAGCAGAGTTCTCATCCATTGTTCACACTCTGCTTTAGAGCAAGAAGCACACTCTTGCTTTCTAGAGTCTCTAAGAAAGCAGGAAACATGAGTGTGATGACAACAAAAGAACGGTGTTTCCTACCCATACGGATCATATCTAGTCCAACTGTGCTTCTGAAACTGATACAATGCACTGGTCCTCTAACATCCGATGCTTGACAATTAAGAAGAGAAACGTGTGAGCTTCGTGAACGATGTAGTTCGTTTGAGCTTAAAACTGTCTGCCCTTACCTAAAACGAAGTCTTGCTTGTAGGAAGACACACAGCCTGGGATTTAACTCCATTTCTGAAGGGAAACACACAGCAGAGTTCTCATCCATGGATCACACTCTGCTTCAGAGCAAGAAGTACGCTCTTGCTTTCCAGAGACTCTAACACAGCAGGAAACATGAGTGTGCGCAGAACAAAAGAACGGTGTTTCCTACACATACAGACCATATCTAGTACAACTCTGCTTCTGAAACGGATACAAAGCTCTGGTTCTCTCATATCCGATGCTTGTCAGTTAAGATGAGAAACGTGTGAGCTTCGTGAACGATGTAGATCGTTTAGGCTGAAAGGTGACTGCCCTTACCTGAAACGAATCTTGCTTGAAGGAAGACTCAGAGCCCGGGATTCTAGTCCATTTCTGAAGTGACACACAGCAGAGTTCTCATCCATTATTCACACTCTGCTTTAGAGCAAGAAGCACACTCTTGCTTTCTAGAGTCTCTAAGAAAGCAGGAAACATGAGTGTGATGACAACAAAAGAACTGTGTTTCCTACACATTCGGATCATATCTAGTCCAACTGTGCTTCTGAAACTGATACAAAGCACTGGTCCTCTTACATCCAATGATTGACAGTTAAGAAGAGAAACATGTGAGCTTCGTGAACAATGTAGATCCTTTGAGCTGAAAAGTGTCTGCCCTTACCTGAAACGAAGTCTTGCTTCTAGGAAGACTCAGAGCCTGTCATTTATCTCCATTTCTGAAGGGAAACACACAGCAGAGTTCTCATCCATGGATCACACTCTGCCTCAGAGGAAGAAGTAGGCTCTTGCTTTCCAGAGACTCTAACACAGCAGGAAACATGAGTGTGCGCAGAAAAAAAGAACGGTGTTTCCTACACATACGGACCATATTTATTCCAAATCTGCTTCTGAAACGGATACAAAGCACTGATCCTCTAACATCCGATGCTTGACAGTTAAGAAGAGAAATATGTGAGCTTCGTGAACGATGTAGTTCTTTTGAGCTGAAAACTGTCTCCCCTTACCTGAAACGAAGTCTTGCTTCTAGGAAGACTCAGAGCCCGGGTTTAAATCCATTTCTGAAGTGACACACAGCAGAGTTCTCATCCATTGTTCACACTCTGCTTTAGAGCAAGAAGCACGCTCTTGCTTTCTACAGTCTCTAAGAAAGCAGGAAACATGAGTGTGCTCAGAACAAATGAACGGTGTTTCCTACACATCCGGACCATATCTAGTTCAATTCTGCTTCTGAAACTGAAACAAACCACAGGTCCTCTAACATCCTATGCTTGACAGTTAAGATGAGAAACGAGTGAGCTTCGTGAACAATGTAGTTCCTTTGAGCTGAAAAGTGTCTGCCCTTACCTGAAACGAAGTCTTGCTTGTAGGAAGACACAGAGCCTGGGATTTAACTCCATTTCTAAAGGGAAACACACAGCAGAGTTCTCATCCATGGATCACACTCTGCTTCAGAGCAAGAAGTACACATTTTCTTTCCAGAGACTCTAACACAGCAGGAAACGTGAGTGTGCTCAGAAGAAAAGAACCGTGTTTCCTATGCATACGGACCATATCTAGTCCAACTGTTCTTCTGAAACTGATACAAAGCACTGGTCCTCTAACATCCAATGCTTGACAGTTAAGATGAGAAACATCTGAGCTTCGTGAACGATGTAGTTCTTTTGATCTGAAAGGTGACTGCCCTTACCTAAAACGAAGCCTTGCTTCTAGGAAGACTCAGAGCCTGGGATTTAATTCCATTTCTGAAGTGACACACAGCAGAGTTCTCATCCATTGTTCACACTCTGCTTCAGAGCAAGAAGTACGCACTTGCTTTCCAGAGACTCTAACACAGCAGGAAACGTGAGTGTGCTCAGAACAAAAGAACGGTGTTTCCTACACATACAGACCATATCTAGTCCAACTCTGCTTCTGAAACGGATACAAAGCTCTGGTCCTCTAACATCCGATGCTTGTCATTTAAGATGAAAAACGTGTGAGCTTCGTGAACGATGTAGTTCGTTTGAGCTGAAAGGTGACTGCCCTTACCTAAAACGAAGTCTTGCTTCTAGGAAGACTCAGATCCGGGATTAAACTCCATTTCTGAAGTTACACACAGCAGAGTTCTCATCCATTGTTCACACTCTGCTTTAGAACAAGAAGCACACTCTTGCTTTCTAGAGTCTCTAAGAAAGCAGGAAACATGAGTGTGATGACAACAAAAGAAAAGTGTTTCCTACACTTTCGGATCATATCTAGTCCAACTGTGCTTCTGAAACTGATACAATGCACTGGTCCTCTAAAATGCAATGCTGTGAGTTAAGAAGAGAAACGTGTGAGCTTTGTGAACGATGTAGTTCGTTTGAGCTGAAAACTGTCTGCCCTTACCTGAAATGAATTCTTGCTTGTAGGAAGACACAGAGCCTGGGATTTAACTCCAGTTCAGAAGGGAAAACACACAGCAGAGTTCTCATCCATGGATCACACTCTGCTTCAGAGCAAGAAGTACGCACTTGCTTTCCAGAGACTCTAACACAGCTGGAAACATGAGTGTGCTCAGAACAAAAGAACGGTGTTTCCTACCCATACGGACCATATCTAGCCCAACTCTGCCTCTGAAACTGACACAAAGCACTGGTCCTCTAACATCCAATGCTTGTCAGTTAAGATGAGAAACCTGTGAGCTTCTTGAACGATGTAGTTCATTTGAGCTGAAAACTGTCTCCCCTTACCTGAAACGAAGTCTTGCTTCTAGGAAGACTCAGAGCCCGGGATTTAAATCCATTTCTGAAGTGACACACAGCAGAGTTCTCATCCATTGTTCACACTCTGCTTTAGAGCAAGAAGCACGCTCTTGCTTTCTACAGTCTCTAAGAAAGCAGGAAACATGAGTGTGCTCAGAACAAATGAACGGTGTTTCCTACACATCCGGACCATATCTAGTTCAATTCTGCTTCTGAAACTGAAACAAACCACAGGTCCTCTAACATCCAATGCTTGACAGTTAAGATGAGAAACGAGTGAGCTTCGTGAACAATGTAGTTCCTTTGAGCTGAAAAGTGACTGCCCTTACCTGAAACGAAGTCTTGCTTGTAGGAAGACACAGAGCCTGGGATTTAACTCCATTTCTAAAGGGAAACACACAGCAGAGTTCTCATCCATGGATCACACTCTGCTTCAGAGCAAGAAGTATGCATTTTCTTTCCAGAGACTCTAACACAGCAGGAAACGTGAGTGTGCTCAGAAGAAAAGAACCGTGTTTCCTATACATACGGACCATATCTAGTTCAACTCTGTGTGATATTGATACAAAGCAAAGGTCCTCTAACATGCAATGCTTGTGAGTTAAGATGAGAAACGTGTGAGCTTAGAAAACGATGTAGTTCCTTTGAGCTGAAAAGTGTCTGCCCTTACCTGAAACGAAGTCTTGCTTGTAGGAAGACACAGAGCCTGGGATTTAACTCGATTTCTGAAGGGAAACACACAGCAGAGTTCTCATCCATGGATTACACTCTGCTTCAGAGGAAGAAGTATGCTCTTGCTTTCCAGAGACTCTAAAACAGCAGGAAACATGAGTGTGCTCAGAACAAAAGAATGGTGTTTCCTACACATACGGACCATATCTAGTCCAACTGTGCTTCTGAAACTGATACAAAGCACTGGTCCTCTAACATCCAATGCTTGACAGTTAAGATGAGAAACATCTGAGCTTCGTGAAAGATGTAGTTCTTTTGAGCTGAAAGGTGACTGCCCTTACCTGAAACGAAACCTTGCTTCTAGGAAGACTCAGAGCCTGGGATTTAATTCCATTTCTGAAGTGACACACAGCAGAGTTCTCATCCATTGTTCACACTCTGCTTCAGAGCAAGAAGTACGCACTTGCTTTCCAGAGACTCTAACACAGCAGGAAACGTGAGTGTGCTCAGAACATAGAACGGTGTTTCCTACACATACGGACCATATCTAGTGCAACTCTGCTTCTGAAATGGATACAAAGCTCTGGTCCTCTAACATCAAATGCTTGTCAGTTAAGATGAAAAACGTGTGAGCTTCGTGAACGATGTAGTTCGTTTGAGCTGAAAGGTGACTGCCCTTACCTGAAACGAAGTCTTGCTTCTAGGAAGACTCAGATCCCGGGATTAAACTCCATTTCTGAAGTGACAAACAGCAGAGTTCTCATGCATTGTTCACACTCTGCTTTAGAGCAAGAAGCACGCTCTTGCTTTCTACAGTCTCTAAGAAAGCAGGAAACATGAGTGTGCTCAGAACAAATGAAGGGTGTTTCCTACACATACGGACCATATCTAGTTCAACTCTGCTTCTGAAACTGAAACAAACCACAGGTCCTCTAACATCCAATGCTTGACAGTTAACATGAGAAACGTATGAGCTTCGTGAACAATGTAGTTCCTTTGAGCTGAAAAGTGTCTGCCTTTACCAGAAACGAAGTCTTGCTTGTAGGAAGACACAGAGCCTGGGATTTAACTCCATTTCTGAAGGGAAACACACAGCAGAGTTCTCATCCATGGATCACACTCTGCTTCAGAGCAAGAAGTACGCACTTGCGTTCCAGAGACTCTAACACAGCAGGAAACGTGAGTGTGCTCAGAAGAAAAGAACCGTGTTTCCTATACATTCGGACCATATCTAGTTGAACTCTGTGTGATATTGATACAAAGCAAAGGTCCTCTAACATGCAATGCTTGTGAGTTAAGATGAGAAACGTGTGAGCTTCGTGAACGATGTAGTTCGTTTGAGCTGAAAAGTTTCTGCCCTTACCTGAAACGAAGTATTGATTGTAGGACGACACAGAGCCTGGGATTTAACTCCATTACTGAAGGGAAACACACAGCAGAGTTCTCATCCATGGATCACACTCTGCTTCAGAGCAAGAAATACGGTCTTGCTTTCCAGAGACTCTAACACAGCAGGAAACATGAGTGTGCTCAAAACAAAAGAACGGTGTTTCCTACACATACAGACCATATCAAGTCAAACTCTGCTTCTGAAACGGATACAAAGCTCTGGTTCTCTCATATCCGATGCTTGTCAGTTAAGATGAGAAACGTGTGAGCTTCGTGAACGATGTAGTTCGTTTGAGCTGAAAGGTGACTGCCCTTACCTGAAACGAAGTCTTGCTTCTAGGAAGACTCAGATCCCGGGATTAAACTCCATTTCTGAAGTGACACACAGCAGAGTTCTCATCCATTGTTCACACTCTGCTTTAGAGCAAGAAGCACACTCTTGCTTCCTAGAGTCTCTAAGAAAGCAGGAAACATGAGTGTGATGACAACAAAAGAACGGTGTTTCCTACCCATACGGATCATATCTAGTCCAACTGTGCTTCTGAAACTGATACAATGCACTGGTCCTCTAACATCCGATGCTTGACAATTAAGAAGAGACACGTGTGAGCTTCGTGAACGATGTAGTTCGTTTGAGCTGAAAACTGTCTGCCCTTACCTAAAACGAAGTCTTGCTTGTAGGAAGACACACAGCCTGGGATTTAACTCCATTTCTGAAGGGAAACACACAGCAGATTTCTCATCTATGGATCACACTCTGCTTCAGAGCAAGAAGTACGCTCTTGATTTCCAGAGACTCTAACACAGCAGGAAACATGAGTGTGCTCAAAACAAAATAACGGTGTTTCCTACACATTCGGACAATATCTAGTCCAACTCTGCTTCTGAAACGGATACAAAGCACTGGTCCTCTAACATCTGATGCTTGTCACTTAAGATGAGAAACGAGTGAGCTTCATGAACGATGTAGTTCCTTTGAGCTGAAAAGTGACTGCCCTTACCTGAAACGAAGTCTTGCTTGTAGGAAGACACAGAGCCTGCGATTTAACTCCATTTCTAAAGGGAAACACACAGCAGAGTTCTCATCCATGGATCACACTCTGCTTCAGAGCAAGAAGTACACATTTTCTTTCCAGAGACTCTAACACAGCAGGAAACGTGAGTGTGCTCAGAAGAAAAGAACCGTGTTTCCTATGCATACGGACCATATCTAGTCCAACTGTTCTTCTGAAACTGATACAAAGCACTGGTCCTCTAACATCCAATGCTTGACAGTTAAGATGAGAAACATCTGAGCTTCGTGAACGATGTAGTTCTTTTGATCTGAAAGGTGACTGCCCTTACCTAAAACGAAGCCTTGCTTCTAGGAAGACTCAGAGCCTGGGATTTAATTCCATTTCTGAAGTGACACACAGCAGAGTTCTCATCCATTGTTCACACTCTGCTTCAGAGCAAGAAGTACGCACTTGCTTTCCAGAGACTCTAACACAGCAGGAAACGTGAGTGTGCTCAGAACAAAAGAACGGTGTTTCCTACACATACAGACCATATCTAGTCCAACTCTGCTTCTGAAACGGATACAAAGCTCTGGTCCTCTAACATCCGATGCTTGTCATTTAAGATGAAAAACGTGTGAGCTTCGTGAACGATGTAGTTCGTTTGAGCTGAAAGGTGACTGCCCTTACCTAAAACGAAGTCTTGCTTCTAGGAAGACTCAGATCCGGGATTAAACTCCATTTCTGAAGTTACACACAGCAGAGTTCTCATCCATTGTTCACACTCTGCTTTAGAACAAGAAGCACACTCTTGCTTTCTAGAGTCTCTAAGAAAGCAGGAAACATGAGTGTGATGACAACAAAAGAAAAGTGTTTCCTACACTTTCGGATCATATCTAGTCCAACTGTGCTTCTGAAACTGATACAAAGCACTGGTCCTCTTACATCCAATGATTGACAGTTAAGAAGAGAAACATGTGAGCTTCGTGAACAATGTAGATCCTTTGAGCTGAAAAGTGTCTGCCCTTACCTGAAACGAAGTCTTGCTTGTAGGAAGACACAGAGCCTGGGATTTAACTCCATTTCTGAAGGGAAACACACAGCAGAGTTCTCATCCATGGATCACACTCTGCTTCAGAGCAAGAAGTACGCACTTGCTTTCCAGAGACTCTAACACAGCAGGAAACATGAGTGTGCTCAGAACAAAAGAACGGTGTTTCCTACCCATACGGACCATATCTAGCCCAACTCTGCCTCTGAAACTGACACAAAGCACTGGTCCTCTAACATCCAATGCTTGTCAGTTAAGATGAGAAACCTGTGAGCTTCTTGAACGATGTAGTTCATTTGAGCTGAAAACTGTCTCCCCTTACCTGAAACGAAGTCTTGCTTCTAGGAAGACTCAGAGCCCGGGATTTAAATCCATTTCTGAAGTGACACACAGCAGAGTTCTCATCCATTGTTCACACTCTGCTTTAGAGCAAGAAGCACGCTCTTGCTTTCTACAGTCTCTAAGAAAGCAGGAAACATGAGTGTGCTCAGAAAAAATGAACGGTGTTTCCTACACATCCGGACCATATCTAGTTCAATTCTGCTTCTGAAACTGAAACAAACCACAGGTCCTCTAACATCCAATGCTTGACAGTTAAGATGAGAAACGAGTGAGCTTCGTGAACAATGTAGTTCCTTTGAGCTGAAAAGTGTCTGCCCTTACCTGAAACGAAGTCTTGCTTGTAGGAAGACACAGAGCCTGGGATTTAACTCCATTTCTAAAGGGAAACACACAGCAGAGTTCTCATCCATGGATCACACTCTGCTTCAGAGCAAGAAGTATGCATTTTCTTTCCAGAGACTCTAACACAGCAGGAAACGTGAGTGTGCTCAGAAGAAAAGAACCGTGTTTCCTATACATACGGACCATATCTAGTTCAACTCTGTGTGATATTGATACAAAGCAAAGGTCCTCTAACATGCAATGCTTGTGAGTTAAGATGAGAAACGTGTGAGCTTAGAAAACGATGTAGTTCCTTTGAGCTGAAAAGTGTCTGCCCTTACCTGAAACGAAGTCTTGCTTGTAGGAAGACACAGAGCCTGGGATTTAACTCGATTTCTGAAGGGAAACACACAGCAGAGTTCTCATCCATGGATTACACTCTGCTTCAGAGGAAGAAGTATGCTCTTGCTTTCCAGAGACTATAAAACAGCAGGAAACATGAGTGTGCTCAGAACAAAAGAATGGTGTTTCCTACACATACGGACCATATCTAGTCCAACTGTGCTTCTGAAACTGATACAAAGCACTGGTCCTCTAACATCCAATGCTTGACAGTTAAGATGAGAAACATCTGAGCTTCGTGAAAGATGTAGTTCTTTTGAGCTGAAAGGTGACTGCCCTTACCTGAAACGAAACCTTGCTTCTAGGAAGACTCAGAGCCTGGGATTTAATTCCATTTCTGAAGTGACACACAGCAGAGTTCTCATCCATTGTTCACACTCTGCTTCAGAGCAAGAAGTACGCACTTGCTTTCCAGAGACTCTAACACAGCAGGAAACGTGAGTGTGCTCAGAACATAGAACGGTGTTTCCTACACATACGGACCATATCTAGTGCAACTCTGCTTCTGAAATGGATACAAAGCTCTGGTCCTCTAACATCAAATGCTTGTCAGTTAAGATGAAAAACGTGTGAGCTTCGTGAACGATGTAGTTCGTTTGAGCTGAAAGGTGACTGCCCTTACCTGAAACGAAGTCTTGCTTCTAGGAAGACTCAGATCCCGGGATTAAACTCCATTTCTGAAGTGACAAACAGCAGAGTTCTCATGCATTGTTCACACTCTGCTAGAGCAAGAAGCACGCTCTTGCTTTCTACAGTCTCTAAGAAAGCAGGAAACATGAGTGTGCTCAGAACAAATGAAGGGTGTTTCCTACACATACGGACCATATCTAGTTCAACTCTGCTTCTGAAACTGAAACAAACCACAGGTCCTCTAACATCCAATGCTTGACAGTTAACATGAGAAACGTATGAGCTTCGTGAACAATGTAGTTCCTTTGAGCTGAAAAGTGTCTGCCTTTACCAGAAACGAAGTCTTGCTTGTAGGAAGACACAGAGCCTGGGATTTAACTCCATTTCTGAAGGGAAACACACAGCAGAGTTCTCATCCATGGATCACACTCTGCTTCAGAGCAAGAAGTACGCACTTGCGTTCCAGAGACTCTAACACAGCAGGAAACGTGAGTGTGCTCAGAAGAAAAGAACCGTGTTTCCTATACATTCGGACCATATCTAGTTGAACTCTGTGTGATATTGATACAAAGCAAAGGTCCTCTAACATGCAATGCTTGTGAGTTAAGATGAGAAACGTGTGAGCTTCGTGAACGATGTAGTTCGTTTGAGCTGAAAAGTTTCTGCCCTTACCTGAAACGAAGTATTGATTGTAGGAAGACACAGAGCCTGGGATTTAACTCCATTACTGAAGGGAAACACACAGCAGAGTTCTCATCCATGGATCACACTCTGCTTCAGAGCAAGAAATACGGTCTTGCTTTCCAGAGACTCTAACACAGCAGGAAACATGAGTGTGCTCAAAACAAAAGAACGGTGTTTCCTACACATACAGACCATATCAAGTCAAACTCTGCTTCTGAAGCGGATACAAAGCTCTGGTTCTCTCATATCCGATGCTTGTCAGTTAAGATGAGAAACGTGTGAGCTTCGTGAACGATGTAGTTCGTTTGAGCTGAAAGGTGACTGCCCTTACCTGAAACGAAGTCTTGCTTCTAGGAAGACTCAGATCCCGGGATTAAACTCCATTTCTGAAGTGACACACAGCAGAGTTCTCATCCATTGTTCACACTCTGCTTTAGAGCAAGAAGCACACTCTTGCTTCCTAGAGTCTCTAAGAAAGCAGGAAACATGAGTGTGATGACAACAAAAGAACGGTGTTTCCTACCCATACGGATCATATCTAGTCCAACTGTGCTTCTGAAACTGATACAATGCACTGGTCCTCTAACATCCGATGCTTGACAATTAAGAAGAGACACGTGTGAGCTTCGTGAACGATGTAGTTCGTTTGAGCTGAAAACTGTCTGCCCTTACCTAAAACGAAGTCTTGCTTGTAGGAAGACACACAGCCTGGGATTTAACTCCATTTCTGAAGGGAAACACACAGCAGATTTCTCATCTATGGATCACACTCTGCTTCAGAGCAAGAAGTACGCTCTTGATTTCCAGAGACTCTAACACAGCAGGAAACATGAGTGTGCTCAAAACAAAATAACGGTGTTTCCTACACATTCGGACAATATCTAGTCCAACTCTGCTTCTGAAACGGATACAAAGCACTGGTCCTCTAACATCTGATGCTTGTCACTTAAGATGAGAAACGAGTGAGCTTCGTGAACGATGTAGTTCCTTTGAGCTGAAAAGTGACTGCCCTTACCTGAAACGAAGTCTTGCTTGTAGGAAGACACAGAGCCTGGGATTTAACTCCATTTCTAAAGGGAAACACACAGCAGAGTTCTCATCCATGGATCACACTCTGCTTCAGAGCAAGAAGTACGCATTTTCTTTCCAGAGACTCTAACACAGCAGGAAACGTGAGTGTGCTCAGAAGAAAAGAACCATGTTTCCTATACATACGGACCATATCTAGTTCAACTCTGTTTGATATTGATACAAAGCAAAGGTCCTCTAACATGCAATGCTTGTGAGTTAAGATGAGAAACCTGTGAGCTTCTTGAATGATGTAGTTCATTTGAGCTGAAAAGTGACTGCCCTTACCTGAAACGAAGTCTTGCTTGTAGGAAGACACAGAGCCTGGGATTTAACTCCATTTCTGAAGGGAAACACACAGCCGAGTTATCATCTATGGATCACACTCTGCCTCAGAGCAAGAAGTATGCTCTTGCTTTCCAGATACTTTAACACAGCAGGAAACATGAGTGTGCTCAGAACAAAAGAACGGTGTTCCCTACACATACGGATCATATCTAGTCCAACTGTGCTTCTGAAACTGATACAATGCACTGGTCCTCTAACATCCGATGCTTGACAATTAAGAAGAGAAACGTGTGAGCTTCGTGAACGATGTAGTTCGTTTGAGCTTAAAACTGTCTGCCCTTACCTAAAACGAAGTCTTGCTTGTAGGAAGTACACAGCCTGGGATTTAACTCCATTTCTGAAGGGAAACACACAGCAGAGTTCTCATCCATGGATCACACTCTGCTTCAGAGCAAGAAGTACGCTCTTGCTTTCCAGAGACTCTAACACAGCAGGAAACATGAGTGTGCGCAGAACAAAAGACCGGTGTTTCCTACACATACAGACCATATCTAGTCCAACTCTGCTTCTAAAACGGATACAAAGCACTGGTCCTCTAACATCCGATGCTTGTCACTTAAGATGAGAAACGTGTGAGCTTCGTGAACGATGTAGTTCGTTTGAGCTGAAAGGTGACTGCCCTTACCTGAAACGAAGTCTTGCTTCTAGGAAGACTCAGATCCCGGGATTAAACTCCATTTCTGAAGTGACACACAGCAGAGTTCTCATCCATTGTTCACACTCTGCTTTAGAGCAAGAAGCACACTCTTGCTTTCTACAGTCTCTAAGAAAGAAGGAAAAATGAGTGTGCTCAGAACAAATGAACCGTGTTTCCTACACATACGGACCATATCTAGTTCAACTCTGCTTCTGAAACTGAAACAAACCACAGGTCCTCTAACATCCAATGCTTGACAGTTAAGATGAGAAACGAGTGAGCTTCGTGAACAATGTAGTTCCTTTGAGCTGAAAAGTGTCTGCCCTTACCTGAAACGAAGTCTTGCTTGTAGGAAGACACAGAGCCTGGGATTTAACTCCATTTCTAAAGGGAAACACACAGCAGAGTTCTCATCCATGGATCACACTCTGCTTCAGAGCAAGAAGTACACATTTTCTTTCCAGAGACTCTAACACAGCAGGAGACGTGAGTGTGCTCAGAAGAAAAGAACCGTGTTTCCTATGCATACGGACCATATCTAGTCCAACTGTGCTTCTGAAACTGATACAAAGCACTGGTCCTCTAACATCCAATGCTTGACAGTTAAGATGAGAAACATCTGAGCTTCGTGAACGATGTAGTTCTTTTGATCTGAAAGGTGACTGCCCTTACCTAAAACGAAGCCTTGCTTCTAGGAAGACTCAGAGCCTGGGATTTAATTCCATTTCTGAAGTGACACACAGCAGAGTTCTCATCCATTGTTCACACTCTGCTTCAGAGCAAGAAGTACGCACTTGCTTTCCAGAGACTCTAACACAGCAGGAAACGTGAGTGTGCTCAGAACAAAAGAACGGTGTTTCCTACACATACAGACCATATCTAGTCCAACTCTGCTTCTGAAACGGATACAAAGCTCTGGTCCTCTAACATCCGATGCTTGTCATTTAAGATGAAAAACGTGTGAGCTTCTTGAACGATGTAGTTCGTTTGAGCTGAAAGGTGACTGCCCTTACCTGAAACGAAGTCTTGCTTCTAGGAAGACTCAGATCCGGGATTAAACTCCATTTCTGAAGTTACACACAGCAGAGTTCTCATCCATTGTTCACACTCTGCTTTAGAACAAGAAGCACACTCTTGCTTTCTAGAGTCTCTAAGAAAGCAGGAAACATGAGTGTGATGACAACAAAAGAAAAGTGTTTCCTACACTTTCGGATCATATCTAGTCCAACTGTGCTTCTGAAACTGATACAATGCACTGGTCCTCTAAAATGCAATGCTGTGAGTTAAGAAGAGAAACGTGTGAGCTTTGTGAACAATGTAGTTCCTTTGAGCTGAAAAGTGTCTGCCCTTACCTGAAACGAAGTCTTGCTTGTAGGAAGACACAGAGCCTGGGATTTAACTCCATTTCTGAAGGGAAACACACAGCAGAGTTCTCATCCATGGATCACACTCTGCTTCAGAGCAAGAAGTACGCACTTGCGTTCCAGAGACTCTAACACAGCAGGAAACGTGAGTGTGCTCAGAAGAAAAGAACCGTATTTCCTATACATACGGACCATATCTAGTTCAACTCTGTGTGATATTGATACAAAGCAAAGGTCCTCTAACATGCAATGCTTGTGAGTTAAGATGAGAAACGTGTGAGCTTTGTGAACGATGTAGTTCGTTTGAGCTGAAAAGTGTCTGCCCTTACCTGAAACGAAGTCTTGATTGTAGGAAGACACAGAGCCTGGGATTTAACTCCATTTCTGAAGGGAAACACACAGCAGAGTTCTCATCCATGGATCACACTGTGCTTCAGAGCAAGAAGTACGCTCTTGCTTTCCAGAGACTCTAACACAGCAGGAAACATGAGTGTGCTCAGAACAAAAGAACGGTGTTTCCTACACATACAGACCATATCTAGTACAACTCTGCTTCTGAAACGGATACAAAGCTCTGGTTCTCTCATATCCGATGCTTGTCAGTTAAGATGAGAAACGTGTGAGCTTCGTGAACGATGTAGATCGTTTGAGCTGAAAGGTGACTGCCCTTACCTGAAACGAATCTTGCTTGAAGGAAGACTCAGAGCCCGGGATTCTAGTCCATTTCTGAAGTGACACACAGCAGAGTTCTCATCCATTATTCACACTCTGCTTTAGAGCAAGAAGCACACTCTTGCTTTCTAGAGTCTCTAAGAAAGCAGGAAACATGAGTGTGATGACAACAAAAGAACTGTGTTTCCTACACATTCGGATCATATCTAGTCCAACTGTGCTTCTGAAACTGATACAAAGCACTGGTCCTCTTACATCCAATGATTGACAGTTAAGAAGAGAAACATGTGAGCTTCGTGAACAATGTAGATCCTTTGAGCTGAAAAGTGTCTGCCCTTACCTGAAACGAAGTCTTGCTTCTAGGAAGACTCAGAGCCTGTCATTTATCTCCATTTCTGAAGGGAAACACACAGCAGAGTTCTCATCCATGGATCACACTCTGCCTCAGAGGAAGAAGTAGGCTCTTGCTTTCCAGAGACTCTAACACAGCAGGAAACATGAGTGTGCGCAGAAAAAAAGAACGGTGTTTCCTACACATACGGACCATATTTATTCCAAATCTGCTTCTGAAACGGATACAAAGCACTGATCCTCTAACATCCGATGCTTGACAGTTAAGAAGAGAAATATGTGAGCTTCGTGAACGATGTAGTTCTTTTGAGCTGAAAACTGTCTCCCCTTACCTGAAACGAAGTCTTGCTTCTAGGAAGACTCAGAGCCCGGGTTTAAATCCATTTCTGAAGTGACACACAGCAGAGTTCTCATCCATTGTTCACACTCTGCTTTAGAGCAAGAAGCACGCTCTTGCTTTCTACAGTCTCTAAGAAAGCAGGAAACATGAGTGTGCTCAGAACAAATGAACGGTGTTTCCTACACATCCGGACCATATCTAGTTCAATTCTGCTTCTGAAACTGAAACAAACCACAGGTCCTCTAACATCCAATGCTTGACAGTTAAGATGAGAAACGAGTGAGCTTCGTGAACAATGTAGTTCCTTTGAGCTGAAAAGTGTCTGCCCTTACCTGAAACGAAGTCTTGCTTGTAGGAAGACACAGAGCCTGGGATTTAACTCCATTTCTAAAGGGAAACACACAGCAGAGTTCTCATCCATGGATCACACTCTGCTTCAGAGCAAGAAGTACACATTTTCTTTCCAGAGACTCTAACACAGCAGGAAACGTGAGTGTGCTCAGAAGAAAAGAACCGTGTTTCCTATGCATACGGACCATATCTAGTCCAACTGTTCTTCTGAAACTGATACAAAGCACTGGTCCTCTAACATCCAATGCTTGACAGTTAAGATGAGAAACATCTGAGCTTCGTGAACGATGTAGTTCTTTTGATCTGAAAGGTGACTGCCCTTACCTAAAACGAAGCCTTGCTTCTAGGAAGACTCAGAGCCTGGGATTTAATTCCATTTCTGAAGTGACACACAGCAGAGTTCTCATCCATTGTTCACACTCTGCTTCAGAGCAAGAAGTACGCACTTGCTTTCCAGAGACTCTAACACAGCAGGAAACGTGAGTGTGCTCAGAACAAAAGAACGGTGTTTCCTACACATACAGACCATATCTAGTCCAACTCTGCTTCTGAAACGGATACAAAGCTCTGGTCCTCTAACATCCGATGCTTGTCATTTAAGATGAAAAACGTGTGAGCTTCGTGAACGATGTAGTTCGTTTGAGCTGAAAGGTGACTGCCCTTACCTAAAACGAAGTCTTGCTTCTAGGAAGACTCAGATCCGGGATTAAACTCCATTTCTGAAGTTACACACAGCAGAGTTCTCATCCATTGTTCACACTCTGCTTTAGAACAAGAAGCACACTCTTGCTTTCTAGAGTCTCTAAGAAAGCAGGAAACATGAGTGTGATGACAACAAAAGAAAAGTGTTTCCTACACTTTCGGATCATATCTAGTCCAACTGTGCTTCTGAAACTGATACAATGCACTGGTCCTCTAAAATGCAATGCTGTGAGTTAAGAAGAGAAACGTGTGAGCTTTGTGAACGATGTAGTTCGTTTGAGCTGAAAACTGTCTGCCCTTACCTGAAATGAATTCTTGCTTGTAGGAAGACACAGAGCCTGGGATTTAACTCCAGTTCAGAAGGGAAAACACACAGCAGAGTTCTCTTCCATGGATCACACTCTGCTTCAGATCAAGAAGCACGCTCTTGCTTTCTACAGTCTCTAAGAAAGAAGGAAAAATGAGTGTGCTCAGAACAAATGAACGGTGTTTCCTACACATACGGACCATATCTAGTTCAACTCTGCTTCTGAAAGTGAAACAAACCACAGGTCCTCTAACATCCAATGCTTGTCAGTTAAGATGAGAAACGTGTGAGCTTCGTGAACAATGTAGTTCCTTTGAGCTGAAAAGTGTCTGCCCTTACCTAAAACGAAGTCTTGCTTGTAGGAAGACACAGAGCCTGGGATTTAACTCCATTTCTGAAGGGAAACACACAGCAGAGTTCTCATCCATGGATCACACTCTGCTTCAGAGCAAGAAGTACGCACTTGCGTTCCAGAGACTCTAACACAGCAGGAAACGTGAGTGTGCTCAGAAGAAAAGAACCGTATTTCCTATACATACGGACCATATCTAGTTCAACTCTGTGTGATATTGATACAAAGCAAAGGTCCTCTAACATGCAATGCTTGTGAGTTAAGATGAGAAACGTGTGAGCTTCGTGAACGATGTAGTTCGTTTGAGCTGAAAAGTGTCTGCCCTTACCTGAAACGAAGTCTTGATTGTAGGAAGACACAGAGCCTGGGATTTAACTCCATTTCTGAAGGGAAACACACAGCAGAGTTCTCATCCATGGATCACACTCTGCTTCAGAGCAAGAAATACGGTCTTGCTTTCCAGAGACTCTAACACAGCAGGAAACATGAGTGTGCTCAGAACAAAAGAACGGTGTTTCCTACACATACACCATATCTAGTACAACTCTGCTTCTGAAACGGATACAAAGCTCTGGTTCTCTCATATCCGATGCTTGTCAGTTAAGATGAGAAACGTGTGAGCTTCGTGAATGATGTAGTTCGTTTGAGCTGAAAGGTGACTGCCCTTACCTGAAACGAAGTCTTGCTTCTAGGAAGACTCAGATCCCAGGATTAAACTCCATTTCTGAAGTGACACACAGCAGAGTTCTCATCCATTGTTCACACTCTGCTTTAGAGCAAGAAGCACACTCTTGCTTTCTAGAGTCTCTAAGAAAGCAGGAAACATGAGTGTGATGACAACAAAAGAACGGTGTTTCCTACCCATACGGATCATATCTAGTCCAACTGTGCTTCTGAAACTGATACAATGCACTGGTCCTCTAACATCCAATGCTTGACAA
This sequence comes from Onychomys leucogaster, assembly GCA_949786385.1. Taxonomy (NCBI): domain Eukaryota; kingdom Metazoa; phylum Chordata; class Mammalia; order Rodentia; family Cricetidae; genus Onychomys; species Onychomys leucogaster. The sequence continues at coordinate 64,399 of CATKUP010000440.1, read as the reverse complement.
TTAAGAAGAGAAACGTGTGAGCTTCGTGAACGATGTAGTTCGTTTGAGCTTAAAACTGTCTGCCCTTACCTAAAACGAAGTCTTGCTTGTAGGAAGACACACAGCCTGGGATTTAACTCCATTTCTGAAGGGAAACACACAGCAGAGTTATCATCCATGCATCACACTCTGCTTCAGAGCAAGAAGTACGCTCTTGCTTTCCAGAGACTCTAACACAGCAGGAAACATGAGTGTGCGCAGAACAAAAGACCGGTGTTTCCTACACATACAGACCATATCTAGTCCAACTCTGCTTCTAAAACGGATACAAAGCACTGGTCCTCTAACATCCGATGCTTGTCACTTAAGATGAGAAACGTGTGAGCTTCGTGAACGATGTAGTTCGTTTGAGCTGAAAAGTGCCTGCCCTTACCTGAAACGAAGTCTTGCTTCTAGGAAGACTCAGAGCCCGGGATTCTACTCCATTTCTGAAGTGACACACAGCAGAGTTCTCATCCATTATTCACACTCTGCTTTAGAGCAAGAAGCACACTCTTGCTTTCTAGAGTCTCTAAGAAAGCAGGAAACATGAGTGTGATGACAACAAAAGAACTGTGTTTCCTACACATTCGGATCATATCTAGTCCAACTGTGCTTCTGAAACTGATACAAAGCACTGGTCCTCTTACATCCAATGATTGACAGTTAAGAAGAGAAACATGTGAGCTTCGTGAACAATGTAGATCCTTTGAGCTGAAAAGTGTCTGCCCTTACCTGAAACGAAGTCTTGCTTGTAGGAAGACACAGAGCCTGGGATTTAACTCCATTTCTGAAGGGAAACACACAGCAGAGTTCTCATCCATGGATCACACTCTGCTTCAGAGCAAGAAGTACGCACTTGCTTTCCAGAGACTCTAACACAGCAGGAAACATGAGTGTGCTCAGAACAAAAGAACGGTGTTTCCTACCCATACGGACCATATCTAGCCCAACTCTGCCTCTGAAACTGACACAAAGCACTGGTCCTCTAACATCCAATGCTTGTCAGTTAAGATGAGAAACCTGTGAGCTTCTTGAACGATGTAGTTCATTTGAGCTGAAAACTGTCTCCCCTTACCTGAAACGAAGTCTTGCTTCTAGGAAGACTCAGAGCCCGGGATTTAAATCCATTTCTGAAGTGACACACAGCAGAGTTCTCATCCATTGTTCACACTCTGCTTTAGAGCAAGAAGCACGCTCTTGCTTTCTACAGTCTCTAAGAAAGCAGGAAACATGAGTGTGCTCAGAACAAATGAACGGTGTTTCCTACACATCCGGACCATATCTAGTTCAATTCTGCTTCTGAAACTGAAACAAACCACAGGTCCTCTAACATCCAATGCTTGACAGTTAAGATGAGAAACGAGTGAGCTCGTGAACAATGTAGTTCCTTTGAGCTGAAAAGTGACTGCCCTTACCTGAAACGAAGTCTTGCTTGTAGGAAGACACAGAGCCTGGGATTTAACTCCATTTCTAAAGGGAAACACACAGCAGAGTTCTCATCCATGGATCACACTCTGCTTCAGAGCAAGAAGTATGCATTTTCTTTCCAGAGACTCTAACACAGCAGGAAACGTGAGTGTGCTCAGAAGAAAAGAACCGTGTTTCCTATACATACGGACCATATCTAGTTCAACTCTGTGTGATATTGATACAAAGCAAAGGTCCTCTAACATGCAATGCTTGTGAGTTAAGATGAGAAACGTGTGAGCTTAGAAAACGATGTAGTTCCTTTGAGCTGAAAAGTGTCTGCCCTTACCTGAAAGGAAGTCTTGCTTGTAGGAAGACACAGAGCCTGGGATTTAACTCGATTTCTGAAGGGAAACACACAGCAGAGTTCTCATCCATGGATTACACTCTGCTTCAGAGGAAGAAGTATGCTCTTGCTTTCCAGAGACTCTAAAACAGCAGGAAACATGAGTGTGCTCAGAACAAAAGAATGGTGTTTCCTACACATACGGACCATATCTAGTCCAACTGTGCTTCTGAAACTGATACAAAGCACTGGTCCTCTAACATCCAATGCTTGACAGTTAAGATGAGAAACATCTGAGCTTCGTGAAAGATGTAGTTCTTTTGAGCTGAAAGGTGACTGCCCTTACCTGAAACGAAACCTTGCTTCTAGGAAGACTCAGAGCCTGGGATTTAATTCCATTTCTGAAGTGACACACAGCAGAGTTCTCATCCATTGTTCACACTCTGCTTCAGAGCAAGAAGTACGCACTTGCTTTCCAGAGACTCTAACACAGCAGGAAACGTGAGTGTGCTCAGAACATAGAACGGTGTTTCCTACACATACGGACCATATCTAGTGGAACTCTGCTTCTGAAATGGATACAAAGCTCTGGTCCTCTAACATCAAATGCTTGTCAGTTAAGATGAAAAACGTGTGAGCTTCGTGAACGATGTAGTTCGTTTGAGCTGAAAGGTGACTGCCCTTACCTGAAACGAAATCTTGCTTCTAGGAAGACTCAGATCCCGGGATTAAACTCCATTTCTGAAGTGACAAACAGCAGAGTTCTCATGCATTGTTCACACTCTGCTTTAGAGCAAGAAGCACGCTCTTGCTTTCTACAGTCTCTAAGAAAGCAGGAAACATGAGTGTGCTCAGAACAAATGAAGGGTGTTTCCTACACATACGGACCATATCTAGTTCAACTCTGCTTCTGAAACTGAAACAAACCACAGGTCCTCTAACATCCAATGCTTGACAGTTAACATGAGAAACGTGTGAGCTTCGTGAACAATGTAGTTCCTTTGAGCTGAAAAGTGTCTGCCTTTACCAGAAACGAAGTCTTGCTTGTAGGAAGACACAGAGCCTGGGATTTAACTCCATTTCTGAAGGGAAACACACAGCAGAGTTCTCATCCATGGATCACACTCTGCTTCAGAGCAAGAAGTACGCACTTGCGTTCCAGAGACTCTAACACAGCAGGAAACGTGAGTGTGCTCAGAAGAAAAGAACCGTGTTTCCTATACATTCGGACCATATCTAGTTGAACTCTGTGTGATATTGATACAAAGCAAAGGTCCTCTAACATGCAATGCTTGTGAGTTAAGATGAGAAACGTGTGAGCTTCGTGAACGATGTAGTTCGTTTGAGCTGAAAAGTTTCTGCCCTTACCTGAAACGAAGTATTGATTGTAGGAAGACACAGAGCCTGGGATTTAACTCCATTACTGAAGGGAAACACACAGCAGAGTTCTCATCCATGGATCACACTCTGCTTCAGAGCAAGAAATACGGTCTTGCTTTCCAGAGACTCTAACACAGCAGGAAACATGAGTGTGCTCAAAACAAAAGAACGGTGTTTCCTACACATACAGACCATATCAAGTCAAACTCTGCTTCTGAAACGGATACAAAGCTCTGGTTCTCTCATATCCGATGCTTGTCAGTTAAGATGAGAAACGTGTGAGCTTCGTGAACGATGTAGTTCGTTTGAGCTGAAAGGTGACTGCCCTTACCTGAAACGAAGTCTTGCTTCTAGGAAGACTCAGATCCCGGGATTAAACTCCATTTCTGAAGTGACACACAGCAGAGTTCTCATCCATTGTTCACACTCTGCTTTAGAGCAAGAAGCACACTCTTGCTTCCTAGAGTCTCTAAGAAAGCAGGAAACATGAGTGTGATGACAACAAAAGAACGGTGTTTCCTACCCATACGGATCATATCTAGTCCAACTGTGCTTCTGAAACTGATACAATGCACTGGTCCTCTAACATCCGATGCTTGACAATTAAGAAGAGACACGTGTGAGCTTCGTGAACGATGTAGTTCGTTTGAGCTGAAAACTGTCTGCCCTTACCTAAAACGAAGTCTTGCTTGTAGGAAGACACACAGCCTGGGATTTAACTCCATTTCTGAAGGGAAACACACAGCAGATTTCTCATCTATGGATCACACTCTGCTTCAGAGCAAGAAGTACGCTCTTGATTTCCAGAGACTCTAACACAGCAGGAAACATGAGTGTGCTCAAAACAAAATAACGGTGTTTCCTACACATTCGGACAATATCTAGTCCAACTCTGCTTCTGAAACGGATACAAAGCACTGGTCCTCTAACATCTGATGCTTGTCACTTAAGATGAGAAACGAGTGAGCTTCGTGAACGATGTAGTTCCTTTGAGCTGAAAAGTGACTGCCCTTACCTGAAACGAAGTCTTGCTTGTAGGAAGACACAGAGCCTGGGATTTAACTCCATTTCTAAAGGGAAACACACAGCAGAGTTCTCATCCATGGATCACACTCTGCTTCAGAGCAAGAAGTACGCATTTTCTTTCCAGAGACTCTAACACAGCAGGAAACGTGAGTGTGCTCAGAAGAAAAGAACCATGTTTCCTATACATACGGACCATATCTAGTTCAACTCTGTTTGATATTGATACAAAGCAAAGGTCCTCTAACATGCAATGCTTGTGAGTTAAGATGAGAAACGTGTGAGCTTCGAAAACGATGTAGTTCCTTTGAGCTGAAAAGTGTCTGCCCTTACCTGAAACTAAGTCTTGCTTGTAGGAAGACACAGAGCCTGGGATTTAACTCCATTTCTGAAGGGAAACACACAGCAGAGTTCTCATCCATGGATTACACTCTGCTTCAGAGCAAGAAGTATGCTCTTGCTTTCCAGAGATTCTAACACAGCAGGATACATGAGTGTGCTCAGAACAAAAGAACGGTGTTTCTTACACATACGGACCATATCTAGTCCAACTCTGCCTCTGAAACTGACACAAAGCACTGGTCCTCTAACTTCCGATGCTTGTCAGTTAAGATGAGAAACCTGTGAGCTTCTTGAACGATGTAGATCGTTTGAGCTGAAAACTGTCTGCCCTTATCTAAAACGAAGTCTTGCTTGTAGGAAGACACAGAGCCTGGGATTTAACTCCATTTCTGAAGTGAAACACACAGCAGAGTTCTCATCCATGGATCACACTCTGCCTCAGAGAAAGAAGTACGCTCTTGCTTTCCAGAGACTTTAATACAGCAGGAAACATGAGTGTGCTCAGAACAAAAGAACGGTGTTCCCTACACATATGGACCATATCTAGTCCAACTCTGCTTCTGAAAAGGATACAACGCACTGGTCTTTAACATCCGAATCTTGTCCCTTAAGATGAGAAACGTGTGAGCTTCGTGAATGATGTAGTTCGTTTGAGCTGAAAGGTGACTGCCCTTACCTGAAATGAAGTCTTGCTTCTAGGAAGACTCAGATCCCGGGATTAAACTCCATTTCTGAAGTGACACACAGCAGAGTTCTCATCCATTGTTCACACTCTGCTTTAGAGCAAGAAGCACACTCTTGCTTTCTAGAGTCTCTATGAAAGCAGGAAACATGAGTGTGATGACAACAAAAGAACAGTGTTTCCTACACATTCGGATCATATCTAGTCCAACTGTGCTTCTGAAACTTATACAAAGCACTGGTCCTCTTACATCCAATGATTGACAGTTAAGAAGAGAAACATGTGAGCTTCGTGAACAATGTAGTTCCTTTGAGCTGAAAAGTGTCTGCCCTTACCTGAAACGAAGTCTTGCTTGTAGGAAGACACAGAGACTGGGATTTAACTCCATTTCTGAAGGGAAACACACAGCAGAGTTCTCATCCATGGAACACACTGTGCTTCAGAGCAAGAAGTACGCACTTGCTTTCCAGAGACTCTAACACAGCAGGAAACATGAGTGTGCTCAGAACAAAAGAACGGTGTTTCCTACCCATACGGAACATATCTAGCCCAACTCTGCCTCTGTAACTGACACAAAGCACTGGTCCTCTAACATCCGATGCTTGTCAGTTAAGATGAGAAACCTGTGAGCTTCTTGAACGATGTAGTTCATTTGAGCTGAAAAGTGACTGCCCTTACCTGAAACGAAGTCTTGCTTGTAGGAAGACACAGAGCCTGGGATTTAACTCCATTTCTGAAGGGAAACACACAGCCGAGTTATCATCTATGGATCACACTCTGCCTCAGAGCAAGAAGTATGCTCTTGCTTTCCAGATACTTTAACACAGCAGGAAACATGAGTGTGCTCAGAACAAAAGAACGGTGTTCCCTACACATACGGACCATATCTAGTCCAACTGTGCTTCTGAAACGAATACAAAGCAGTGGTCCTCTAACATCCGAATCTTGTCCCTTAAGATGAGAAACGTGTGAGCTTCGTGAACGATGTAGTTTGTTTGAGCTGAAAAGTGACTGCCCTTACCTGAAACGAAGTCTTGCTTCTAGGAAGACTCAGAGCCTGGCATTTATCTCCATTTCTGAAGGGAAACACACAGCAGAGTTCTCATCCATGGATCACACTCTGCGTCAGAGCAAGAAGTAGGCTCTTGCTTTCCAGAGACTCTACCACAGCAGGAAACATGAGTGTGCGCAGAAAAAAAGAACGGTGTTTCCTACACATACGGACCATATTTAGTCCAACTCTGCTTCTGAAACGGATACAAAGCACTGGTCCTCTAACATCCGATGCTTGACAGTTAAGAAGAGAAATATCTGAGCTTCGTGAACGATGTAGTTCTTTTGAGCTGAAAACTGTCTCCCCTTACCTGAAACGAAGTCTTGCTTCTAGGAAGACTCAGAGCCCGGGATTTAAATCCATTTCTGAAGTGACACACAGCAGAGTTCTCATCCATTGTTCACACTCTGCTTTAGAGCAAGAAGCACGCTCTTGCTTTCTACAGTCTCTAAGAAAGCAGGAAACATGAGTGTGCTCAGAACAAGTGAACGGTGTTTCCTACACATCCGGACCATATCTAGTTCAATTCTGCTTCTGAAACTGAAACAAACCACAGGTCCTCTAACATCCAATGCTTGACAGTTAAGATGAGAAACGAGTGAGCTTCGTGAACAATGTAGTTCCTTTGAGCTGAAAAGTGTCTGCCCTTACCTGAAACGAAGTCTTGCTTGTAGGAAGACACAGAGCCTGGGATTTAACTCCATTTCTAAAGGGAAACACACAGCAGAGTTCTCATCCATGGATCACACTCTGCTTCAGAGCAAGAAGTACGCATTTTCTTTCTAGAGACTCTAACACAGCAGGAAACGTGAGTGTGCTCAGAAGAAAAGAACCGTGTTTCCTATACATACGGACCATATCTAGTTCAACTCTGTGTGATATTGATACAAAGCAAAGGTCCTCTAACATGCAATGCTTGTGAGTTAAGATGAGGAATGTGTGAGCTTCGAAAACGATGTAGTTCGTTTGAGCTGAAAAGTGACTGCCCTTACCTGAAACGAAGTCTTGCTTGTAGGAAGACACAGAGCCTGGGATTTAACTCCATTTCTGAAGGGAAACACACAGCAGAGTTCTCATCCATGGATCACACTCTGCCTCAGAGCAAGAAGTATGCTCTTGCTTTCCAGAGACTCTAACACAGCAGGAAACATGAGTGTGCTCAGAACAAAAGAACGGTGTTTCCTACACGTACGGACCCTATCTAGTTCAACTCTGCTTGTGAAACTGAAACAAAACACAGGTCCTCTAACATCCAATGCTTGTCAGTTAAGATGAGAAATGTGTGAGCTTCTTGAACGATGTAGTTCTTTGAGCTGAAATGTGTCTGCCCTTACCTGAAACGAAGTCTTGCATGTAGGAAGACACAGAGCCTGGGATTTAACTCCATTTCTGAAGGGAAACACACAGCAGAGTTCTCATCCATGGATCACACTCTGCTTCAGAGCAAGAAGTACGCTCTTGCTCTGCAGAGACTCTAACACAGCAGGAAACATGAGTGTGCACAGAACAAAAGAACGGTGTTTCCTACACATACGGACCATATCTAGTCCATCTCTGCTTCTGAAACTGAGACAAAGCACTGGTCCTCTAACATCCGATGCTTGTCAGTTAAGATGAGAAACGTGTGAGCTTCGTGAACGATGTATTTCGTGTGAGCTGAAAGGTGACTGCCCTTACCTGAAACGAAATCCTGTTTCTAGGAAGACTCAGATCCCGGGATTTAACTCCATTTCTGAAGTGACACACAGCAGAGATCTCATCCATTGTTCACACTCTGCTTTAGAGCAAGATGCACATTCTTGCTTTCTAGAGTCTCTAAGAAAGCAGGAAACATGAGTGTGATGACAACAAAATAACAGTGTTTCCTACACATTCGGACCATATCTAGTCCAACTGGGCTTCTGAAACTGATACAATGCACTGGTCATCTAACATCCGATGCTTGACAGTTAAGAAGAGAAACATGTTAGCTTCGTGAACGATGTAGTTCGTTTGAGCTGAAAACTGTCTGCCCTTACCTGAAACGAATAATGCTTGTAGGAAGACACAGAGCCTAGGATTTAACTCCATTTCTGAAGGGAAACACACTGCAGAGTTCTCATCCATGGATCACACTCTGCTTCAGAGCAAGAATTACGCTCTTGGATTCCAGAGACTCTAAAACAGCAGGAAACATGAGTGTGCTCAGAACAAAAGAACAGTGTTTCCTACACATACAGACCATATCTAGTCCAACTCTGCTTCTGAAACGGATACAAAGCTCTTGTCCTCTAACATCCGATGCTTGTCAGTTAAGATGAGAAATGTGTGAGCTTCGTGAACTATGTAGTTCGTTTGAGCTGAAAGGTTTCTGCCCTTACCTGAAACAAAGTCTTGCTTGTAGGAAGACACAGAGCCTGGGATTTAAGTCCATTTCTGAAGGGAAACACACAGCAGAGTTCTCATCCATGGATCACACTCCGCTTCAGAGCAAGAAGCACGCTCTTGCTTTCTAGAGTCTCTAAGAAAGCAGGAAACATGAGTGTGCTCAGAACAAAAGAACGGTGTTTCCTACACATACGGAACATGTCTAGTTCAACTCTGCTTCTGAAATTGAAACAAACCACAGGTCCTCTAACATCCAATGCTTGTCAGTTAAGATGAGAAACGTGTGAGCTTCGTGAATGATGTAGTTCGTTTGAGCTGAAAAGTGACTTCTCTTACCTGAAATGAAGTCTTGCTTGTAGGAAGACACAGAGCCTGGTATTTAACTCCATTTCTGAAGGGAAACACACAGCAGAGTTCTCATCCATGGATCACACTCTGCTTCAGAGCAAGAAGTACGCTCTTGCTCTGCAGAGACTCTAACACAGTAGGAAACATGAGTGTGCACAGAACAAAAGAACGGTGTTTCCTACACATACGGACCATATCTAGTCCATCTCTGCTTCTGAAACTGAGACAAAGCACTGGTCCTCTAACATCCAATGCTTGTCAGTTAAGATGAGCAATGTGTGATCTTCGTTAACGATGTAGATCTTTTGACCTGAAATGTGTCTGCCCTTCCTGAAAGGAAGTCTTGCTTGTAGGAAGACACAGAGCCTGGGATTTAACTCCATTTCTGAAGGGAAACACACACCAGAGTTCTCATCCATTGTTCACACTCTGCTTTAGATCAATAAGCACGCTCTTGCTTTCTAGAGTCTCTAAGACAGCAGGAAACATGAGTGTGATGACAACAAAAGAACAGTGTTTCCTACACATTCGGATCATATCTAGTCCAACTGTACTTCAGAAACTGATACAAAGCACTGGTCCTCTAACATCCAATGCTTGACAGTTAAGATGAGAAACATGTGAGCTTTTTGAACAATGTAGTTCTTTTTAGCTGAAAGTTTTCTGCCTTTACCTGAAACGAAGTCTTGCTTGTAGGAAGACACAGAGCCTGGGATTTAACTACATTTCTGAAGGGAAACACACAGCAGAGTTCTCATCCATGGATCACACTCCACTTCAGAGGAAGAAGTACGCTCTTGCTTTACAGAGACTCTAACACAGCAGGAAACGTGAGTGTGCTCAGAACAAAAGAACAGTGTTCCCTACACATACGGACCATATTTAGTCCAACTCTGCTTCTGAAACGGATACAAAGCACTGGTCCTCTAACATCCGATGCTTGACAGTTAAGAAGAGAAATATGTGAGCTTCTTGAACGATGTAGTTCTTTTGAGCTGAAAACTGTCTCCCCTTACCTGAAACGAAGTCTTGCTTGTAGGAAGACACAGAGCCTGGCATTTAACTCCATTTCTGAAGGGAAATACACAGCAGAGTTCTCATCCATTGATCACCCTCTGCTTTAGAGCAAGTAGCATGCTCTAGCATCCTAGTGTCTGGAAGACAGCAGTAAACGTGAGTGTGCTGAGAAAAAAAGAACGGTGATACCTACATGTACGGACCATATCTAGTCCACCTCTGCTTCTGAAACTGATACAAAGCACTGGTCCTATAACATCCAATGCTTGTCAGTTAAGATGAGAATCGTGTGAGCTTTGTGAACGATATAGTTCGTTTGAGCTGTAAAGTAATTGCCCTTACCTGAAACGAAGTGTTGCGTGTAGGAAGACTCTGAGCTTGGGGTTTAACGCCATTTCTGAAGTGAAACACACAGCATGCTTCTCATATATACATCACACTCTGCTTTAAAGCAACAAGGATGCTCTTGCTTTCTAGAATCTCTAAGACAGCAGGAAACATGAGTGTACTGAGAGCAAAAGTACGGTGTTTCCTACACATTTGGACCATATCGAGTCCAACTCTGCCTCTGAAATTGATATAAAGCTCAGGTCCTCTAACATCCAATGCTTGTCATTTAAGATGAGAAACATGTGAGCTTCATGAAGGATGTACATCATTTGAGCTGAAAAGTGACTGCCCTTACCTGAAATGAAGTCTTTATTGTAAGAAGACACAGAGCCTGGGATTTAACTCCATTTCTGAAGGGAAACACACAGCAGAGTTCTCATCCATTGATCACACTCTGCTTTAGAGCAAGAAGCAGGCCCTAGCTTTCTAGAGTCTCTAAGACAGCAGGAAACGTGAGTGTGGTGAGAACAAAGGAATGGTGTTTCCTACACATACGGAACATATCTAGTCCAACTCTGCCTCTGAAACTGAGACAAAGCACGGGTCCTCTAACATTCGATGCTTGTCAGTTAAGAAGAGAAACGTGTGAGCTTCTTGAACGATGTAGTTCGTTTGAGCTGAAAAGTGACTGCCCTTACCTGAAACGAAGTCTTGCTTGTAGGAAGACACAGAGCCTGGGATTTAACTCCATTTCTGAAGGGAAACACACAGCAGAGTTCTCATCCATGGATCACACTCTGCCTCAGAGCAAGAAGTACGCTCTTGCTTTCCAGAGACTCTAACACAGCAAGAAACATGAGTGTGCTCAGAACAATAGAACGGTGTTTCCTACACATACGGACCATATCTAGTTCAACTCTGCTTCTGAAACTGAAAAAAACCACAGGTCCTCTAATATCCAATGCTTGTCAGTTTAGATGAGAAATGTGTGAGCTTCGTGAACGATGTAGGTCGTTTGACCTGAAAAGTGTCTGCCCTTAAATGAAACGAAGTCTTGCTTGTAGGAAGACACAGGGCCTGGGATTTAACTCCATTTCTGAAGGGAAACACACAGCAGAGTTCTCATCCATTGTTCACACTCTGCTTTAGAGCAAGAAGCACGCTCTTGCTTTCTAGAGTCTCTAAGACAGCAGGAAACATGAGTGTGATGACAACAAAAGAACAGTGTTTCCTACACATTCGGATCATATCTAGTTCAACTGTACTTCTGAAACTGATACAAATCACTGGTCCTCTAACATACAATGCTTGACAGTTAAGATAAGAAACGTGTGAGCTTTTTTTAACGATGTAGTTCGTTTGAGCTGAAAGTTTTCTGCCTTTACCTGAAACGAAGTTTTGCTTGTAGGAACTCACAGTGCCTAGGATTTAATTCCATTTCTGAAGGGAAACACACTGCAGAGTTCTCATCCATGGATCACACTTTGCTTCAGAGCAAGAAGTACGCTCTTGCTTTCCAGAGACTCTAACACAGCAGGAAACATGAGTGTACTCAGAACAAAAGAACGGTGTTTCCTACACGTACGGACCATATCTAGTTAATATCTGCTTGTGAAACTGAAACAAAACACAGGTCCCCTAATATCCAATGCTTGTCAGTTAAGATGAGAAATGTGTGAGCTTCGTGAACGATGTAGTTCTTTGAGCTGTAATGTGTCTGCCCTTACCTGAAACGAAGTCTTGCATGTAGGAAGACACAGAGCCTGGTATTTAACTCCATTTCTGAAGGGAAACACACAGCAGAGTTCTCATCCATGGATCACACTCTGCTTCAGAGCAAGAAGTACGCTCTTGCTCTGCAGAGACTCTAACACAGCAGGAAACATGAGTGTGCACAGAACAAAAGAACGGTGTTTCCTACACATACGGACCATATCTAGTCCAACTCTGCTTCTGAAACGGATACAAAGCACTGGTCCTCTAACATCCGATGCTTGTCAGTTAAGATGAGAAACGTGTGAGCTTCGTGAACGATGTATTTCATTTGAGCTGAAAGGTGACTGCCCTTACCTGAAATGAAATCTTGATTCTAGGAAGACTCAGATCCCGGGATTTAACTCCATTTCTGAAGTGACACACAGCAGAGTTCTCATCCATTGTTCACACTCTGCTTTAGAGCAAGAAGCACATTCTTGCTTTCTAGAGTCTCTAAGAAAGCAGGAAACATGAGTGTGATGACAACAAAAGAACAGTGTTTCCTACACATTCGGATCATATCTAGTCCAACTGGGCTTCTGAAACTGATACAATGCACTGGTCATCTAACATCCGATGCTTGACAGTTAAGAAGAGAAACATGTTAGCTTCGTGAACGATGAAGTTCGTTTGAGCTGAAAACTGTCTGCCCTTACCTGAAACGAAGTAATGCTTGTAGGAAGACACAGAGCCTAGGATTTAACTCCATTTCTGAAGATAAACACACTGCAGTGTTCTCATCCATGGATCACACTCTGCTTCAGAGCAAGAAGTACGCTCTTGGTTTCCTGAGACTCTAAAAGAGCAGGAAACATGAGTGTGCTCAGAACAAAAGAACAGAGTTTCCTACACATACAGACCATATCTAGTCCAACTCTGCTTCTGAAACGGATACAAAGCTCTGGTCCTCTAACATCCGATGCTTGTCAGTTAAGATGAGAAATGTGTGAGCTTCGTGAACGATGTAGTTCATTTGAGCTGAAAAGTTTCTGCTCTTACCTGAAACGAAGTCTTGCTTGTAGGAAGACAAAGAGCCTGGGATTTAACTCCATTTCTGAAGGGAAACACACAGCAGAGTTCTCATCCATGGATCACACTCTGCTTCAGAGCAAGAAGCACGCTCTTGCTTTCTAGAGTCATTAAGAAAGCAGGAAACATGAGTGTGCTCAGAAAAAAAGAACGGTGTTTCCTACACATACGCAACATATCTAGTTCAACTCTGCTTCTGAAACTGAAACAAACCACAGGTCCTCTAACATCCAATGCTTGTCAGTTAAGATGAGAATTGTGTGAGCTTCGTGAACGATGTAGTTCGTTTGAGCTGATAACTGTCTGCCCTTACCTGAAACGAAGTAATGCTTGTAGGAAGACACAGAGCCTGGGATTTAACTCCATTTCTGAAGGGAAACACACAGCAGAGTTCTCATCCATTGTTCACACTCTTCTTTAGAGCAAGAAGCAGGCTCTTGCTTTCTAGAGTCTCTAAGACAGCAGGAAACATGAGTATGATGACAACAAAAGAACAGTGTTTTCTACACATTAGGATCATATCTAGTCCAACTGTACTTCTGAAACTGATACAAAGCACTGGTCCTCTAACATCCAATGCTTGAGAGTTAAAATGAGAAACGTGTGAGCTTTTTGAATGATGTAGTTCTTTTGAGCTGAAAGTTTTCTGCCTTTACCTGAAACGAAGTCTTGCTTGTAGGAAGACACAGAGCCTGGGATTTAACTCCATTTCTGAAGGGAAACACACAGCAGAGTTCTCATCCATGGATCACACTCTGCCTCAGAGCAAGAAGTACGCTCTTGCTTTCCAGAGACTCTAACACAGCAGGAAACGTGAGTGTGCTCAGAAGAAAAGAACCATGTTTCCTATACATACTGACCATATCTAGTCCAACTCTACCTCTGAAACTGACACAAAGCACTGGTCCTCTAACATCCGATGCTTGTCAGTTAAGATGAGAAACGTGTGAGCTTCGTGAACGATGTAGTTCGTTTGAGCTGAAAAGTGACTGCCCTTACCTGAAACGAAGTCTTGCTTGTAGGAAGACACAGAGCCTGGTATTTAACTCCATTTCTGAAGGGAAACACACAGCAGAGTTCTCATCCATGGATCACACTCTGCCTCAGAGCAAGAAGTATGCTCTTGCTTTCCAGAGACTCTAACACAGCAGGAAACATGAGTGTGCTCAGAACAAAAGAACGGTGTTTCCTACACGTACGGACCCTATCTAGTTCAACTCTGCTTGTGAAACTGAAACAAAACACAGGTCCTCTAACATCCAATGCTTGTCAGTTAAGATGAGAAATGTGTGAGCTTCTTGAACGATGTAGTTCTTTGAGCTGAAATGTGTCTGCCCTTACCTGAAACGAAGTCTTGCATGTAGGAACTCACAGAGCCTGGTATTTAACTCCATTTCTGAAGGGAAACACACAGCAGAGTTCTCATCCATGGATCACACTCTGCTTCAGAGCAAGAAGTACGCTCTTGCTCTGCAGAGACTCTAACACAGCAGGAAACATGAGTGTGCACAGAACAAAAGAATATTGTTTCCTACACATACGGACCATATCTAGTCCATCTCTGCTTCTGAAACTGAGACAAAGCACTGGTCCTCTAACATCCAATGCTTGTCAGTTAAGATGAGAAATTTGTGAGCTTCGTTAACGATGTATATATTTTGACCTGAAAAGTGTCTGCACTTACCTGAAACGAAGTCTTGCTTGTAGGAAGACACAGAGCCTGGGATTTAAATCCATTTCTGAAGGGAAACACACACCAGAGTTATCATCCATTGTTCACACTGTGCTTTTGATCAAGAAGCACGCTCTTGCTTTCTAGAGTCTCTAAGAAAGCAGGAAACATGAGTGTGATGACAACAAAAGAACAGTGTTTCCTACACATTCGGATCATATCTAGTCCAACTGTACTTCTGAAACTGATACAAAGCACTGGTCCTCTAACATCCAATGCTTGAGAGTTAAGATGAGAAACGTGTGAGCTTTTTGAACGATGTAGTTCTTTTGAGCTGAAAATTTTCTGCCTTTACCTGAAACGAAGTCTTGCTTGTAGGAAGACGCAGAGCCTGGGATTTAACTCCATTTCTGTAGGGAAACACACAGCAGAGTTCTCATCCATGAATCACACTCTTCCTCAGAGCAAGAAGTACGCTCTTGCTTTCCAGAGACTCTAACACAGCAGGAAACGTGAGTGTGCTTAGAAGAAATGAACCGTGTTTCCTATACATACGGACCATATCTAGTCCAACTCTGTCTCTGAAACTGACACAAAGCACTGGTCCTCTAACATCCGATGCTTGTCAGTTAAGATGAGAAACGTGTGTGCTTCGTGAACGATGTAGTTCGTTTGAGCTGAAAAGTGACTGCCCTTACCTGAAACGAAGTCTTGCTTGTAGGAAGACACAGAGCCTGGGATTTAACTCCATTTCTGAAGGGAAACACACAGCAGAGTTCTCATCCATGGATCACACTCTGCCTCAGAGCAAGAAGTATGCTCTTGCTTTCCAGAGACTCTAACACAGCAGGAAACATGAGTGTGCTCAGAACAAAAGAACGGTGTTTCCTACACGTACGGACCCTATCTAGAGCAACTCTGCTTGTGAAACTGAAACAAAACACAGGTCCTCTAACATCCAATGCTTGTCAGTTAAGATGAGAAATGTGTGAGCTTCTTGAACGATGTAGTTCTTTGAGCTGAAATGTGTCTGCCCTTACCTGAAACGAAGTCTTGCATGTAGGAAGACACAGAGCCTGGTATTTAACTCCATTTCTGAAGGGAAACACACAGCAGAGTTCTCATCCATGGATCACACTCTGCTTCAGAGCAAGAAGTACGCTCTTGCTCTGCAGAGACTCTAACACAGCAGGAAACATGAGTGTGCACAGAACAAAAGAACGGTGTTTCCTACACATACGGACCATATCTAGTCCATCTCTGCTTCTGAAACTGAGACAAAGCACTGGTCCTCTAACATCCAATGCTTGTCAGTTAAGATGAGAAACGTGTGAGCTTCGTGAACGATGTATTTCGTGTGAGCTGAAAGGTGACTGCCCTTACCTGAAACGAAATCTTGATTCTAGGAAGACTCAGATCCCGGGATTTAACTCCATTTCTGAAGTGACACACAGCAGAGATCTCATCCATTGTTCACACTCTGCTTTAGAGCAAGATGCACATTCTTGCTTTCTAGAGTCTCTAAGAAAGCAGGAAACATGAGTGTGATGACAACAAAATAACAGTGTTTCCTACACATTCGGACCATATCTACTCCAACTGGGCTTCTGAAACTGATACAATGCACTGGTCATCTAACATCCGATGCTTGACAGTTAAGAAGAGAAACATGTTAGCTTCGTGAACGATGTAGTTCGTTTGAGCTGAAAACTGTCTGCCCTTACCTGAAACGAAGTAATGCTTGTAGGAAGACACAGAGCCTAGGATTTAACTCCATTTCTGAAGGGAAACACACTGCAGAGTTCTCATCCATGGATCACACTCTGCTTCAGAGCAAGAATTACGCTCTTGGTTTCCAGAGACTCTAAAACAGCAGGAAACATGAGTGTGCTCAGAACAAAAGAACAGTGTTTCCTACACATACAGACCATATCTAGTCCAACTCTGCTTCTGAAACGGATACAAAGCTCTGGTCCTCTAACATCCGATGCTTGTCAGTTAAGATGAGAAATGTGTGAGCTTCGTGAACTATGTAGTTCATTTGAGCTGAAAGGTTTCTGCCCTTACCTGAAACAAAGTCTTGCTTGTAGGAAGACACAGAGCCTGGGATTTAAGTCCATTTCTGAAGGGAAACACACAGCAGAGTTCTCATCCATGGATCACACTCCGCTTCTGAGCAAGAAGCACGCTCTTGCTTTCTAGAGTCTCTAAGAAAGCAGGAAACATGAGTGTGCTCAGAACAAAAGATCGGTGTTTCCTACACATACGGAACATGTCTAGTTCAACTCTGCTTCTGAAATTGAAACAAACCACAGGTCCTCTAACATCCAATGCTTGTCAGTTAAGATGAGAAACGTGTGAGCTTCGTGAACGATGTAGTTCGTTTGAGCTGAAAAGTGACTTCTCTTACCTGAAACGAAGTCTTGCTTGTAGGAAGACACAGAGCCTGGTATTTAACTCCATTTCTGAAGGGAAACACACAGCAGAGTTCTCATCCATGGATCACACTCTGCTTCAGAGCAAGAAGTACGCTCTTGCTCTGCAGAGACTCTAACACAGTAGGAAACATGAGTGTGCACAGAACAAAAGAACGGTGTTTCCTACACATACGGACCATATCTAGTCCATCTCTGCTTCTGAAACTGAGACAAAGCACTGGTCCTCTAACATCCAATGCTTGTCAGTTAAGATGAGCAATGTGTGAGCTTCGTTAACGATGTAGATCTTTTGACCTGAAAAGTGTCTGCCCTTCCTGAAAGGAAGTCTTGCTTGTAGGAAGACACAGAGCCTGGGATTTAACTCCATTTCTGAAGGGAAACACACACCATAGTTCTCATCCATTGTTCACACTCTGCTTTAGATCAATAAGCACGCTCTTGCTTTCTAGAGTCTCTAAGACAGCAGGAAACATGAGTGTGATGACAACAAAAGAACAGTGTTTCCTACACATTCGGATCATATCTAGTCCAACTGTACTTCTGAAACTGATACAAAGCACTGGTCCTCTAACATCCAATGCTTGACAGTTAAGATGAGAAACATGTGAGCTTTTTGAAAGATGTAGTTCTTTTGAGCTGAAAGTTTTCTGCCTTTACCTGAAACGAAGTCTTGCTTGTAGGAAGACACAGAGCCTGGGATTTAACTACATTTCTGAAGGGAAACACACAGCAGAGTTCTCATCCATGGATCACACTCCACTTCAGAGGAAGAAGTACGCTCTTGCTTTACAGAGACTCTAACACAGCAGGAAACGTGAGTGTGCTCAGAAGAAAAGAACCATGTTTCCTATACATACGGACCATATCTAGTCCAACTCTGCCTCTGAAACTGACACAAAGCACTGGTCCTCTAACATCCGATGCTTGTCAGTTAAGATGAGAAACGTGTGAGTTTCGTGAATGATGTAGTTCGTTTGAGCTGAAAAGTGACTGCCCTTAACTGAAACGAAGTCTTCCTTGTAGGAAGACTCAGAGCCTGGTATTTAACTCCATTTCTGAAGGGAAACACACAGCAGAGTTCTCATCCATGGATCACACTGTGCTTCAGAGCAAGAAGTACGCTCTTGCTCTGCAGAGACTCTAACACAGCAGGAAACATGAATGTGCTCAGAACAAAAGAACGGTGATTCATACACATACGGACCATATCTATTCCAACTCTGCTTCTGAAACGGATACAAAGCACTGGTCCTCTAACATCCGATGCTTGTCAGTTAAGATGAGAAACGTGTGAGCTTCGTGAACGATGTATTTCGCGTGAGCTGAAAGGTGACTGCCCTTACCTGAAACGAAATCTTGATTCTAGGAAGACTCAGATCCCGGGATTTAACTCCATTTCTGAAGTGACACACAGCAGAGATCTCATCCATTGTTCACACTCTGCTTTAGAGCAAGATGCACATTCTTGCTTTCTAGAGTCGCTAAGAAAGCAGGAAACATGAGTGTGATGACAACAAAAGAACAGTGTTTCCTATACATTCGGATCATATCTAGTCCAACTGGGCTTCTGAAACTGATACAATGCACTGGTCATCTAACATCCGATGCTTGACAGTTAAGAAGAGAAACATGTTAGCTTCGTGAACGATGAAGTCCGTTTGAGCTGAAAACTGTCTGCCCTTACCTGAAACGAAGTAATGCTTGTACGAAGACACAGAGCCTAGGATTTAACTCCATTTCTGAAGGGAAACACACTGCAGAGTTCTCATCCATGGATCACACTCTGCTTCAAAGCAAGAATTATGCTCTTGGTTTCCAGAGACCCTAAAACAGCAGGAAACATGAGTGTGCTCAGAACAAAAGAACAGTGTTTCCTACACATACAGACCATATCTAGTCCAACTCTGCTTCTGAAACAGATACAAAGCTCTGGTCCTCTAACATCCAATGCTTGTCAGTTAAGATGAGAAATGTGTGAGCTTCGTGAACGATGTAGTTCGTTTGAGCTGAAAGGTTTCTGCCCTTACCTGAAACGAAGTCTTGCTTGTAGGAAGACACAGAGCCTGGGATTTAACTCCATTTCTGAAGGGAAACACACAGCACAGTTCTCATCCATGGATCACACTCCGCTTCAGAGCAAGAAGCACGCTCTTGCTTTCTAGAGTCTCTAAGAAATCAGGAAACATGAGTGTGCTCAGAACAAAAGAACGGTGTTTCCTACACATACGGCACATATCTAGTTCAACTCTGCTTCTGAAACTGAAACAAACCACAGGTCCTCTAACATCCAATGCTTGTCAGTTAAGATGATTAATGTGTGAGCTTCGTGAACGCTGTAGTTCGTTTGACCTGAAAAGTGTCTGCCCATACCTGAAACGAAGTCTTGCATGTAGGAAGACACAGAGCCTGGGATTTAACTCCATTTATGAAGGGAAACACACACCAGAGTTCTCTTCCATTGTTCACACTCTACTTTAGATCAAGAAGCACGCTCTTGCTTTCTAGAGTCTCTAAGACAGCAGGAAACATGAGTGTGATGACAACAAAAGAACAGTGTTTCCTACACATTCGGATCATATCTAGTCCAACTGTACTTCTGAAACTGATACAAAGCCCTGGTCCTCTAACATCCAATGCTTGACAGTTAAGATGAGAAACGTGTGAGCTTTTTGAACGATGAAGTTCTTTTGAGCTGAAAGTTTTCTGCCTTTACCTGAAACGAAGTCTTGCATGTAGGAAGACACAGAGCCTGGGATTTAACTACATTTCTGAAGGGAAACACACAGCAGAGTTCTCATCCATGGATCACACTCCACTTCAGAGGAAGAAGTACGCTCTTGCTTTACAGAGACTCTAACACAGCAGGAAACGTGAGTGTGCTCAGAAGAAAAGAACCGTGTTTCCCATACATACGGACCATATCTAGTCCAACTCTGCCTCTGAAACTGACACAAAGCACTGCTCCTCTAACATCCGATGCTTGTCAGTTAAGATGAGAAACGTGTGAGCTTCGTGAACGATGTAGTTCGTTTGAGCTGAAAAGTGACAGCCCTTAACTGAAACGAAGTCTTGCTTGTAGGAAGACACAGAGCCTGGGATTTAACTCCATTTATGAAGGGAAACACACAGCAGAGTTCTCATCCATGAATCACACTGCCTCAGAGCAAGAAGTACGCTCTTGCTTTCCAGAGACTCTAACACAGCAGGAAACATGAGTGTGCTCAGAACAAAAGAACGGTGTTTCCTACACATACGGACCATATCTAGTTCAACTCTGCTTGTGAAACTGAAACAAAACACAGGTCCCCTAACATCCAATGCTTGTCAGTTTAGATGAGAAATGTGTGAGCTTCGTGAACGATGTAGTTCTTTGAGCTGAAATGTGTCTGCCCTTACCTGAAACGAATTCTTGTATGTAGGAAGACACAGAGCCTGGTATTTAACTCCATTTCTGAAGGGAAACACACAGCAGAGTACGCATCCATGGATCACACTGTGCTTCAGAGCAAGAAGTACGCTCTTGCTCTGCAGAGACTCTAACACAGCAGGAAACATGAATGTGCACAGAACAAAAGAACGGTGATTCATACACATACGGACCATATCTATTCCAACTCTGCTTCTGAAACGGATACAAAGCACTGGTCCTCTAACATCCGATGCTTGTCAGTTAAGATGAGAAACGTGTGAGCTTCGTGAACGATGTATTTCGCGTGAGCTGAAAGGTGACTGCCCTTACCTGAAACGAAATCTTGATTCTAGGAAGACTCAGATCCCGGGATTTAACTCCATTTCTGAAGTGACACACAGCAGAGATCTCATCCATTGTTCACACTCTGCTTTAGAGCAAGATGCACATTCTTGCTTTCTAGAGTCTCTAAGAAAGCAGGAAACATGAGTGTGATGACAACAAAAGAACAGTGTATCCTATACATTCGGATCATATCTAGTCCAACTGGGCTTCTGAAACTGATACAATGCACTGGTCATCTTACATCCGATGCTTGACAGTTAAGAAGAGAAACATGTTAGCTTCGTGAACGATGTAGTTCGTTTGAGCTGAAAACTGTCTGCCCTTACCTGAAACGAAGTAATGCTTGTAGGAAGACACAGAGCCTAGGATTTAACTCCATTTCTGAAGGGAAACACACAGCAGAGTTCTCATCCATGGATCACACTCTGCTTCAGAGCAAGAAGCACGCTCTTGCTTTCTAGAGTCTCTAAGAAAGCAGGAAACATGAGTGTGCTCAGAACAAAAGAACGGTGTTTCCTACACATACGGAACATATCTAGTTCAACTCTGCTTCTGAAACTGAAACAAACCACAGGTCCTCTAACATCCAATGCTTGTCAGTTAAGATGAGAAATGTGTGAGCTTCGTGAACGCTGTAGTTCGTTTGACCTGAAAAGTGTCTGCCCATACCTGAAACGAAGTCTTGCATGTAGGAAGACACAGAGCCTGGGGTTTAACTCCATTTATGAAGGGAAACACACACCAGAGTTCTCAAACATTGTTCACACTCTACCTTAGATCAAGAAGCACGCTATTGCTTTCTAGAGTCTCTAAGACAGCAGGAAACATGAGTGTGATGACAACAAAAGAACAGTGTTTCCTACACATTCGGATAATATCTAGTCCAACTGTGCTTCTGAACCTGTCACAAAGCACTGGTCCTCTAACATCCGATGCTTGACAGTTAAGAAGAGAAATGTGTGAGCTTCATGAACGTGTAGTTCGTTTGAGCTGAAAACTGTCTGCCCTTACCTGAAACGAAGTCTTGCTTGTAGGAAGACACAGAGCCTGGGATTTAACTCCATTTATGAAGAGAAACACACACCAGAGTTCTCATCCATTGTTCACACTCTACTTTAGATCAAGAAGCACGCTCTTGCTTTCTAGAGTCATTAAGAAAGCAGGAAACATGAGTGTGCTCAGAAAAAAAGAACGGTGTTTCCTACACATACGCAACATATCTAGTTCAACTCTGCTTCTGAAACTGAAACAAACCACAGGTCCTCTAACATCCAATGCTTGTCAGTTAAGATGAGAATTGTGTGAGCTTTGTGAACGATGTGGTTCGTTTGACCTGAAAATGTCTGCCCTTACCTGAAACGAAGTAATGCTTGTAGGAAGACACAGAGCCTGGGATTTAACTCCATTTCTGAAGGGAAACACACAGCAGAGTTCTCATCCATTGTTCACACTCTTCTTTAGAGCAAGAAGCAGGCTCTTGCTTTCTAGAGTCTCTAAGACAGCAGGAAACATGAGTGTGATGACAACAAAAGAACAGTGTTTTCTACACATTCGGATCATATCTAGTCCAACTGTACTTCTGAAACTGATACAAAGCACTGGTCCTCTAACATCCAATGCTTGAGAGTTAAGATGAGAAACGTGTGAGCTTTTTGAATGATGTAGTTCTTTTGAGCTGAAAGTTTTCTGCCTTTACCTGAAACGAAGTCTTGCTTGTAGGAAGACACAGAGCCTGGGATTTAACTCCATTTCTGAAGGGAAACACACAGCAGAGTTCTCATCCATGGATCACACTCTGCCTCAGAGCAAGAAGTACGCTCTTGCTTTCCAGAGACTCTAACACAGCAGGAAACGTGAGTGTGCTCAGAAGAAAAGAACCATGTTTCCTATACATACTGACCATATCTAGTCCAACTCTGCCTCTGAAACTGACACAAAGCACTGGTCCTCTAACATCCGATGCTTGTCAGTTAAGATGAGAAACGTGTGAGCTTCGTGAACGATGTAGTTCGTTTGAGCTGAAAAGTGACTGCCCTTACCTGAAACGAAGTCTTGCTTGTAGGAAGACACAGAGCCTGGGATTTAACTCCATTTCTGAAGGGAAACACACAGCAGAGTTCTCATCCATGGATCACACTCTGCCTCAGAGCAAGAAGTATGCTCTTGCTTTCCAGAGACTCTAACACAGCAGGAAACATGAGTGTGCTCAGAACAAAAGAACGGTGTTTCCTACACGTACGGACCCTATCTAGTTCAACTCTGCTTGTGAAACTGAAACAAAACACAGGTCCTCTAACATCCAATGCTTGTCAGTTAAGATGAGAAATGTGTGAGCTTCTTGAACGATGTAGTTCTTTGAGCTGAAAAGTGTCTGCCCTTACCTGAAACGAAGTCTTGCATGTAGGAACTCACAGAGCCTGGTATTTAACTCCATTTCTGAAGGGAAACACACAGCAGAGTTCTCATCCATGGATCACACTCTGCTTCAGAGCAAGAAGTACGCTCTTGCTCTGCAGAGACTCTAACACAGCAGGAAACATGAGTGTGCACAGAACAAAAGAATATTGTTTCCTACACATACGGACCATATCTAGTCCATCTCTGCTTCTGAAACTGAGACAAAGCACTGGTCCTCTAACATCCAATGCTTGTCAGTTAAGATGAGAAATTTGTGAGCTTCGTTAACGATGTAGATATTTTGACCTGAAAAGTGTCTGCACTTACCTGAAACGAAGTCTTGCTTGTAGGAAGACACAGAGCCTGGGATTTAAATCCATTTCTGAAGGGAAACAGACACCAGAGTTCTCATCCATTGTTCACACTCTGCTTTAGAGCAAGAAGCACGCTCTTGCTTTCTAGAGTCTCTAAGAAAGCAGGAGACATGAGTGTGATGACAACAAAAGAACAGTGTTTCCTACACATTCGGATCATATCTAGTCCAACTGTACTTCTGAAACTGATACAAAGCACTGGTCCTCTAACATCCAATGCTTGAGAGTTAAGATGAGAAACGTGTGAGCTTTTTGAACGATGTAGTTCTTTTGAGCTGAAAATTTTCTGCCTTTACCTGAAACGAAGTCTTGCTTGTAGGAAGACGCAGAGCCTGGGATTTAACTCCATTTCTGAAGGGAAACACACAGCAGAGTTCTCATCCATGAATCACACTCTTCCTCAGAGCAAGAAGTACGCTCTTGCTTTCCAGAGACTCTAACACAGCAGGAAACGTGAGTGTGCTTAGAAGAAATGAACCGTGTTTCCTATACATACGGACCATATCTAGTCCAACTCTGTCTCTGAAACTGACACAAAGCACTGGTCCTCTAACATCCGATGCTTGTCAGTTAAGATGAGAAACGTGTGAGCTTCGTGAACGATGTAGTTCGTTTGAGCTGAAAAGTGACAGCCCTTAACTGAAACGAAGTCTTGCTTGTAGGAAGACACAGAGCCTGGGATTTAACTCCATTTCTGAAGGGAAACACACAGCAGAGTTCTCATCCATGGATCACACTGCCTCAGAGCAAGAAGTACGCTCTTGCTTTCCAGAGACTCTAACACAGCAGGAAACATGAGTGTGCTCAGAACAAAAGAACGGTGTTTCCTACACGTACGGACCATATCTAGTTCAACTCTGCTTGTGAAACTGAAACAAAACACAGGTCCCCTAACATCCAATGCTTGTCAGTTTAGATGAGAAATGTGTGAGCTTCGTGAACGATGTAGTTCTTTGAGCTGAAATGTGTCTGCCCTTACCTGAAACGAATTCTTGTATGTAGGAAGACACAGAGCCTGGTATTTAACTCCATTTCTGAAGGGAAACACACAGCAGAGTTCTCATCCATGGATCACACTGTGCTTCAGAGCAAGAAGTACGCTCTTGCTCTGCAGAGACTCTAACACAGCAGGAAACATGAATGTGCACAGAACAAAAGAACGGTGATTCATACACATACGGACCATATCTATTCCAACTCTGCTTCTGAAACGGATACAAAGCACTGGTCCTCTAACATCCGATGCTTGTCAGTTAAGATGAGAAACGTGTGAGCTTCGTGAACGATGTATTTCGCGTGAGCTGAAAGGTGACTGCCCTTACCTGAAACGAAATCTTGATTCTAGGAAGACTCAGATCCCGGGATTTAACTCCATTTCTGAAGTGACACACAGCAGAGATCTCATCCATTGTTCACACTCTGCTTTAGAGCAAGATGCACATTCTTGCTTTCTAGAGTCTCTAAGAAAGCAGGAAACATGAGTGTGATGACAACAAAAGAACAGTGTTTCCTATACATTCGGATCATATCTAGTCCAACTGGGCTTCTGAAACTGATACAATGCACTGGTCATCTAACATCCGATGCTTGACAGTTAAGAAGAGAAACATGTTAGCTTCGTGAACGATGTAGTTCGTTTGAGCTGAAAACTGTCTGCCCTTACCTGAAACGAAGTAATGCTTGTAGGAAGACACAGAGCCTAGGATTTAACTCCATTTCTGAAGGGAAACACACTGCAGAGTTCTCATCCATGGATCACACTCTGCTTCAGAGCAAGAATTACGCTCTTGGTTTCCAGAGACTCTAAAACAGCAGGAAACATGAGTGTGCTCAGAACAAAAGAACGGTGTTTCCTACACGTACGGACCCTATCTAGTTCAACTCTGCTTGTGAAACTGAAACAAAACACAGGTCCTCTAACATCCAATGCTTGTCAGTTAAGATGAGAAATGTGTGAGCTTCTTGAACGATGTAGTTCTTTGAGCTGAAAAGTGTCTGCCCTTACCTGAAACGAAGTCTTGCATGTAGGAACTCACAGAGCCTGGTATTTAACTCCATTTCTGAAGGGAAACACACAGCAGAGTTCTCATCCATGGATCACACTCTGCTTCAGAGCAAGAAGTACGCTCTTGCTCTGCAGAGACTCTAACACAGCAGGAAACATGAGTGTGCACAGAACAAAAGAATATTGTTTCCTACACATACGGACCATATCTAGTCCATCTCTGCTTCTGAAACTGAGACAAAGCACTGGTCCTCTAACATCCAATGCTTGTCAGTTAAGATGAGAAATTTGTGAGCTTCGTTAACGATGTAGATATTTTGACCTGAAAAGTGTCTGCACTTACCTGAAACGAAGTCTTGCTTGTAGGAAGACACAGAGCCTGGGATTTAAATCCATTTCTGAAGGGAAACACACACCAGAGTTATCATCCATTGTTCACACTGTGCTTTAGATCAAGAAGCACGCTCTTGCTTTCTAGAGTCTCTAAGAAAGCAGGAGACATGAGTGTGATGACAACAAAAGAACAGTGTTTCCTACACATTCGGATCATATCTAGTCCAACTGTACTTCTGAAACTGATACAAAGCACTGGTCCTCTAACATCCAATGCTTGAGAGTTAAGATGAGAAACGTGTGAGCTTTTTGAACGATGTAGTTCTTTTGAGCTGAAAATTTTCTGCCTTTACCTGAAACGAAGTCTTGCTTGTAGGAAGATGCAGAGCCTGGGATTTAACTCCATTTCTGAAGGGAAACACACAGCAGAGTTCTCATCCATGAATCACACTCTTCCTCAGAGCAAGAAGTACGCTCTTGCTTTCCAGAGACTCTAACACAGCAGGAAACGTGAGTGTGCTTAGAAGAAATGAACCGTGTTTCCTATACATACGGACCATATCTAGTCCAACTCTGTCTCTGAAACTGACACAAAGCACTGGTCCTCTAACATCCGATGCTTGTCAGTTAAGATGAGAAACGTGTGAGCTTCGTGAACGATGTAGTTCGTTTGAGCTGAAAAGTGACAGCCCTTAACTGAAACGAAGTCTTGCTTGTAGGAAGACACAGAGCCTGGGATTTAACTCCATTTCTGAAGGGAAACACACAGCAGAGTTCTCATCCATGGATCACACTGCCTCAGAGCAAGAAGTACGCTCTTGCTTTCCAGAGACTCTAACACAGCAGGAAACATGAGTGTGCTCAGAACAAAAGAACGGTGTTTCCTACACGTACGGACCATATCTAGTTCAACTCTGCTTGTGAAACTGAAACAAAACACAGGTCCCCTAACATCCAATGCTTGTCAGTTTAGATGAGAAATGTGTGAGCTTCGTGAACGATGTAGTTCTTTGAGCTGAAATGTGTCTGCCCTTACCTGAAACGAATTCTTGTATGTAGGAAGACACAGAGCCTGGTATTTAACTCCATTTCTGAAGGGAAACACACAGCAGAGTTCTCATCCATGGATCACACTGTGCTTCAGAGCAAGAAGTACGCTCTTGCTCTGCAGAGACTCTAACACAGCAGGAAACATGAATGTGCACAGAACAAAAGAACGGTGATTCATACACATACGGACCATATCTATTCCAACTCTGCTTCTGAAACGGATACAAAGCACTGGTCCTCTAACATCCGATGCTTGTCAGTTAAGATGAGAAACGTGTGAGCTTCGTGAACGATGTATTTCGCGTGAGCTGAAAGGTGACTGCCCTTACCTGAAACGAAATCTTGATTCTAGGAAGACTCAGATCCCGGGATTTAACTCCATTTCTGAAGTGACACACAGCAGAGATCTCATCCATTGTTCACACTCTGCTTTAGAGCAAGATGCACATTCTTGCTTTCTAGAGTCTCTAAGAAAGCAGGAAACATGAGTGTGATGACAACAAAAGAACAGTGTTTCCTATACATTCGGATCATATCTAGTCCAACTGGGCTTCTGAAACTGATACAATGCACTGGTCATCTAACATCCGATGCTTGACAGTTAAGAAGAGAAACATGTTAGCTTCGTGAACGATGTAGTTCGTTTGAGCTGAAAACTGTCTGCCCTTACCTGAAACGAAGTAATGCTTGTAGGAAGACACAGAGCCTAGGATTTAACTCCATTTCTGAAGGGAAACACACTGCAGAGTTCTCATCCATGGATCACACTCTGCTTCAGAGCAAGAATTACGCTCTTGGTTTCCAGAGACTCTAAAACAGCAGGAAACATGAGTGTGCTCAGAACAAAAGAACAGTGTTTCCTACACATACAGACCATATCTAGTCCAACTCTGCTTCTGAAACGGATACAAAGCTCTTGTCCTCTAACATCCGATGCTTGTCAGTTAAGATGAGAAATGTGTGAGCTTCGTGAACTATGTAGTTCGTTTGAGCTGAAAGGTTTCTGCCCTTACCTGAAACAAAGTCTTGCTTGTAGGAAGACACAGAGCCTGGGATTTAAGTCCATTTCTGAAGGGAAACACACAGCAGAGTTCTCATCCATGGATCACACTCCGCTTCAGAGCAAGAAGCACGCTCTTACTTTCTAGAGTCTCTAAGACAGCAGGAAACATGAGTGTGATGACAACAAAAGAACAGTGTTTCCTACACATTCGGATCATATCTAGTTCAACTGTACTTCTGAAACTGATACAAATCACTGGTCCTCTAACATACAATGCTTGACAGTTAAGATAAGAAACGTGTGAGCTTTTTTTAACGATGTAGTTCGTTTGAGCTGAAAGTTTTCTGCCTTTACCTGAAACGAAGTTTTGCTTGTAGGAACTCACAGTGCCTAGGATTTAATTCCATTTCTGAAGGGAAACACACTGCAGAGTTCTCATCCATGGATCACACTTTGCTTCAGAGCAAGAAGTACGCTCTTGCTTTCCAGAGACTCTAACACAGCAGGAAACATGAGTGTACTCAGAACAAAAGAACGGTGTTTCCTACACGTACGGACCATATCTAGTTAATATCTGCTTGTGAAACTGAAACAAAACACAGGTCCCCTAATATCCAATGCTTGTCAGTTAAGATGAGAAATGTGTGAGCTTCGTGAACGATGTAGTTCTTTGAGCTGTAATGTGTCTGCCCTTACCTGAAACGAAGTCTTGCATGTAGGAAGACACAGAGCCTGGTATTTAACTCCATTTCTGAAGGGAAACACACAGCAGAGTTCTCATCCATGGATCACACTCTGCTTCAGAGCAAGAAGTACGCTCTTGCTCTGCAGAGACTCTAACACAGCAGGAAACATGAGTGTGCACAGAACAAAAGAACGGTGTTTCCTACACATACGGACCATATCTAGTCCAACTCTGCTTCTGAAACGGATACAAAGCACTGGTCCTCTAACATCCGATGCTTGTCAGTTAAGATGAGAAACGTGTGAGCTTCGTGAACGATGTATTTCATTTGAGCTGACAGGTGACTGCCCTTACCTGAAATGAAATCTTGATTCTAGGAAGACTCAGATCCCGGGATTTAACTCCATTTCTGAAGTGACACACAGCAGAGATCTCATCCATTGTTCACACTCTGCTTTAGAGCAAGATGCACATTCTTGCTTTCTAGAGTCTCTAAGAAAGCAGGAAACATGAGTGTGATGACAACAAAAGAACAGTGTTTCCTATACATTCGGATCATATCTAGTCCAACTGGGCTTCTGAAACTGATACAATGCACTGGTCATCTAACATCCGATGCTTGAGAGTTAAGAAGAGAAACATGTTAGCTTCGTGAACGATGTAGTTCGTTTGAGCTGAAAACTGTCTGCCCTTACCTGAAACGAAGTAATGCTTGTAGGAAGACACAGAGCCTAGGATTTAACTCCATTTCTGAAGGGAAACACACTGCAGAGTTCTCATCCATGGATCACACTCTGCTTCAGAGCAAGAATTACGCTCTTGGTTTCCAGAGACTCTAAAACAGCAGGAAACATGAGTGTGCTCAGAACAAAAGAACAGTGTTTCCTACACATACAGACCATATCTAGTCCAACTCTGCTTCTGAAACGGATACAAAGCTCTTGTCCTCTAACATCCGATGCTTGTCAGTTAAGATGAGAAATGTGTGAGCTTCGTGAACTATGTAGTTCGTTTGAGCTGAAAGTTTTCTGCCCTTACCTGAAACAAAGTCTTGCTTGTAGGAAGACACAGAGCCTGGGATTTAAGTCCATTTCTGAAGGGAAACACACAGCAGAGTTCTCATCCATGGATCACACTCCGCTTCAGAGCAAGAAGCACGCTCTTACTTTCTAGAGTCTCTAAGACAGCAGGAAACATGAGTGTGATGACAACAAAAGAACAGTGTTTCCTACACATTCGGATCATATCTAGTTCAACTGTACTTCTGAAACTGATACAAATCACTGGTCCTCTAACATACAATGCTTGACAGTTAAGATAAGAAACGTGTGAGCTTTTTTTACGATGTAGTTCGTTTGAGCTGAAAGTTTTCTGCCTTTACCTGAAACGAAGTTTTGCTTGTAGGAACTCACAGTGCCTAGGATTTAATTCCATTTCTGAAGGGAAACACACTGCAGAGTTCTCATCCATGGATCACACTTTGCTTCAGAGCAAGAAGTACGCTCTTGCTTTCCAGAGACTCTAACACAGCAGGAAACATGAGTGTACTCAGAACAAAAGAACGGTGTTTCCTACATGTACGGACCATATCTAGTTAATATCTGCTTGTGAAACTGAAACAAAACACAGGTCCCCTAATATCCAATGCTTGTCAGTTAAGATGAGAAATGTGTGAGCTTCGTGAACGATGTAGTTCTTTGAGCTGTAATGTGTCTGCCCTTACCTGAAACGAAGTCTTGCATGTAGGAAGACACAGAGCCTGGTATTTAACTCCATTTCTGAAGGGAAACACACAGCAGAGTTCTCATCCATGGATCACACTCTGCTTCAGAGCAAGAAGTACGCTCTTGCTCTGCAGAGACTCTAACACAGCAGGAAACATGAGTGTGCACAGAACAAAAGAACGGTGTTTCCTACACATACGGACCATATCTAGTCCAACTCTGCTTCTGAAACGGATACAAAGCACTGGTCCTCTAACATCCGATGCTTGTCAGTTAAGATGAGAAACGTGTGAGCTTCGTGAACGATGTATTTCATTTGAGCTGACAGGTGACTGCCCTTACCTGAAATGAAATCTTGATTCTAGGAAGACTCAGATCCCGGGATTTAACTCCATTTCTGAAGTGACACACAGCAGAGTTCTCATCCATTGTTCACACTCTGCTTTAGAGCAAGAAGCACATTCTTGCTTTCTAGAGTCTCTAAGAAAGCAGGAAACATGAGTGTGATGACAACAAAAGAACAGTGTTTCCTACACATTCGGATCATATCTAGTCCAACTGGGCTTCTGAAACTGATACAATGCACTGGTCATCTAACATCCGATGCTTGACAGTTAAGAAGAGAAACATGTTAGCTTCGTGAACGATGTAGTTCGTTTGAGCTGAAAACTGTCTGCCCTTACCTGAAACGAAGTAATGCTTGTAGGAAGACACAGAGCCTAGGATTTAACTCCATTTCTGAAGGGAAACACACTGCAGTGTTCTCATCCATGGATCACACTCTGCTTCAGAGCAAGAAGTACGCTCTTGGTTTCCTGAGACTCTAAAAGAGCAGGAAACATGAGTGTGCTCAGAACAAAAGAACAGAGTTTCCTACACATACAGACCATATCTAGTCCAACTCTGCTTCTGAAACGGATACAAAGCTCTGGTCCTCTAACATCCGATGCTTGTCAGTTAAGATGAGAAATGTGTGAGCTTCGTGAACGATGTAGTTCGTTTGAGCTGAAAAGTTTCTGCTCTTACCTGAAACGAAGTCTTGCTTGTAGGAAGACAAAGAGCCTGGGATTTAACTCCATTTCTGAAGGGAAACACACAGCAGAGTTCTCATCCATGGATCACACTCTGCTTCAGAGCAAGAAGCACGCTCTTGCTTTCTAGAGTCATTAAGAAAGCAGGAAACATGAGTGTGCTCAGAAAAAAAGAACGGTGTTTCCTACACATACGCAACATATCTAGTTCAACTCTGCTTCTGAAACTGAAACAAACCACAGGTCCTCTAACATCCAATGCTTGTCAGTTAAGATGAGAATTGTGTGAGCTTCGTGAACGATGTGGTTCGTTTGACCTGAAAATGTCTGCCCTTACCTGAAACGAAGTAATGCTTGTAGGAAGACACAGAGCCTGGGATTTAACTCCATTTCTGAAGGGAAACACACAGCAGAGTTCTCATCCATTGTTCACACTCTTCTTTAGAGCAAGAAGCAGGCTCTTGCTTTCTAGAGTCTCTAAGACAGCAGGAAACATGAGTGTGATGACAACAAAAGAACAGTGTTTTCTACACATTCGGATCATATCTAGTCCAACTGTACTTCTGAAACTGATACAAAGCACTGGTCCTCTAACATCCAATGCTTGAGAGTTAAGATGAGAAACGTGTGAGCTTTTTGAATGATGTAGTTCTTTTGAGCTGAAAGTTTTCTGCCTTTACCTGAAACGAAGTCTTGCTTGTAGGAAGACACAGAGCCTGGGATTTAACTCCATTTCTGAAGGGAAACACACAGCAGAGTTCTCATCCATGGATCACACTCTGCCTCAGAGCAAGAAGTACGCTCTTGCTTTCCAGAGACTCTAACACAGCAGGAAACGTGAGTGTGCTCAGAAGAAAAGAACCATGTTTCCTATACATACTGACCATATCTAGTCCAACTCTGCCTCTGAAACTGACACAAAGCACTGGTCCTCTAACATCCGATGCTTGTCAGTTAAGATGAGAAACGTGTGAGCTTCGTGAACGATGTAGTTCGTTTGAGCTGAAAAGTGACTGCCCTTACCTGAAACGAAGTCTTGCTTGTAGGAAGACACAGAGCCTGGGATTTAACTCCATTTCTGAAGGGAAACACACAGCAGAGTTCTCATCCATGGATCACACTCTGCCTCAGAGCAAGAAGTATGCTCTTGCTTTCCAGAGACTCTAACACAGCAGGAAACATGAGTGTGCTCAGAACAAAAGAACGGTGTTTCCTACACGTACGGACCCTATCTAGTTCAACTCTGCTTGTGAAACTGAAACAAAACACAGGTCCTCTAACATCCAATGCTTGTCAGTTAAGATGAGAAATGTGTGAGCTTCTTGAACGATGTAGTTCTTTGAGCTGAAAAGTGTCTGCCCTTACCTGAAACGAAGTCTTGCATGTAGGAACTCACAGAGCCTGGTATTTAACTCCATTTCTGAAGGGAAACACACAGCAGAGTTCTCATCCATGGATCAAACTCTGCTTCAGAGCAAGAAGTACGCTCTTGCTCTGCAGAGACTCTAACACAGCAGGAAACATGAGTGTGCACAGAACAAAAGAATATTGTTTCCTACACATACGGACCATATCTAGTCCATCTCTGCTTCTGAAACTGAGACAAAGCACTGGTCCTCTAACATCCAATGCTTGTCAGTTAAGATGAGAAATTTGTGAGCTTCGTTAACGATGTAGATATTTTGACCTGAAAAGTGTCTGCACTTACCTGAAACGAAGTCTTGCTTGTAGGAAGACACAGAGCCTGGGATTTAAATCCATTTCTGAAGGGAAACACACACCAGAGTTATCATCCATTGTTCACACTGTGCTTTAGATCAAGAAGCACGCTCTTGCTTTCTAGAGTCTCTAAGAAAGCAGGAGACATGAGTGTGATGACAACAAAAGAACAGTGTTTCCTACACATTCGGATCATATCTAGTCCAACTGTACTTCTGAAACTGATACAAAGCACTGGTCCTCTAACATCCAATGCTTGAGAGTTAAGATGAGAAACGTGTGAGCTTTTTGAACGATGTAGTTCTTTTGAGCTGAAAATTTTCTGCCTTTACCTGAAACGAAGTCTTGCTTGTAGGAAGACGCAGAGCCTGGGATTTAACTCCATTTCTGAAGGGAAACACACAGCAGAGTTCTCATCCATGAATCACACTCTTCCTCAGAGCAAGAAGTACGCTCTTGCTTTCCAGAGACTCTAACACAGCAGGAAACGTGAGTGTGCTTAGAAGAAATGAACCGTGTTTCCTATACATACGGACCATATCTAGTCCAACTCTGTCTCTGAAACTGACACAAAGCACTGGTCCTCTAACATCCGATGCTTGTCAGTTAAGATGAGAAACGTGTGAGCTTCGTGAACGATGTAGTTCGTTTGAGCTGAAAAGTGACTGCCCTTACCTGAAACGAAGTCTTGCTTGTAGGAAGACACAGAGCCTGGGATTTAACTCCATTTCTGAAGGGAAACACACAGCAGAGTTCTCATCCATGGATCACACTCTGCCTCAGAGCAAGAAGTATGCTCTTGCTTTCCAGAGACTCTAACACAGCAGGAAACATGAGTGTGCTCAGAACAAAAGAACGGTGTTTCCTACACGTACGGACCCGATCTAGTTCAACACTGCTTGTGAAACTGAAACAAAACACAGGTCCTCTAACATCCAATGCTTGTCAGTTAAGATGAGAAATGTGTGAGCTTCTTGAACGATGTAGTTCTTTGAGCTGAATTGTGTCTGCCCTTACCTGAAACGAAGTCTTGCATGTAGGAAGACACAGAGCCTGGTATTTAACTCCATTTCTGAAGGGAAACACACAGCAGAGTTCTCATCCATGGATCACACTCAGCTTCAGAGCAAGAAGTACGCTCTTGCTCTGCAGAGACTCTAACACAGCAGGAAACATGAGTGTGCACAGAACAAAAGAACGGTGTTTCCTACACATACGGACCATATCTAGTCCATCTCTGCTTCTGAAACTGAGACAAAGCACTGGTCCTCTAACATCCGATGCTTGTCAGTTAAGATGAGAAACGTGTGAGCTTCGTGAACGATGTATTTCGTGTGAGCTGAAAGGTGACTGCCCTTACCTGAAACGAAATCTTGATTCTAGGAAGACTCAGATCCCGGGATTTAACTCCATTTCTGAAGTGACACACAGCAGAGATCTCATCCATTGTTCACACTCTGCTTTAGAGCAAGATGCACATTCTTGCTTTCTAGAGTCTCTAAGAAAGCAGGAAACATGAGTGTGATGACAACAAAATAACAGTGTTTCCTACACATTCGGACCATATCTAGTCCAACTGGGCTTCTGAAACTGATACAATGCACTGGTCATCTAACATCCGATGCTTGACAGTTAAGAAGAGAAACATGTTAGCTTCGTGAACGATGTAGTTCGTTTGAGCTGAAAACTGTCTGCCCTTACCTGAAACGAAGTAATGCTTGTAGGAAGACACAGAGCCTAGGATTTAACTCCATTTCTGAAGGGAAACACACTGCAGAGTTCTCATCCATGGATCACACTCTGCTTCAGAGCAAGAATTACGCTCTTGGTTTCCAGAGACTCTAAAACAGCAGGAAACATGAGTGTGCTCAGAACAAAAGAACAGTGTTTCCTACACATACAGACCATATCTAGTCCAACTCTGCTTCTGAAACGGATACAAAGCTCTGCTCCTCTAACATCCGATGCTTGTCAGTTAAGATGAGAAATGTGTGAGCTTCGTGAACTATGTAGTTCGTTTGAGCTGAAAGGATTCTGCCCTTACCTGAAAAAAAGTCTTGCTTGTAGGAAGACACAGAGCCTGGGATTTAAGTCCATTTCTGAAGGGAAACACACAGCAGAGTTCTCATCCATGGATCACACTCCGCTTCAGAGCAAGAAGCACGCTCTTGCTTTCTAGAGTCTCTAAGAAAGCAGGAAACATGAGTGTGCTCAGAACAAAAGAACGGTGTTTCCTACACATACGGAACATGTCTAGTTCAACTCTGCTTCTGAAATTGAAACAAACCACAGGTCCTCTAACATCCAATGCTTGTCAGTTAAGATGAGAAACGTGTGAGCTTCGTGAACGATGTATTTCGTTTGAGCTGAAAGGTGACTGCCCTTACCATGAAATGATATCTTGATTCTAGGAAGACTCAGATCCCGGGATTTAACTCCATTTCTGAAGTGACACACAGCAGAGTTCTCATCCATTGTTCACACTCTGCTTTAGAGCAAGAAGCACATTCTTGCTTTCTAGAGTCTCTAAGAAAGCAGGAAACATGAGTGTGAAGACAACAAAAGAACAGTGTTTCCTACACATTCGGATCATATCTAGTCCAACTGGGCTTCTGAAACTGATACAATGCACTGGACATCTAACATCCGATGCTTGACAGTAAAGAAGAGAAACATGTTAGCTTCGTGAATGATATAGTTCGTTTGAGCTGAAAAGTGTCTGCCCTTACCTGAAACGAAGTAATGCTTGTAGGAAGACACAGAGCCTAGGATTTAACTCCATTTCTGAAGGGAAACACACTGCAGAGTTCTCATCCATGGATCACACTCTGCTTCAGAGCAAGAAGCACGCTCTTGCTTTCTAGAGTCTCTAAGAAAGCAGGAAACATGAGTGTGCTCAGAACAAAAGAACGGTGTTTCCTACACATACGGAACATATCTAGTTCAACTCTGCTTCTGAAACTGAAACAAACCACAGGTCCTCTAACATCCAATGCTTGTCAGTTAAGATGAGAAATGTGTGAGCTTCGTGAACGCTGTAGTTCGTTTGACCTGAAAAGTGTCTGCCCATACCTGAAACGAAGTCTTGCATGTAGGAAGACACAGAGCCTGGGGTTTAACTCCATTTATGAAGGGAAACACACACCAGAGTTCTCAAACATTGTTCACACTCTACCTTAGATCAAGAAGCACGCTATTGCTTTCTAGAGTCTCTAAGACAGCAGGAAACATGAGTGTGATGACAACAAAAGAACAGTGTTTCCTACACATTCGGATCATATCTAGTCCAACTGTGCTTCTGAACCTGTCACAAAGCACTGGTCCTCTAACATCCGATGCTTGACAGTTAAGAAGAGAAATGTGTGAGCTTCATGAACGTGTAGTTCGTTTGAGCTGAAAACTGTCTGCCCTTACCTGAAACGAAGTCTTGCTTGTAGGAAGACACAGAGCCTGGGATTTAACTCCATTTCTGAAGGGAAACACACAGCAGAGTTCTCATCCATGGATCACACTGTGCTTCAGAGCAAGAAGTACGCTCTTGCTTTCCAGAGACTCTAACACAGCAGGAAACATGAGTGTGCTCAGAACAAAAGACCAGTGTTTCCTACACATACAAACGATATCTAGTCCAACTCTGCTTCTGAAACGGATACAAAGCACTGGTCCACTAACATCCGATGCTTGTCACTTAAGATGAGAAACGTGTGAGCTTCGTGAACGATGTAGTTCCTTTGAGCTGAAAAGTGACTGCCCTTACCTGAAACGAAGTCTTGCTTCTAGGAAGACTCAGAGCCCGGGATTCAACTCCATTTCTGAAGTGACACACAGCAGAGTTCTCATCCATTATTCAAACTCTGCTTTAGAGCAAGAAGTACGCTCTTGCTTTCTAGATTCTCTAAGAAAGCAGGAAACATGAGTGTGATGACAACAAAAGAACAGTGTTTCCTACACATTCGGATCATATCTAGTCCAACTGTGCTTCTGAAACTTATACAAAGCTCTGGTCCTCTTACATCCAATGATTGACAGTTAAGAAGAGAAACATGTGAGCTTCGTGAACAATGCAGTTCCTTTGAGCTGAAAAGTGTCTGCCCTTACCTGAAACGAAGTCTTGCTTGTAGGAAGACACAGAGCCTGGGATTTAACTCCATTTCTGAAGGGAAACACACAGCAGAGTTCTCATCCATGGATCACAATGTGCTCAGAGCAAGAAGTACGCTTTTGCTTTCCAGAGACTCTAACACAGCAGGAAACATGAGTGTGCTCAGAACAAAAGAACGGTGTTTCCTACACATACGGACCATATCTAGTCCAACTCTGCTTCTGAAACGGGTACAAAGCACTGGTCCTCTAACATCCGAATCTTGTCCATTAAGATGAGAAATGTGTGAGCTTCGTGAACGAAGTAGTTCGTTTGAGCTGAAAAGTGACTGCCCTTACCTGAAACGAAGTCTTCCTTCTAGGAAGACTCAGAGCCTGGCATTTAACTCCATTTCTGAAGGGAAACACACAGCAGAGTTCTCTTCCATGGATCAAACTGTGCCTCAGAGCAAGAAGTATGCTCTTGGTTTCCAGAGACTCTAACACAGCAGGAAACATAAGTGTGCGCAGAAAAAAAGAACGGTGTTTCCTACACTTACGGACCATATTTAGTCCAACTCTGCTTCTGAAGCAGATACAAAGCACTGGTCCTCTAACATCCGATGCTTGACAGTTAAGAAGAGAAATATGTGAGCTTCTTGAACGATGTAGTTCTTTTGAGCTGAAAACTGTCTCCCCTTACCTGAAACGAAGTCTTGCTTGTAGGAAGACACAGAGCCTGGGATTTAACTCCATTTCTGAAGGGAAACACACTGCAGTGTTCTCATCCATGGATCACACTCTGCTTCAGAGCAAGAAGTACGCTCTTGGTTTCCTGAGACTCTAAAAGAGCAGGAAACATGAGTGTGCTCAGAACAAAAGAACAGAGTTTCCTACACATACAGACCATATCTAGTCCAACTCTGCTTCTGAAACGGATACAAAGCTCTGGTCCTCTAACATCCGATGCTTGTCAGTTAAGATGAGAAATGTGTGAGCTTCGTGAACGATGTAGTTCGTTTGAGCTGAAAAGTTTCTGCTCTTACCTGAAACGAAGTCTTGCTTGTAGGAAGACAAAGAGCCTGGGATTTAACTCCATTTCTGAAGGGAAACACACAGCAGAGTTCTCATCCATGGATCACACTCTGCTTCAGAGCAAGAAGCACGCTCTTGCTTTCTAGAGTCATTAAGAAAGCAGGAAACATGAGTGTGCTCAGAAAAAAAGAACGGTGTTTCCTACACATACGCAACATATCTAGTTCAACTCTGCTTCTGAAACTGAAACAAACCACAGGTCCTCTAACATCCAATGCTTGTCAGTTAAGATGAGAATTGTGTGAGCTTCGTGAACGATGTGGTTCGTTTGACCTGAAAATGTCTGCCCTTACCTGAAACGAAGTAATGCTTGTAGGAAGACACAGAGCCTGGGATTTAACTCCATTTCTGAAGGGAAACACACAGCAGAGTTCTCATCCATTGTTCACACTCTTCTTTAGAGCAAGAAGCAGGCTCTTGCTTTCTAGAGTCTCTAAGACAGCAGGAAACATGAGTGTGATGACAACAAAAGAACAGTGTTTTCTACACATTCGGATCATATCTAGTCCAACTGTACTTCTGAAACTGATACAAAGCACTGGTCCTCTAACATCCAATGCTTGAGAGTTAAGATGAGAAACGTGTGAGCTTTTTGAATGATGTAGTTCTTTTGAGCTGAAAGTTTTCTGCCTTTACCTGAAACGAAGTCTTGCTTGTAGGAAGACACAGAGCCTGGGATTTAACTCCATTTCTGAAGGGAAACACACAGCAGAGTTCTCATCCATGGATCACACTCTGCCTCAGAGCAAGAAGTACGCTCTTGCTTTCCAGAGACTCTAACACAGCAGGAAACGTGAGTGTGCTCAGAAGAAAAGAACCATGTTTCCTATACATACTGACCATATCTAGTCCAACTCTGCCTCTGAAACTGACACAAAGCACTGGTCCTCTAACATCCGATGCTTGTCAGTTAAGATGAGAAACGTGTGAGCTTCGTGAACGATGTAGTTCGTTTGAGCTGAAAAGTGACTGCCCTTACCTGAAACGAAGTCTTGCTTGTAGGAAGACACAGAGCCTGGGATTTAACTCCATTTCTGAAGGGAAACACACAGCAGAGTTCTCATCCATGGATCACACTCTGCCTCAGAGCAAGAAGTATGCTCTTGCTTTCCAGAGACTCTAACACAGCAGGAAACATGAGTGTGCTCAGAACAAAAGAACGGTGTTTCCTACACGTACGGACCCTATCTAGTTCAACTCTGCTTGTGAAACTGAAACAAAACACAGGTCCTCTAACATCCAATGCTTGTCAGTTAAGATGAGAAATGTGTGAGCTTCTTGAACGATGTAGTTCTTTGAGCTGAAAAGTGTCTGCCCTTACCTGAAACGAAGTCTTGCATGTAGGAACTCACAGAGCCTGGTATTTAACTCCATTTCTGAAGGGAAACACACAGCAGAGTTCTCATCCATGGATCACACTCTGCTTCAGAGCAAGAAGTACGCTCTTGCTCTGCAGAGACTCTAACACAGCAGGAAACATGAGTGTGCACAACAAAAGAATATTGTTTCCTACACATACGGACCATATCTAGTCCATCTCTGCTTCTGAAACTGAGACAAAGCACTGGTCCTCTAACATCCAATGCTTGTCAGTTAAGATGAGAAATTTGTGAGCTTCGTTAACGATGTAGATATTTTGACCTGAAAAGTGTCTGCACTTACCTGAAACGAAGTCTTGCTTGTAGGAAGACACAGAGCCTGGGATTTAAATCCATTTCTGAAGGGAAACACACACCAGAGTTATCATCCATTGTTCACACTGTGCTTTAGATCAAGAAGCACGCTCTTGCTTTCTAGAGTCTCTAAGAAAGCAGGAGACATGAGTGTGATGACAACAAAAGAACAGTGTTTCCTACACATTCGGATCATATCTAGTCCAACTGTACTTCTGAAACTGATACAAAGCACTGGTCCTCTAACATCCAATGCTTGAGAGTTAAGATGAGAAACGTGTGAGCTTTTTGAACGATGTAGTTCTTTTGAGCTGAAAATTTTCTGCCTTTACCTGAAACGAAGTCTTGCTTGTAGGAAGACGCAGAGCCTGGGATTTAACTCCATTTCTGAAGGGAAACACACAGCAGAGTTCTCATCCATGAATCACACTCTTCCTCAGAGCAAGAAGTACGCTCTTGCTTTCCAGAGACTCTAACACAGCAGGAAACGTGAGTGTGCTTAGAAGAAATGAACCGTGTTTCCTATACATACGGACCATATCTAGTCCAACTCTGTCTCTGAAACTGACACAAAGCACTGGTCCTCTAACATCCGATGCTTGTCAGTTAAGATGAGAAACGTGTGAGCTTCGTGAACGATGTAGTTCGTTTGAGCTGAAAAGTGACTGCCCTTACCTGAAACGAAGTCTTGCTTGTAGGAAGACACAGAGCCTGGGATTTAACTCCATTTCTGAAGGGAAACACACAGCAGAGTTCTCATCCATGGATCACACTCTGCCTCAGAGCAAGAAGTATGCTCTTGCTTTCCAGAGACTCTAACACAGCAGGAAACATGAGTGTGCTCAGAACAAAAGAACGGTGTTTCCTACACGTACGGACCCGATCTAGTTCAACACTGCTTGTGAAACTGAAACAAAACACAGGTCCTCTAACATCCAATGCTTGTCAGTTAAGATGAGAAATGTGTGAGCTTCTTGAACGATGTAGTTCTTTGAGCTGAATTGTGTCTGCCCTTACCTGAAACGAAGTCTTGCATGTAGGAAGACACAGAGCCTGGTATTTAACTCCATTTCTGAAGGGAAACACACAGCAGAGTTCTCATCCATGGATCACACTCAGCTTCAGAGCAAGAAGTACGCTCTTGCTCTGCAGAGACTCTAACACAGCAGGAAACATGAGTGTGCACAGAACAAAAGAATGGTGTTTCCTACACATACGGACCATATCTAGTCCATCTCTGCTT
Organism: Onychomys leucogaster; assembly: GCA_949786385.1. Classification (NCBI taxonomy): domain Eukaryota; kingdom Metazoa; phylum Chordata; class Mammalia; order Rodentia; family Cricetidae; genus Onychomys; species Onychomys leucogaster. The sequence goes on along the minus strand of CATKUP010000440.1, from coordinate 23,022 downwards.
CTGAAACTGAGACAAAGCACTGGTCCTCTAACATCCGATGCTTGTCAGTTAAGATGAGAAACGTGTGAGCTTCGTGAACGATGTATTTCGTGTGAGCTGAAAGGTGACTGCCCTTACCTGAAACGAAATCTTGATTCTAGGAAGACTCAGATCCCGGGATTTAACTCCATTTCTGAAGTGACACACAGCAGAGATCTCATCCATTGTTCACACTCTGCTTTAGAGCAAGATGCACATTCTTGCTTTCTAGAGTCTCTAAGAAAGCAGGAAACATGAGTGTGATGACAACAAAATAACAGTGTTTCCTACACATTCGGACCATATCTAGTCCAACTGGGCTTCTGAAACTGATACAATGCACTGGTCATCTAACATCCGATGCTTGACAGTTAAGAAGAGAAACATGTTAGCTTCGTGAACGATGTAGTTCGTTTGAGCTGAAAACTGTCTGCCCTTACCTGAAACGAAGTAATGCTTGTAGGAAGACACAGAGCCTAGGATTTAACTCCATTTCTGAAGGGAAACACACTGCAGAGTTCTCATCCATGGATCACACTCTGCTTCAGAGCAAGAATTACGCTCTTGGTTTCCAGAGACTCTAAAACAGCAGGAAACATGAGTGTGCTCAGAACAAAAGAACAGTGTTTCCTACACATACAGACCATATCTAGTCCAACTCTGCTTCTGAAACGGATACAAAGCTCTGCTCCTCTAACATCCGATGCTTGTCAGTTAAGATGAGAAATGTGTGAGCTTCGTGAACTATGTAGTTCGTTTGAGCTGAAAGGATTCTGCCCTTACCTGAAAAAAAGTCTTGCTTGTAGGAAGACACAGAGCCTGGGATTTAAGTCCATTTCTGAAGGGAAACACACAGCAGAGTTCTCATCCATGGATCACACTCCGCTTCAGAGCAAGAAGCACGCTCTTGCTTTCTAGAGTCTCTAAGAAAGCAGGAAACATGAGTGTGCTCAGAACAAAAGAACGGTGTTTCCTACACATACGGAACATGTCTAGTTCAACTCTGCTTCTGAAATTGAAACAAACCACAGGTCCTCTAACATCCAATGCTTGTCAGTTAAGATGAGAAACGTGTGAGCTTCGTGAACGATGTAGTTCGTTTGAGCTGAAAAGTGACTTCTCTTACCTGAAACGAAGTCTTGCTTGTAGGAAGACACAGAGCCTGGTATTTAACTCCATTTCTGAAGGGAAACACACAGCAGAGTTCTCATCCATCGATCACACTCTGCTTCAGAGCAAGAAGTACGCTCTTTCTCTGCAGAGACTCTAACAGAGTAGGAAACATGAGTGTGCACAGAACAAAAGAACGGTGTTTCCTACACATACGGACCATATCTAGTCCATCTCTGCTTCTGAAACTGAGACAAAGCACTGGTCCTCTAACATCCGATGCTTGTCAGTTAAGATGAGAAACGTGTGAGCTTCGTGAACGATGTATTTCGTGTGAGCTGAAAGGTGACTGCCCTTACCTGAAACGAAATCTTGATTCTAGGAAGACTCAGATCCCGGGATTTAACTCCATTTCTGAAGTGACACACAGCAGAGATCTCATCCATTGTTCACACTCTGCTTTAGAGCAAGATGCACATTCTTGCTTTCTAGAGTCTCTAAGAAAGCAGGAAACATGAGTGTGATGACAACAAAATAACAGTGTTTCCTACACATTCGGACCATATCTAGTCCAACTGGGCTTCTGAAACTGATACAATGCACTGGTCATCTAACATCCGATGCTTGACAGTTAAGAAGAGAAACATGTTAGCTTCGTGAACGATGTAGTTCGTTTGAGCTGAAAACTGTCTGCCCTTACCTGAAACGAAGTAATGCTTGTAGGAAGACACAGAGCCTAGGATTTAACTCCATTTCTGAAGGGAAACACACTGCAGAGTTCTCATCCATGGATCACACTCTGCTTCAGAGCAAGAATTACGCTCTTGGTTTCCAGAGACTCTAAAACAGCAGGAAACATGAGTGTGCTCAGAACAAAAGAACAGTGTTTCCTACACATACAGACCATATCTAGTCCAACTCTGCTTCTGAAACGGATACAAAGCTCTGCTCCTCTAACATCCGATGCTTGTCAGTTAAGATGAGAAATGTGTGAGCTTCGTGAACTATGTAGTTCGTTTGAGCTGAAAGGATTCTGCCCTTACCTGAAAAAAAGTCTTGCTTGTAGGAAGACACAGAGCCTGGGATTTAAGTCCATTTCTGAAGGGAAACACACAGCAGAGTTCTCATCCATGGATCACACTCCGCTTCAGAGCAAGAAGCACGCTCTTGCTTTCTAGAGTCTCTAAGAAAGCAGGAAACATGAGTGTGCTCAGAACAAAAGAACGGTGTTTCCTACACATACGGAACATGTCTAGTTCAACTCTGCTTCTGAAATTGAAACAAACCACAGGTCCTCTAACATCCAATGCTTGTCAGTTAAGATGAGAAACGTGTGAGCTTCGTGAACGATGTAGTTCGTTTGAGCTGAAAAGTGACTTCTCTTACCTGAAACGAAGTCTTGCTTGTAGGAAGACACAGAGCCTGGTATTTAACTCCATTTCTGAAGGGAAACACACAGCAGAGTTCTCATCCATCGATCACACTCTGCTTCAGAGCAAGAAGTACGCTCTTTCTCTGCAGAGACTCTAACAGAGTAGGAAACATGAGTGTGCACAGAACAAAAGAACGGTGTTTACTACACATACGGACCATATCTAGTCCATCTCTGCTTCTGAAACTGAGACAAAGCACTGGTCCTCTAACATCCAATGCTTGTCAGTTAAGATGAGCAATGTGTGAGCTTCGTTAACGATGTAGATATTTTGACCTGAAAAGTGTCTTCCCTTCCTGAAAGGAAGTCTTGCTTGTAGGAAGACACAGAGCCTGGGATTTAACTCCATTTCTGAAGGGAAACACACACCAGAGTTCTCATCCATTGTTCACACTCTGCTTTAGATCAATAAGCACGCTCTTGCTTTCTAGAGTCTCTAAGACAGCAGGAAACATGAGTGTGATGACAACAAAAGAACAGTGTTTCCTACACATTCGGATCATATCTAGTCCAACTGTACTTCTGAAACTGATACAAAGCACTGGTCCTCTAACATCCAATGCTTGACAGTTAAGATGAGAAACATGTGAGCTTTTTGAACGATGTAGTTCTTTTGAGCTGAAAGTATTCTGCCTTTACCTGAAACGAAGTCTTGCTTGTAGGAAGACACAGAGCCTGGGATTTAACTACATTTCTGAAGGGAAACACACAGCAGAGTTCTCATCCATGGATCACACTGTGCTTCAGAGCAAGAAGTACGCTCTTGCTCTGCAGAGACTCTAACACAGCAGGAAACATGAATGTGCTCAGAACAAAAGAACGGTGATTCATACACATACGGACCATATCTATTCCAACTCTGCTTCTGAAACGGATACAAAGCACTGGTCCTCTAACATCCGATGCTTGTCAGTTAAGATGAGAAACGTGTGAGCTTCGTGAACGATGTATTTCGCATGAGCTGAAAGGTGACTGCCCTTACCTGAAACGAAATCTTGATTCTAGGAAGACTCAGATCCCGGGATTTAACTCCATTTCTGAAGTGACACACAGCAGAGATCTCATCCATTGTTCACACTCTGCTTTAGAGCAAGATGCACATTCTTGCTTTCTAGAGTCTCTAAGAAAGCAGGAAACATGAGTGTGATGACAACAAAAGAACAGTGTTTCCTATACATTCGGATCATATCTAGTCCAACTGGGCTTCTGAAACTGATACAATGCACTGGTCATCTAACATCCGATGCTTGACAGTTAAGAAGAGAAACATGTTAGCTTCGTGAACGATGTAGTTCGTTTGAGCTGAAAACTGTCTGCCCTTACCTGAAACGAAGTAATGCTTGTAGGAAGACACAGAGCCTAGGATTTAACACCATTTCTGAAGGGAAACACACTGCAGAGTTCTCATCCATGGATCACACTCTGCTTCAAAGCAAGAATTACGCTCTTGGTTTCCAGAGACCCTAAAACAGCAGGAAACATGAGTGTGCTCAGAACAAAAGAACAGTGTTTCCTACACATACAGACCATATCTAGTCCAACTCTGCTTCTGAAACAGATACAAAGCTCTGGTCCTCTAACATCCGATGCTTGTCAGTTAAGATGAGAAATGTGTGAGCTTCGTGAACGATGTAGTTCGTTTGAGCTGAAAGGTTTCTGCCCTTACCTGAAACGAAGTCTTGCTTGTAGGAAGACACAGAGCCTGGGATTTAACTCCATTTCTGAAGGGAAACACACAGCAGAGTTCTCATCCATGGATCACACTCCGCTTCAGAGCAAGAAGCACGCTCTTGCTTTCTAGAGTCTCTAAGAAATCAGGAAACATGAGTGTGCTCAGAACAAAAGAACGGTGTTTCCTACACATACGGCACATATCTAGTTCAAATCTGCTTCTGAAACTGAAACAAACCACAGGTCCTCTAACATCCAATGCTTGTCAGTTAAGATGACTAATGTGTGAGCTTCGTGAACGCTGTAGTTCGTTTGACCTGAAAAGTGTCTGCCCATACCTGAAACGAAGTCTTGCATGTAGGAAGACACAGAGCCTGGGATTTAACTCCATTTATGAAGGGAAACACACACCAGAGTTCTCATCCATTGTTCACACTCTACTTTAGATCAAGAAGCACGCTCTTGCTTTCTAGAGTCTCTAAGACAGCAGGAAACATGAGTGTGATGACAACAAAAGAACAGTGTTTCCTACACATTCGGATCATATCTAGTCCAACTGTACTTCTGAAACTGATACAAAGCCCTGGTCCTCTAACATCCAATGCTTGACAGTTAAGATGAGAAACGTGTGAGCTTTTTGAACGATGAAGTTCTTTTGAGCTGAAAGTTTTCTACCTTTACCTGAAACGAAGTCTTGCATGTAGGAAGACACAGAGCCTGGGATTTAACTACATTTCTGAAGGGAAACACACAGCAGAGTTCTCATCCATGGATCACACTCCACTTCAGAGGAAGAAGTACGCTCTTGCTTTACAGAGACTCTAACACAGCAGGAAACGTGAGTGTGCTCAGAAGAAAAGAACCGTGTTTCCTATACATACGGACCATATCTAGTCCAACTCTGCCTCTGAAACTGACACAAAGCACTGCTCCTCTAACATCCGATGCTTGTCAGTTAAGATGAGAAACGTGTGAGCTTCGTGAACGATGTAGTTCGTTTGAGCTGAAAAGTGACAGCCCTTAACTGAAACGAAGTCTTGCTTGTAGGAAGACACAGAGCCTGGGATTTAACTCCATTTCTGAAGGGAAACACACAGCAGAGTTCTCATCCATGGATCACACTCCGCTTCAGAGGAAGAAGTACGCTCTTGCTTTACAGAGACTCTAACACAGCAGGAAACGTGAGTGTGCTCAGAAGAAAAGAACCGTGTTTCCTATACATACGGACCATATCTAGTCCAACTCTGCCTCTGAAACTGACACAAAGCACTGTTCCTCTAACATCCGATGCTTGTCAGTTAAGATGAGAAACGTGTGAGCTTCGTGAACGATGTAGTTCGTTTGAGCTGAAAAGTGACAGCCCTTAACTGAAAAGAAGTCTTGCTTGTAAGAAGACACAGAGCCTGGGATTTAACTCCATTTCTGAAGGGAAACACACAGCAGAGTTCTCATCCATGGATCACACTGCCTCAGAGCAAGAAGTACGCTCTTGCTTTCCAGAGACTCTAACACAGCAGGAAACATGAGTGTGCTCAGAACAAAAGAACGGTGTTTCCTACACGTACGGACCATATCTAGTTCAACTCTGCTTGTGAAACTGAAACAAAACACAGGTCCCCTAACATCCAATGCTTGTCAGTTTAGATGAGAAATGTGTGAGCTTCGTGAACGATGTAGTTCTTTGAGCTGAAATGTGTCTGCCCTTACCTGAAACGAATTCTTGTATGTAGGAAGACACAGAGCCTGGTATTTAACTCCATTTCTGAAGGGAAACACACAGCAGAGTTCTCATCCATGGATCACACTGTGCTTCAGAGCAAGAAGTACGCTCTTGCTCTGCAGAGACTCTAACACAGCAGGAAACATGAATGTGCACAGAACAAAAGAACGGTGATTCATACACATACGGACCATATCTATTCCAACTCTGCTTCTGAAACGGATACAAAGCACTGGTCCTCTAACATCCGATGCTTGTCAGTTAAGATGAGAAACGTGTGAGCTTCGTGAACGATGTTTTTCATTTGAGCTGAAAGGTGACTGCCCTTACCTGAAACGAAATCTTGATTCTAGGAAGACTCAGATCCCGGGATTTAACTCCATTTCTGAAGTGACACACAGCAGAGATCTCATCCATTGTTCACACTCTGCTTTAGAGCAAGATGCACATTCTTGCTTTCTAGAGTCTCTAAGAAAGCAGGAAACATGAGTGTGATGACAACAAAAGAACAGTGTTTCCTATACATTCGGATCATATCTAGTCCAACTGGGCTTCTGAAACTGATACAATGTACTGGTCATCTAACATCCGATGCTTGACAGTTAAGAAGAGAAACATGTTAGCTTCGTGAACGATGTAGTTCGTTTGAGCTGAAAACTGTCTGCCCTTACCTGAAACGAAGTAATGCTTGTAGGAAGACACAGAGCCTAGGATTTAACTCCATTTCTGAAGGGAAACACACTGCAGAGTTCTCATCCATGGATCACACTCTGCTTCAGAGCAAGAAGCACGCTCTTGCTTTCTAGAGTCTCTAAGAAAGCAGGAAACATGAGTGTGCTCAGAACAAAAGAACGGTGTTTCCTACACATACGGAACATATCTAGTTCAACTCTGCTTCTGAAACTGAAACAAACCACAGGTCCTCTAACATCCAATGCTTGTCAGTTAAGATGAGAAATGTGTGAGCTTCGTGAACGCTGTAGTTCGTTTGACCTGAAAAGTGTCTGCCCATACCTGAAACGAAGTCTTGCATGTAGGAAGACACAGAGCCTGGGGTTTAACTCCATTTATGAAGGGAAACACAAACCAGAGTTCTCAAACATTGTTCACACTCTACCTTAGATCAAGAAGCACGCTATTGCTTTCTAGAGTCTCTAAGACAGCAGGAAACATGAGTGTGATGACAACAAAAGAACAGTGTTTCCTACACATTCGGATCATATCTAGTCCAAATGTGCTTCTGAACCTGTCACAAAGCACTGGTCCTCTAACATCCGATGCTTGACAGTTAAGAAGAGAAATGTGTGAGCTTCATGAACGTGTAGTTCGTTTGAGCTGAAAACTGTCTGCCCTTACCTGAAACGAAGTCTTGCTTGTAGGAAGACACAGAGCCTGGGATTTAACTACATTTCTGAAGGGAAACACACACCAGAGTTCTCATCCATTGTTCACACTCTACTTTAGATCAAGAAGCATGCTCTTTCTTTCTAGAGTCTCTAAGACAGCAGGAAACATGAGTGTGATGACACCAAAGAACAGTGTTTCCTACACATTCGGATCATATCTAGTCCAACTGTACTTCTGAAACTGATACAAAGCCCTGGTCCTCTAACATCCAATGCTTGACAGTTAAGATGAGAAACGTGTGAGCTTTTTGAACGATGAAGTTCTTTTGAGCTGAAAGTTTTCTGCCTTTACCTGAAACGAAGTCTTGCTTGTAGGAAGACACAGAGCCTGGGATTTAACTACATTTCTGAAGGGAAACACACAGCAGAGTTCTCATCCATGGATCACACTCCACTTCAGAGGAAGAAGTACGCTCTTGCTTTACAGAGACTCTAACACAGCAGGAAACGTGAGTGTGCTCAGAAGAAAAGAACCGTGTTTCCTATACATACGGACCATATTTAGTCCAACTCTGCTTCTGAAACAGATACAAAGCACTGGTCCTCTAACATCCGATGCTTGACAGTTAAGAAGAGAAATATGTGAGCTTCTTGAACGATGTAGTTCTTTTGAGCTGAAAACTGTCTCCCCTTACCTGAAACGAAGTCTTGCTTGTAGGAAGACACAGAGCCTGGGATTTAACTCCATTTCTGAAGGGAAATACACAGCAGAGTTCTCATCCATTGATCACCCTCTGCTTTAGAGCAAGTAGCATGCTCTAGCATCCTAGAGTCTGGAAGACAGCAGGAAACGTGAGTGTGCTGAGAACAAAAGAATGGAGATGCCTACATGTACGGACCATATCTAGTCCACCTCTGCTTCTGAAACTGATACAAAGCACTGGTCCTATAACATCCGATGCTTGTCAGTTAAGATGAGAATCGTGTGAGCTTTGTGAACGATGTAGTTCGTTTGAGCTGTAAAGTAATTGCCCTTACCTGAAACGAAGTGTTGCATGTAGGAAGACTCTGAGCTTGGGGTTTAACTCCATTTCTGAAGTGAAACACACAGCATGCTTCTCATATATACATCACACTCTGCTTGAAAGCAACAAGGACGCTCTTGCTTTCTAGAATCTCTAAGACAGCAGGAAACATGAGTGTACTGAGAGCTAAAGTACGGTGTTTCCTACACATTCGGACCATATCGAGTCCTACTCTGCCTCTGAAATTGATATAAAGCTCAGGTCCTCTAACATCCAATGCTTGTCATTTAAGATGAGAAACATGTGAGCTTCGTGAAGGATGTAGATCATTTGAGCAGAAAATTGAATGCCCTTACCTGAAACGAAGTCTTTATTGTAAGAAAACACAGAGCCTGGGATTTAACTCCATTTCTGAAGGGAAACACACAGCAGAGTTCTCATCCATTGATCACACTCTGCTTTAGAGCAAGAAGCAGGCCCTAGCTTTCTAGAGTCTCTAAGACAGCAGGAAACGTGAGTGTGCTGAGAACAAAAGAATGGTGTTTCCTACACATATGGAACATATCTAGTCCAACTCTGCCTCTGAAACTGAGACAAAGCACGGGTCCGCTAACATTCGATGCTTGTCAGTTAAGAAGAGAAACGTGTGAGCTTCTTGAACGATGTAGTTCGTTTGACCTGAAAAGTGTCTGCCCTTACATGAAACGAAGTCTTGCTTCTAGGAAGACTCAGAGCCCGGGATTCAACTCCATTTCTGAAGTGACACACAGCAGAGTTCTCATCCATTGTTCACACTCTGCTTTAGAGCAAAAAGCACGCACTTGCTTTCTAGAGTCTAAGACAGCAGGAAAAATGAGTGTGATGACAACAAAAGAACAGTGTTTCCTACACATTCGGATCATATCTAGTCCAACTGTGCTTCTGAAACTGATACAAAGCACTGGTCCTCTAACATCCAATGCTTGACAGTTAAGATGAGAAACGTGTGAGGTTCGTGAACAATGTAGTTCCTTTGAGCTGAAAAGTGACTGCCCTTACCTGAAACGAAGTCTTGCTTGTAGGAAGACAGAGAGCCTGGGATTTAACTCCATTTATGAAGGGAAACACACAGCAGAGTTCTCATCCATGGATCACACTCTGCCTCAGAGCAAGAAGTACGCTCTTGCTTTCCAGAGACTCTAACGCAGCAGGAAACATGAGTGTGCTCAGAACAATAGAACGGTGTTTCCTACACATATGGACCATATCTAGTTCAACTCTGCTTCTGAAACTGAAACAAACCACAGGTCCTCTAACATCCAATGCTTGGCAGTTAAGATGAGAAACGTGTGAGCTTCGTGAACGATGTAGTTCGTTTGACCTGAAAAGTATCTGCCCTTACATGAAACGAAGTCTTGCTTGTAGGAAGACACAGAGCCTGGGATTTAACTCCATTTCTGAAGGGAAACACACAGCAGAGTTCTCATCCATGGATCACACTCTGCTTCAGAGCAAGAAGTACGCTCTTGCTCTGCAGAGACTCTAACACATCAGGAAACATGAGTGTGCACAGAACAAAAGAACGGTGTTTCCTACACATACGGACCATATCTAGTCCAACTCTGCTTCTGAAACGGATACAAAGCACTGGTCCTCTAACATCCGATGCTTGTCAGTTAAGATGAGAAACGTGTGAGCTTCGTGAACGATGTATTTCGTTTGAGCTGAAAGGTGACTGCCCTTACCATGAAATGATATCTTGATTCTAGGAAGACTCAGATCCCGGGATTTAACTCCATTTCTGAAGTGACACACAGCAGAGTTCTCATCCATTGTTCACACTCTGCTTTAGAGCAAGAAGCACATTCTTGCTTTCTAGAGTCTCTAAGAAAGCAGGAAACATGAGTGTGAAGACAACAAAAGAACAGTGTTTCCTACACATTCGGACCATATCTAGTCCAACTGGGCTTCTGAAACTGATACAATGCACTGGACATCTAACATCCGATGCTAGACAGTAAAGAAGAGAAACATGTTAGCTTCGTGAATGATGTAGTTCGTTTGAGCTGAAAAGTGTCTGCCCTTACCTGAAACGAAGTAATGCTTGTAGGAAGACACAGAGCCTAGGATTTAACTCCATTTCTGAAGGGAAACACACTGCAGAGTTCTCATCCATGGATCACACTCTGCTTCAGAGCAAGAAGCACGCTCTTGCTTTCTAGAGTCTCTAAGAAAGCAGGAAACATGAGTGTGCTCAGAACAAAAGAACGGTGTTTCCTACACATACGGAACATATCTAGTTCAACTCTGCTTCTGAAACTGAAACAAACCACAGGTCCTCTAACATCCAATGCTTGTCAGTTAAGATGAGAAATGTGTGAGCTTCGTGAACGCTGTAGTTCGTTTGACCTGAAAAGTGTCTGCCCATACCTGAAACGAAGTCTTGCATGTAGGAAGACACAGAGCCTGGGGTTTAACTCCATTTATGAAGGGAAACACACACCAGAGTTCTCAAACATTGTTCACACTCTACCTTAGATCAAGAAGCACGCTATTGCTTTCTAGAGTCTCTAAGACAGCAGGAAACATGAGTGTGATGACAACAAAAGAACAGTGTTTCCTACACATTCGGATCATATCTAGTCCAACTGTGCTTCTGAACCTGTCACAAAGCACTGGTCCTCTAACATCCGATGCTTGACAGTTAAGAAGAGAAATGTGTGAGCTTCATGAACGTGTAGTTCGTTTGAGCTGAAAACTGTCTGCCCTTACCTGAAACGAAGTCTTGCTTGTAGGAAGACACAGAGCCTGGGATTTAACTCCATTTCTGAAGGGAAACACACAGCAGAGTTCTCATCCATGGATCACACTGTGCTTCAGAGCAAGAAGTACGCTCTTGCTTTCCAGAGACTCTAACACAGCAGGAAACATGAGTGTGCTCAGAACAAAAGACCAGTGTTTCCTACACATACAAACGATATCTAGTCCAACTCTGCTTCTGAAACGGATACAAAGCACTGGTCCTCTAACATCCGATGCTTGTCACTTAAGATGAGAAACGTGTGAGCTTCGTGAACGATGTAGTTCCTTTGAGCTGAAAAGTGACTGCCCTTACCTGAAACGAAGTCTTGCTTCTAGGAAGACTCAGAGCCCGGGATTCAACTCCATTTCTGAAGTGACACACAGCAGAGTTCTCATCCATTATTCAAACTCTGCTTTAGAGCAAGAAGTACGCTCTTGCTTTCTAGATTCTCTAAGAAAGCAGGAAACATGAGTGTGATGACAACAAAAGAACAGTGTTTCCTACACATTCGGATCATATCTAGTCCAACTGTGCTTCTGAAACTTATACAAAGCTCTGGTCCTCTTACATCCAATGATTGACAGTTAAGAAGAGAAACATGTGAGCTTCGTGAACAATGCAGTTCCTTTGAGCTGAAAAGTGTCTGCCCTTACCTGAAACGAAGTCTTGCTTGTAGGAAGACACAGAGCCTGGGATTTAACTCCATTTCTGAAGGGAAACACACAGCAGAGTTCTCATCCATGGATCACAATGTGCTCAGAGCAAGAAGTACGCTTTTGCTTTCCAGAGACTCTAACACAGCAGGAAACATGAGTGTGCTCAGAACAAAAGAACGGTGTTTCCTACACATACGGACCATATCTAGTCCAACTCTGCTTCTGAAACGGATACAAAGCACTGGTCCTCTAACATCCGAATCTTGTCCATTAAGATGAGAAATGTGTGAGCTTCGTGAACGAAGTAGTTCGTTTGAGCTGAAAAGTGACTGCCCTTACCTGAAACGAAGTCTTGCTTCTAGGAAGACTCAGAGCCTGGCATTTAACTCCATTTCTGAAGGGAAACACACAGCAGAGTTCTCTTCCATGGATCAAACTGTGCCTCAGAGCAAGAAGTATGCTCTTGGTTTCCAGAGACTCTAACACAGCAGGAAACATGAGTGTGCGCAGAAAAAAAGAACGGTGTTTCCTACACTTACGGACCATATTTAGTCCAACTCTGCTTCTGAAGCAGATACAAAGCACTGGTCCTCTAACATCCGATGCTTGACAGTTAAGAAGAGAAATATGTGAGCTTCTTGAACGATGTAGTTCTTTTGAGCTGAAAACTGTCTCCCCTTACCTGAAACGAAGTCTTGCTTGTAGGAAGACACAGAGCCTGGGATTTAACTCCATTTCTGAAGGGAAATACACAGCAGAGTTCTCATCCATTGATCACCCTCTGCTTTAGAGCAAGTAGCATGCTCTAGCATCCTAGAGTCTGGAAGACAGCAGGAAACGTGAGTGTGCTGAGAACAAAAGAATGGAGATGCCTACATGTACGGACCATATCTAGTCCACCTCTGCTTCTGAAACTGATACAAAGCACTGGTCCTATAACATCCGATGCTTGTCAGTTAAGATGAGAATCGTGTGAGCTTTGTGAACGATGTAGTTCGTTTGAGCTGTAAAGTAATTGCCCTTACCTGAAACGAAGTGTTGCGTGTAGGAAGACTCTGAGCTTGGGGTTTAACTCCATTTCTGAAGTGAAACACACAGCATGCTTCTCATATATACATCACACTCTGCTTGAAAGCAACAAGGACGCTCTTGCTTTCTAGAATCTCTAAGACAGCAGGAAACATGAGTGTACTGAGAGCAAAAGTACGGTGTTTCCTACACATTCGGACCATATCGAGTCCTACTCTGCCTCTGAAATTGATATAAAGCTCAGGTCCTCTAACATCCAATGCTTGTCATTTAAGATGAGAAACATGTGAGCTTCGTGAAGGATGTAGATCATTTGAGCAGAAAATTGAATGCCCTTACCTGAAACGAAGTCTTTATTGTAAGAAAACACAGAGCCTGGGATTTAACTCCATTTCTGAAGGGAAACACACAGCAGAGTTCTCATCCATTGATCACACTCTGCTTTAGAGCAAGGAGCAGGCCCTAGCTTTCTAGAGTCTCTAAGCCAGCAGGAAACGTGAGTGTGCTGAGAACAAAAGAATGGTGTTTCCTACACATATGGAACATATCTAGTCCAACTCTGCCTCTGAAACTGAGACAAAGCACGGGTCCGCTAACATTCGATGCTTGTCAGTTAAGAAGAGAAACGTGTGAGCTTCTTGAACGATGTAGTTCGTTTGACCTGAAAAGTGTCTGCCCTTACATGAAACGAAGTCTTGCTTCTAGGAAGACTCAGAGCCCGGGATTCAACTCCATTTCTGAAGTGACACACAGCAGAGTTCTCATCCATTGTTCACACTCTGCTTTAGAGCAAAAAGCACGCACTTGCTTTCTAGAGTCTAAGACAGCAGGAAAAATGAGTGTGATGACAACAAAAGAACAGTGTTTCCTACACATTCGGATCATATCTAGTCCAACTGTGCTTCTGAAACTGATACAAAGCACTGGTCCTCTAACATCCAATGCTTGACAGTTAAGATGAGAAACGTGTGAGGTTCGTGAACAATGTAGTTCCTTTGAGCTGAAAAGTGACTGCCCTTACCTGAAACGAAGTCTTGCTTGTAGGAAGACAGAGAGCCTGGGATTTAACTCCATTTATGAAGGGAAACACACAGCAGAGTTCTCATCCATGGATCACACTCTGCCTCAGAGCAAGAAGTACGCTCTTGCTTTCCAGAGACTCTAACGCAGCAGGAAACATGAGTGTGCTCAGAACAATAGAACGGTGTTTCCTACACATATGGACCATATCTAGTTCAACTCTGCTTCTGAAACTGAAACAAACCACAGGTCCTCTAACATCCAATGCTTGGCAGTTAAGATGAGAAACGTGTGAGCTTAGTGAACGATGTAGTTCGTTTGACCTGAAAAGTATCTGCCCTTACATGAAACGAAGTCTTGCTTGTAGGAAGACACAGAGCCTGGGATTTAACTCCATTTCTGAAGGGAAACACACAGCAGAGTTCTCATCCATGGATCACACTCTGCTTCAGAGCAAGAAGTACGCTCTTGCTCTGCAGAGACTCTAACACATCAGGAAACATGAGTGTGCACAGAACAAAAGAACGGTGTTTCCTACACATACGGACCATATCTAGTCCAACTCTGCTTCTGAAACGGATACAAAGCACTGGTCCTCTAACATCCGATGCTTGTCAGTTAAGATGAGAAACGTGTGAGCTTCGTGAACGATGTATTTCGTTTGAGCTGAAAGGTGACTGCCCTTACCATGAAATGATATCTTGATTCTAGGAAGACTCAGATCCCGGGATTTAACTCCATTTCTGAAGTGACACACAGCAGAGTTCTCATCCATTGTTCACACTCTGCTTTAGAGCAAGAAGCACATTCTTGCTTTCTAGAGTCTCTAAGAAAGCAGGAAACATGAGTGTGAAGACAACAAAAGAACAGTGTTTCCTACACATTCGGATCATATCTAGTCCAACTGGGCTTCTGAAACTGATACAATGCACTGGACATCTAACATCCGATGCTTGACAGTAAAGAAGAGAAACATGTTAGCTTCGTGAATGATGTAGTTCGTTTGAGCTGAAAAGTGTCTGCCCTTACCTGAAACGAAGTAATGCTTGTAGGAAGACACAGAGCCTAGGATTTAACTCCATTTCTGAAGGGAAACACACTGCAGAGTTCTCATCCATGGATCACACTCTGCTTCAGAGCAAGAAGCACGCTCTTGCTTTCTAGAGTCTCTAAGAAAGCAGGAAACATGAGTGTGCTCAGAACAAAAGAACGGTGTTTCCTACACATACGGAACATATCTAGTTCAACTCTGCTTCTGAAACTGAAACAAACCACAGGTCCTCTAACATCCAATGCTTGTCAGTTAAGATGAGAAATGTGTGAGCTTCGTGAACGCTGTAGTTCGTTTGACCTGAAAAGTGTCTGCCCATACCTGAAACGAAGTCTTGCATGTAGGAAGACACAGAGCCTGGGGTTTAACTCCATTTATGAAGGGAAACACACACCAGAGTTCTCAAACATTGTTCACACTCTACCTTAGATCAAGAAGCACGCTATTGCTTTCTAGAGTCTCTAAGACAGCAGGAAACATGAGTGTGATGACAACAAAAGAACAGTGTTTCCTACACATTCGGATCATATCTAGTCCAACTGTGCTTCTGAACCTGTCACAAAGCACTGGTCCTCTAACATCCGATGCTTGACAGTTAAGAAGAGAAATGTGTGAGCTTCATGAACGTGTAGTTCGTTTGAGCTGAAAACTGTCTGCCCTTACCTGAAACGAAGTCTTGCTTGTAGGAAGACACAGAGCCTGGGATTTAACTCCATTTCTGAAGGGAAACACACAGCAGAGTTCTCATCCATGGATCACACTGTGCTTCAGAGCAAGAAGTACGCTCTTGCTTTCCAGAGACTCTAACACAGCAGGAAACATGAGTGTGCTCAGAACAAAAGACCAGTGTTTCCTACACATACAAACGATATCTAGTCCAACTCTGCTTCTGAAACGGATACAAAGCACTGGTCCTCTAACATCCGATGCTTGTCACTTAAGATGAGAAACGTGTGAGCTTCGTGAACGATGTAGTTCCTTTGAGCTGAAAAGTGACTGCCCTTACCTGAAACGAAGTCTTGCTTCTAGGAAGACTCAGAGCCCGGGATTCAACTCCATTTCTGAAGTGACACACAGCAGAGTTCTCATCCATTATTCAAACTCTGCTTTAGAGCAAGAAGTACGCTCTTGCTTTCTAGATTCTCTAAGAAAGCAGGAAACATGAGTGTGATGACAACAAAAGAACAGTGTTTCCTACACATTCGGATCATATCTAGTCCAACTGTGCTTCTGAAACTTATACAAAGCTCTGGTCCTCTTACATCCAATGATTGACAGTTAAGAAGAGAAACATGTGAGCTTCGTGAACAATGCAGTTCCTTTGAGCTGAAAAGTGTCTGCCCTTACCTGAAACGAAGTCTTGCTTGTAGGAAGACACAGAGCCTGGGATTTAACTCCATTTCTGAAGGGAAACACACAGCAGAGTTCTCATCCATGGATCACAATGTGCTCAGAGCAAGAAGTACGCTTTTGCTTTCCAGAGACTCTAACACAGCAGGAAACATGAGTGTGCTCAGAACAAAAGAACGGTGTTTCCTACACATACGGACCATATCTAGTCCAACTCTGCTTCTGAAACGGATACAAAGCACTGGTCCTCTAACATCCGAATCTTGTCCATTAAGATGAGAAATGTGTGAGCTTCGTGAACGAAGTAGTTCGTTTGAGCTGAAAAGTGACTGCCCTTACCTGAAACGAAGTCTTGCTTCTAGGAAGACTCAGAGCCTGGCATTTAACTCCATTTCTGAAGGGAAACACACAGCAGAGTTCTCTTCCATGGATCAAACTGTGCCTCAGAGCAAGAAGTATGCTCTTGGTTTCCAGAGACTCTAACACAGCAGGAAACATAAGTGTGCGCAGAAAAAAAGAACGGTGTTTCCTACACTTACGGACCATATTTAGTCCAACTCTGCTTCTGAAGCAGATACAAAGCACTGGTCCTCTAACATCCGATGCTTGACAGTTAAGAAGAGAAATATGTGAGCTTCTTGAACGATGTAGTTCTTTTGAGCTGAAAACTGTCTCCCCTTACCTGAAACGAAGTCTTGCTTGTAGGAAGACACAGAGCCTGGGATTTAACTCCATTTCTGAAGGGAAATACACAGCAGAGTTCTCATCCATTGATCACCCTCTGCTTTAGAGCAAGTAGCATGCTCTAGCATCCTAGAGTCTGGAAGACAGCAGGAAACGTGAGTGTGCTGAGAACAAAAGAATGGAGATGCCTACATGTACGGACCATATCTAGTCCACCTCTGCTTCTGAAACTGATACAAAGCACTGGTCCTATAACATCCGATGCTTGTCAGTTAAGATGAGAATCGTGTGAGCTTTGTGAACGATGTAGTTCGTTTGAGCTCTAAAGTAATTGCCCTTACCTGAAACGAAGTGTTGCGTGTAGGAAGACTCTGAGCTTGGGGTTTAACTCCATTTCTGAAGTGAAACACACAGCATGCTTCTCATATATACATCACACTCTGCTTGAAAGCAACAAGGACGCTCTTGCTTTCTAGAATCTCTAAGACAGCAGGAAACATGAGTGTACTGAGAGCAAAAGTACGGTGTTTCCTACACATTCGGACCATATCGAGTCCTACTCTGCCTCTGAAATTGATATAAAGCTCAGGTCCTCTAACATCCAATGCTTGTCATTTAAGATGAGAAACATGTGAGCTTCGTGAAGGATGTAGATCATTTGAGCAGAAAATTGAATGCCCTTACCTGAAACGAAGTCTTTATTGTAAGAAAACACAGAGCCTGGGATTTAACTCCATTTCTGAAGGGAAACACACAGCAGAGTTCTCATCCATTGATCACACTCTGCTTTAGAGCAAGGAGCAGGCCCTAGCTTTCTAGAGTCTCTAAGCCAGCAGGAAACGTGAGTGTGCTGAGAACAAAAGAATGGTGTTTCCTACACATATGGAACATATCTAGTCCAACTCTGCCTCTGAAACTGAGACAAAGCACGGGTCCGCTAACATTCGATGCTTGTCAGTTAAGAAGAGAAACGTGTGAGCTTCTTGAACGATGTAGTTCGTTTGACCTGAAAAGTGTCTGCCCTTACATGAAACGAAGTCTTGCTTCTAGGAAGACTCAGAGCCCGGGATTCAACTCCATTTCTGAAGTGACACACAGCAGAGTTCTCATCCATTGTTCACACTCTGCTTTAGAGCAAAAAGCACGCACTTGCTTTCTAGAGTCTAAGACAGCAGGAAAAATGAGTGTGATGACAACAAAAGAACAGTGTTTCCTACACATTCGGATCATATCTAGTCCAACTGTGCTTCTGAAACTGATACAAAGCACTGGTCCTCTAACATCCAATGCTTGACAGTTAAGATGAGAAACGTGTGAGGTTCGTGAACAATGTAGTTCCTTTGAGCTGAAAAGTGACTGCCCTTACCTGAAACGAAGTCTTGCTTGTAGGAAGACAGAGAGCCTGGGATTTAACTCCATTTATGAAGGGAAACACACAGCAGAGTTCTCATCCATGGATCACACTCTGCCTCAGAGCAAGAAGTACGCTCTTGCTTTCCAGAGACTCTAACGCAGCAGGAAACATGAGTGTGCTCAGAACAATAGAACGGTGTTTCCTACACATATGGACCATATCTAGTTCAACTCTGCTTCTGAAACTGAAACAAACCACAGGTCCTCTAACATCCAATGCTTGGCAGTTAAGATGAGAAACGTGTGAGCTTAGTGAACGATGTAGTTCGTTTGACCTGAAAAGTATCTGCCCTTACATGAAACGAAGTCTTGCTTGTAGGAAGACACAGAGCCTGGGATTTAACTCCATTTCTGAAGGGAAACACACAGCAGAGTTCTCATCCATGGATCACACTCTGCTTCAGAGCAAGAAGTACGCTCTTGCTCTGCAGAGACTCTAACACATCAGGAAACATGAGTGTGCACAGAACAAAAGAACGGTGTTTCCTACACATACGGACCATATCTAGTCCAACTCTGCTTCTGAAACGGATACAAAGCACTGGTCCTCTAACATCCGATGCTTGTCAGTTAAGATGAGAAACGTGTGAGCTTCGTGAACGATGTATTTCGTTTGAGCTGAAAGGTGACTGCCCTTACCATGAAATGATATCTTGATTCTAGGAAGACTCAGATCCCGGGATTTAACTCCATTTCTGAAGTGACACACAGCAGAGTTCTCATCCATTGTTCACACTCTGCTTTAGAGCAAGAAGCACATTCTTGCTTTCTAGAGTCTCTAAGAAAGCAGGAAACATGAGTGTGAAGACAACAAAAGAACAGTGTTTCCTACACATTCGGATCATATCTAGTCCAACTGGGCTTCTGAAACTGATACAATGCACTGGACATCTAACATCCGATGCTTGACAGTAAAGAAGAGAAACATGTTAGCTTCGTGAATGATGTAGTTCGTTTGAGCTGAAAAGTGTCTGCCCTTACCTGAAACGAAGTAATGCTTGTAGGAAGACACAGAGCCTAGGATTTAACTCCATTTCTGAAGGGAAACACACTGCAGAGTTCTCATCCATGGATCACACTCTGCTTCAGAGCAAGAAGCACGCTCTTGCTTTCTAGAGTCTCTAAGAAAGCAGGAAACATGAGTGTGCTCAGAACAAAAGAACGGTGTTTCCTACACATACGGAACATATCTAGTTCAACTCTGCTTCTGAAACTGAAACAAACCACAGGTCCTCTAACATCCAATGCTTGTCAGTTAAGATGAGAAATGTGTGAGCTTCGTGAACGCTGTAGTTCGTTTGACCTGAAAAGTGTCTGCCCATACCTGAAACGAAGTCTTGCATGTAGGAAGACACAGAGCCTGGGGTTTAACTCCATTTATGAAGGGAAACACACACCAGAGTTCTCAAACATTGTTCACACTCTACCTTAGATCAAGAAGCACGCTATTGCTTTCTAGAGTCTCTAAGACAGCAGGAAACATGAGTGTGATGACAACAAAAGAACAGTGTTTCCTACACATTCGGATCATATCTAGTCCAACTGTGCTTCTGAACCTGTCACAAAGCACTGGTCCTCTAACATCCGATGCTTGACAGTTAAGAAGAGAAATGTGTGAGCTTCATGAACGTGTAGTTCGTTTGAGCTGAAAACTGTCTGCCCTTACCTGAAACGAAGTCTTGCTTGTAGGAAGACACAGAGCCTGGGATTTAACTCCATTTCTGAAGGGAAACACACAGCAGAGTTCTCATCCATGGATCACACTGTGCTTCAGAGCAAGAAGTACGCTCTTGCTTTCCAGAGACTCTAACACAGCAGGAAACATGAGTGTGCTCAGAACAAAAGACCAGTGTTTCCTACACATACAAACGATATCTAGTCCAACTCTGCTTCTGAAACGGATACAAAGCACTGGTCCTCTAACATCCGATGCTTGTCACTTAAGATGAGAAACGTGTGAGCTTCGTGAACGATGTAGTTCCTTTGAGCTGAAAAGTGACTGCCCTTACCTGAAACGAAGTCTTGCTTCTAGGAAGACTCAGAGCCCGGGATTCAACTCCATTTCTGAAGTGACACACAGCAGAGTTCTCATCCATTATTCAAACTCTGCTTTAGAGCAAGAAGTACGCTCTTGCTTTCTAGATTCTCTAAGAAAGCAGGAAACATGAGTGTGATGACAACAAAAGAACAGTGTTTCCTACACATTCGGATCATATCTAGTCCAACTGTGCTTCTGAAACTTATACAAAGCTCTGGTCCTCTTACATCCAATGATTGACAGTTAAGAAGAGAAACATGTGAGCTTCGTGAACAATGCAGTTCCTTTGAGCTGAAAAGTGTCTGCCCTTACCTGAAACGAAGTCTTGCTTGTAGGAAGACACAGAGCCTGGGATTTAACTCCATTTCTGAAGGGAAACACACAGCAGAGTTCTCATCCATGGATCACAATGTGCTCAGAGCAAGAAGTACGCTTTTGCTTTCCAGAGACTCTAACACAGCAGGAAACATGAGTGTGCTCAGAACAAAAGAACGGTGTTTCCTACACATACGGACCATATCTAGTCCAACTCTGCTTCTGAAACGGATACAAAGCACTGGTCCTCTAACATCCGAATCTTGTCCATTAAGATGAGAAATGTGTGAGCTTCGTGAACGAAGTAGTTCGTTTGAGCTGAAAAGTGACTGCCCTTACCTGAAACGAAGTCTTGCTTCTAGGAAGACTCAGAGCCTGGCATTTAACTCCATTTCTGAAGGGAAACACACAGCAGAGTTCTCTTCCATGGATCAAACTGTGCCTCAGAGCAAGAAGTATGCTCTTGGTTTCCAGAGACTCTAACACAGCAGGAAACATGAGTGTGCGCAGAAAAAAAGAACGGTGTTTCCTACACTTACGGACCATATTTAGTCCAACTCTGCTTCTGAAGCAGATACAAAGCACTGGTCCTCTAACATCCGATGCTTGACAGTTAAGAAGAGAAATATGTGAGCTTCTTGAACGATGTAGTTCTTTTGAGCTGAAAACTGTCTCCCCTTACCTGAAACGAAGTCTTGCTTGTAGGAAGACACAGAGCCTGGGATTTAACTCCATTTCTGAAGGGAAATACACAGCAGAGTTCTCATCCATTGATCACCCTCTGCTTTAGAGCAAGTAGCATGCTCTAGCATCCTAGAGTCTGGAAGACAGCAGGAAACGTGAGTGTGCTGAGAACAAAAGAATGGAGATGCCTACATGTACGGACCATATCTAGTCCACCTCTGCTTCTGAAACTGATACAAAGCACTGGTCCTATAACATCCGATGCTTGTCAGTTAAGATGAGAATCGTGTGAGCTTTGTGAACGATGTAGTTCGTTTGAGCTGTAAAGTAATTGCCCTTACCTGAAACGAAGTGTTGCGTGTAGGAAGACTCTGAGCTTGGGGTTTAACTCCATTTCTGAAGTGAAACACACAGCATGCTTCTCATATATACATCACACTCTGCTTGAAAGCAACAAGGACGCTCTTGCTTTCTAGAATCTCTAAGACAGCAGGAAACATGAGTGTACTGAGAGCAAAAGTACGGTGTTTCCTACACATTCGGACCATATCGAGTCCTACTCTGCCTCTGAAATTGATATAAAGCTCAGGTCCTCTAACATCCAATGCTTGTCATTTAAGATGAGAAACATGTGAGCTTCGTGAAGGATGTAGATCATTTGAGCAGAAAATTGAATGCCCTTACCTGAAACGAAGTCTTTATTGTAAGAAAACACAGAGCCTGGGATTTAACTCCATTTCTGAAGGGAAACACACAGCAGAGTTCTCATCCATTGATCACACTCTGCTTTAGAGCAAGAAGCAGGCCCTAGCTTTCTAGAGTCTCTAAGCCAGCAGGAAACGTGAGTGTGCTGAGAACAAAAGAATGGTGTTTCCTACACATATGGAACATATCTAGTCCAACTCTGCCTCTGAAACTGAGACAAAGCACGGGTCCGCTAACATTCGATGCTTGTCAGTTAAGAAGAGAAACGTGTGAGCTTCTTGAACGATGTAGTTCGTTTGACCTGAAAAGTGTCTGCCCTTACATGAAACGAAGTCTTGCTTCTAGGAAGACTCAGAGCCCGGGATTCAACTCCATTTCTGAAGTGACACACAGCAGAGTTCTCATCCATTGTTCACACTCTGCTTTAGAGCAAAAAGCACGCACTTGCTTTCTAGAGTCTAAGACAGCAGGAGAAATGAGTGTGATGACAACAAAAGAACAGTGTTTCCTACACATTCGGATCATATCTAGTCCAACTGTGCTTCTGAAACTGATACAAAGCACTGGTCCTCTAACATCCAATGCTTGACAGTTAAGATGAGAAACGTGTGAGGTTCGTGAACAATGTAGTTCCTTTGAGCTGAAAAGTGACTGCCCTTACCTGAAACGAAGTCTTGCTTGTAGGAAGACAGAGAGCCTGGGATTTAACTCCATTTATGAAGGGAAACACACAGCAGAGTTCTCATCCATGGATCACACTCTGCCTCAGAGCAAGAAGTACGCTCTTGCTTTCCAGAGAACTCTAACGCAGCAGGAAACATGAGTGTGCTCAGAACAATAGAACGGTGTTTCCTACACATATGGACCATATCTAGTTCAACTCTGCTTCTGAAACTGAAACAAACCACAGGTCCTCTAACATCCAATGCTTGGCAGTTAAGATGAGAAACGTGTGAGCTTCGTGAACGATGTA